>RXID01022180.1:18622-148622 GCA_005019695.1 Trichopus zeylanicus subsp. travancoricus | reverse complement strand
AATAGTAGCAACATCAGTAGTAGTAGTTGTTGTAGTAGTAGCAGCAGCAATAGTTGTAGAAGTAGTATATTGAGCAGCAGTATTTGTAGTAGTGGTTGTCGTAGTAGTAGTAGTAGTAGTAGTGGTAGCAGTAACAGTGGCAGCAATAGTAGTTGTGGTATTTGTAGATATTGTAGTATTTGTAGCAATAGTAGTAGCAGTAGTCGTTGTAGCTGAAGTAGTAGTATTAGTAGCATCATAAGTAATAGTAGCGTCAATAGTAGTAGTAGTAGGAGAAGTGGTGTGGTAGCAGCAACATCAGTAGTAGTGGTAGCACCAGCAGCTGTAGTAATAGTTATATTGGTAGCAATAGTATTTGTAGCTACAGTAGTAGCAGTAGTAGTAGTTGGAGAAGTAGTAGTCAGTAGCTTCAATAGTCGTAGTAGTAATAGTAGTTGTAGAAGTGGCAGTAGCAGTAGTAATAGCTGCAAAAGTAGTGACAGTAAGAGTAGTAGTTGCAGTAGAAGTAGTAGCTGTAGTAGTGGTAGTAGGCGAAGTAGTAGATGCATTAGTACTAGTAGTAGTAGTTGGAGAAGATGTGGTTGTAGAAGAAGTGGTAGTAGTGGTGGTAGTAGTAGTTGTTGTAATAATATTAGCTGTAGAAGTAGTGGTAGTAATAGTGGTCATAGTACTGGTAGAAATAGTAGTAGTAGCAGTAGAATTAGTTGTAGTAGTAGTAGTAGTAGTAGTAATATTGGGAGTAGTAGCAATGGTAGTAACTGTAGTGGTTTTTGTAGTTGTAGTAGCAGCTGTGGGAGCAGTAGTAGTACTATTAGTAGTAGTAGTTGTTGTAGTATTAGCAGCAGCGGTAGGAGTGGAAGTAGCACTAGCTGTAGTAGTAGCAAAAGTAGTAGTTGCATTTGTAGTAGTAGTAGTTGTCATGGCAGTAGTTGTAGTAGTTTCAATAATTACAGTAGTAGTAGCTGTAGTAGTAGCAGTAGCAGTAGTAGTAGCATTAGTAGTAGTGGTAGTAGAAATAGTAGTACTCATTGTAGCAGTAGGAGAACTTGTTGTAGTTGTAGTTGTAGTAATAATAGTAGTAGGAGTAGAAGCAGTAGCAGTAGTAGAAGTAAGAGGAGTAGTAGTAGCAATAGTAGAATTAGCAGTAGTAGCAGTATTAAAAGTAGTAGTAATAGTAGCAGTAGTAGCAGTACTAGCGGTTGTAACAATAGTAGAAGTAGTAGTTGTAGTAGTAGCAGTAGCGGTAGTAACAGTAGTAGTAGTAGTAGTAGCGGTAGCAGTAGCAAAAGTATTAGCAGTAGTAGTTATAGTTGTAGTAGTTATAGTTATAGTTGTAGTAGTAGCGGTAGTAGTTATAGTTATAGTTGTAGTAGTAGCGGTAGCAGTAGCAGAAGTATTAGCAGTAGTAGTCATAATAGTAGTCATATGCGTGGTAATAGTAGTAGTAGTAGTAGTAGCAGTGGCTATTGCAGCAGCAATAACAGTAATAATAGTTGTACTAGTAGTAGAAGTAATAGTTATAGTAGTTGTAATAGTAGTTGTAGTATTAGAAGAAGTATTAGTAATAGTAGTAATAGTAGTAGCGGTAGTAGTAGTAGTTGAGGTAGTAGTAGTAGTAGTTGTTGTTGTTGTAGTAGTAGTAGTAGTAGTAGTAGTAGTCACAATAGTAATAGTAATAGCACTAGTAGTAGGAGTATTAGTAGTAATAGTTGGAGTAGTAGTAGGAGTAGCGGTAGTAGTAGTAGTAGTAGTAGTAGTAGTAGTAGTAGTATTCGTAGTAGTAGGAGGTGGAGGAGGAGTAGTGGGAGTAGTAGCAGGAGTAGTTGTAGGAGTAGCCGTGTGAATGGCAGTAGTAGTAGTTGTATTCGTAGTAGTAGTAGTGGTAGTAGTAGTAGTAATAGTAGTAGGAGGAGTTGCAGTAGTCGTAGCAGCAGTGGTAGTAGTTGTACTTGTAGTAGGAGCAGTAGTAGTAGTCGTCGTAGTTGTAGCAAAAGTAGTACTATGAGTAGTAGTTGTATTAGTACTAGGAGATTTAGGAGTTGTAGCAATATTCGGAGTAGTAGTAGTAGTTAGAATAGTAGTAGTAACAATAGTAGTAGTACTAGCAGTTCAAGTAGGAGTGTTAGAATTAGTATTAGTAGTAGTAGTAGTAGCAACAGTAGTAGTTGGAGTAGTAGTAGTAGTAGTAGTAGTAGTAGTAGCAGAAGTAGTAATAATCATAGTTGCAGTATTAGTCGTAATTGGTGTGGTAGTTGTTGTAGTAGGGGTAGTAGTCGTAACAGGAGTTGTAGTAGTAAGGGGAGTTGGAGTAGGAGTCGTAGTAGTAGCAATAGTCATAGTGGTAGGAGTAGAAGTAGTAGTTGTAGGAGTAGGTGTAGGAATAGTAGTAGTAGTAGTAGCAGTAGTGGAAGGAGCAATAGTAGTTGCAGTTGTGCGGGTAATAGAAGTAGTAGTAGTAGCAGTAGTTATTGTTGTAGTAGTAGTAGTAGTTTTAGGAGTGGTTGCAATAGGAGTAGTAGCAGTAGATGAAGCGGAAAGTGTTATAGTAGTAGTAGCGGTAGCAATAGTAGTAGTAACAGTACAAGTAGCTGTAGTAGTAGTAGTTGTTGTTGTTGTAGTAATTGTAGTAGTAGTTGCAGTAGGAGCAATAGTTGTACTTGTAGTAGTAGTAGTTGTTGTTGTAATAGTTATATTAGTAGTAGTAGTAATAGTAGTAATAGTAGTAGTTGTTGTAGTAACAGTAGTAGTACGAGTTGAAGTAATAGTAGGGGTAGCAGTAGTAGTAATGTTAGTAGTAGTAGTAGTAGGAGTAGTGGTTGTAGGAGTAGTAGAAGTAGACATAGTAGGAGAAGGAGTAGGAATAGTTGTAGTCATAGTAGTAGTAGTAGTAGTAATGATTGTAGTAGAAGTGCTAATAGCAAAAGTAGTAGTAGTAGTGGTAGTAGTAGTAGTAGTAATTGTTGTTGTTATAGTAGTAGTGGCAGTAGCAATAGTCGCAGTAGTTGTTGTAGATGTACTAGTATTAGTAGTTGTAGTTGTAGTAGAAGCGGTAGAGTTGTAGTAGTGTTCGTAGTAATAGTAGTAGTAGTAGCAATTGTTGTAATAACAGTAGTAGCAGCAGTTATAGTCGCAGTAGCAACAACAGTAGTAGTAGTAATAGCAGTAGTAGTGGTAGTAGTTGTAGTAAGACAAGTAGTACTAAAACTAGTAGTTGTAGTAGTAGTAGTATTAGCCGTAGTAGTAGGAGTAGCAGTACAAGTAGCAGCAACAGTACCAGGAGTAGCAAAACTAGAAATTGTAGTAGCAGCAGCAACAACAACAAGATTAGAGTATCTATAGTAGGAGCGGGAGTAGTAGTAATATCTGCAAGAGCAGGAATAGGGGTAGGAGAAGTGGCAGTAGTAGTAGTAGGGAGTAGGATTAGCACTAGTAATTTTGCTGTTACTACTATTATTACTACTACCACTGCTACTATTGCTGCTACTACTACTCCTACTACTACTTATGCTACTATTGTTACAAATACTATTTCTACTACTACTACAACAATAACTACTACTACTACTGATAATACTACTACAACTACTTTGATTGCTACTACTGCTACTACTACAACTATTTTTACTACTGCTACTACTGCTACTACAAGTAGACTACTACTATTGCTACTAAAAACTACTGCTACTCCAACATCTACTACAATTACTACTGCTAATACTGCTACTACTACTACACCTACTACTACTCTAACTACTACTACTATGCCCACCGCTACTACTACTACTACGCCCACCGCTACTACTACTACTACTACTACTCCTACTGCTAATACTACTACTACTACTACTAGAACTTTTCTTATTGCTACTATTACTACTACTACTACCACTACTATTACTACCCCTAGTTCTACTACTTCTACTACTCCTCCTCCTACACCTACAACAACTACAACTGCTACTTCTACTACTACTATTGCTATTACTACTACAACTTCTACTTCTATTGCTACACCAAATACTACTTCTACTACTACAATAACTACTACAACAACTACAACTACAACTACTACTTCTACCACTAGCACTACTATTCTTGAAACTACTACTACTGCTACAAGTACAACTACTACTGCTGCTACTCGTACTTATACTACTACTCCTATTACTACAATAAGTACTGCTACTCCAACTACTACAACTACTACTATTACTGCGACTACTGCTACTACCTCTCTTCCGACTCATATGACAACAACTACTAATACTAATACTGCTAGTACTACAACAAATACTACTACTGTTCCTACTAATACTTCTACTCCTACACCTACTACCCCAACTACTACATCTACTACCACTACTACTACTCCTGCTACTACTACTACTACTTCTGCTTCTACTACTACTACTACTTTTGCTAATAGTACTACTACCACTACTACTACAAGACCAACTACTAGTGCTACAACTACTATTGCTACTATTGCTACTACTACTACTACTACTACTACTACTGCTGCTGCTGCTGCTGCTACGAGTGCTACTAATACTTGTACAAATCCTGGTACTATTACTACTTCTACAACAACAAGGAGGAGAACAACAACTCCGGCTACTAGTACCTCTGCTTCTACTACTGCTACTACTACTACTACGACTTCTACTACCACTACTACTACAACTACTACTACTATTGCTGTGGCTGCTGCTACAAGTACTAGCACTACTACAACTACTCGTGCTGCTACTACAACTACTACTTCTACTACTGCTACTACTATGACATCTTATACTTCAACTATACAACAACTTCTACTTCCACTATTACTACTTCAAATACTGCTACTGTTACTACTAGTACTATTACTACTATTACTACTCCGGTTACTACTTCTACTACTATTAATACTATTGCTGCTGCTGCTACTACTACTACTACTACTACTACGACTACTACTATCACTACTTCTACTCCAACTACTATGATTGCTGCTTTTACTACAGCTACTATTTCTACTACTACTACTACAAAAACAACTACTACTGCTACTGCTACTGCTAATACTACTCCTACTCCTACAATTACTACTACTACTACTCCAACTACTGCAGCGGCTGCAGCGGCTGCTACTGCTACGTCAACTACTTCTACTGCTTCTACAACTTCTACTTCTACTACTACCGCTAGTACTACTACTACTAATAGTACTATTGCTACTGCTATTGCTACTACTACTACTACTAGTACTACTGTTACTATTACAACTACTACTATTTTTACTAGTACTACTACAACTACTACTGCTACTCCAACTACTACTTTTACAATTACTTCTACTACTTCTGGTACTACCACTGCTACAGCTGCTGCTCCAACTACTACCTCTACAATTACTTCTACTACAACTATTGCTATTACTACTAGAAGTAGTAGTAGTACTACTACTATACTTCTACTACTACTATGTTTAATACTCCTGCTACAACTACTACTTCTACTTCTACTACTACCCAAATTACTATCACTACTACAACTACTACTAGTACTACTACTATAGCTACTACTACCACTACTACTACTCCTACTACCAGTACTACTATGACTGCTACTACCGCTGCTACTAGTCCTATGACTACCACTACTACTATAACTTCTACTATCGCTACTGCTACGCCTAAAACTACGACTACTACTATTACTACTCCTACTACTTCTACTACTCGTACTCCTACTCATACTACTATTCCTTATCCTACACGTGTTCCTACTTCTACTCCCACTACTACTGCTACTACTGCAACTACTACTACTACTACAACTACTACTAATATGACTACTACTACTACATCTACTTTTACGACCACTACTACTGCTACTAGTAGTACTACTACCACTACTACTACTATTGCTACTACGACTATTGCTACTACAACTATCGCTATTGAGGCTATCGCTATTGAGACAATTACTACTGCTACTACTACTACTGCTACTCCTCTTCCTACTACTCTTACTGCTGCTACTACTACTGTTGCTTCTAATGCTACTAATACAGGTACTACGACTATAACTACTACTACTATTGCAACTGCTACTACTGCTGCTACTGCTACTGGAACTACTACTAATACTACTATAACTAGTACTTCTACAGCTGCTGATGTTGTTGTTCTTGCTGCTACTAATACTACTAATCCTAGTACTTCTCCTTCTACTATTACTACTGCAACTACTACAACTGCTACTACTTCTGTGACTTCTTATACTACTTCTGCTACTAGTACTACTACTAGTACTTCTGCTACTAGTACTACTACTAGTACTTCTGCTACTACTACTACTTCAACAACAACTACTACACCAACTCCTAGTACTACTACTACTACTACTACTACTACTACTACTACTACTACTACTACTACTACTAATACTACTATAACTAGTACTTCTACAGCTGCTGATGTTGTTGTCGCTACTGCTACTAATACTACTAATCCTAGTACTTCTCCTTCTACAACTACTACTGCAACTACTACAACTGCTACTACTTCTTTGACTTCTTCTACTACTACTGCCACAAGTACTACTACTACTACTTCTGCTACTACTATTACTACTACAACAACTACTACACCAACTCCTAGTCCTAATACTACTACTGCTGCTGTTGCTGCTGCAAATACTACTTCTACTACTACAACTATGACTACTCCTACTACTAATATTGCTACTACTACTACTACTCCTCGTACTCCTACTATAACTACTACTATTACTTCTACAACTACTATAATTTCTTGAACTACTATGATTACAACAACAACAACTACTACTACTACTACTGCTACTACTACGACTACTTTTGCTACTACTACTACTACTACTACTACTACTACTACTGCTACTACTACTACTGCTGCTGTTGCTACTACTGCTGCTGCTACTACTACTATTAATATCGCTTCTTCTACTAGTCCTACTTCTACTCCTACTACTACTCATACTACTAATACTACTACTCCTACTACAACCACTACTAATATTACTACTGCCACAACAACAACTACTACTACAATTATGATCACTACTACTACTACTACTACTACTACTACTATTTCTACTACTACAACAACTACTAAAATGGCTACCACTACTACTAGTGCTACTTCGACTACTACTAATTCTACCAGTAAAACTACTAATACTACACCTACAACTACTGCTTCTACTACTACTACTACTATGACTATTGGTACAACAATTACTACTACTATTTCTACCACTACTGCTACTACTACTACTACTATTGCCTCTACTAATAATAATACCACTACTACACCTACACTACTACAATAACTACTATAACTAGTACTACTTCTGCTCCTACAACTACTACTATTACTACTGCTCATACTACTACAACAACAACTACTACTAATGCTACTAGAAGTACGTCAACAACAACAACAACTACTGCTAGTATTGCCTGCTTCTATTGCTACTACTACTGCTACTACTATGGCTACTAATACTACTTCTCACACGACTCCTACTTCTCCTCCAACTACTACTCCTACTGCAACCACTACTAATATTACTACTGCCACAACAACATCTACTATTACTATTATGATCACTACTACTACTACTACTACTTCTACTACTACTACTACTATAAAACTGCTACAACTACTACTAGTGCTAATATTACTACTACTATTTCTACCACTGCAACTACTACTGCTACTACTACTACAACTACTTCTACAACTACAACTACTACTTCTGTGACTACCGGTACAACAACTGCTACCACTATTTCTACTACTACTGCTGCTGCTACTACTACTACTACTACTACTACTACTACTACTACTACTACTACTACTATTATTGCCTCTACTAATAATAATAATACTACTACAACTACACTACTACAACAACTAGTACGACTAGTACTACTTCTACTCCTACAACTACTAGTATTACTACTGCTCATACTACTACTACTACTACTACTACTACTACTACTACTACTACTGCTACTACTACTACTACTACTACTACTACTACTACTACTACTACTACTACTACTATACCACTACTACTTCTACTACTACTACTACAACAACAACAACAACTACAACTACTACTACTCCTACTACTAATACTAGCACACCTACTGCTACTAATACTCCTACTACTACTGCTAATCCTACTTCTACTACTACTACTACAATTACTACTACAACTATTACTGCAACTGCTACTACTACAACTACTACAACTACCACCACCATACTACTAATAATACAACGTCTTGTACTCCAACACCTACTACTACTATCCCTACTGCTACTTCTAATACTACTCCCCCTCCTCCTCCTCCTACTACTTGTGCAACTACTACTGCTACTACTGCTACAACTAATACTACTACTAGTTCTACTACTACTAGTACTTCTACTACTACTACTACTACTTCTACGACAACTATTAGTGGTACTAGTACTACTTTTGCGATAATAACTACTTTCGCCACTATAATTAATGCTACTACTACTGCTGTTGTTACTCCTACTGCAGTTGCAACTCCTAGACTTACCACTACTACTATGACTACTACTACTATCACTACAACTACAACTAGAACTACTGCTGCTGCTGCTGCTGCTGCTAGTACTACTACAACAACAACTACTACTACTGCTACTAGTACTACTATAACCACTACTACTACTACTACTGTTCCTGCTACTACAGCTTCTACTACTACTACTACTATTGTTACTAGCACTACAACTACTACTACTACTGCTGCTACTACTACTTTTCCTACTACTACAAGTATTGCTGCTGCTACTACTGATACCATATTGCTATTACTTCTACTACTACTACTTCTACTACAATTATTACTACTGCTACAACTACCACTGCTACTACTACTAGTACTACTGCTTCTACTTCTACTACTACTACTATTAGGATTAGTACTTCTACTTTCACTACTACTATTATTAGTAGTACTCCGACTACTATTACTACTGCTACGACTTCTACTACTACTGTTGCTACTATTGTTACTATTGGAACTACTGCTACTACTATTACAGCTACAGCTATCGCTACTACGACTACTACTACGGCTACTACTGCTACTACTGTTGCTACTACTATTGCTACTACTACTTCTACTACTGCCACTATTACTATTATGTCTAATGCTACTACTACTACACCTACTACTACTACAACTCTTACTTCTGTTACTACTACTACTACTACAACTACAACTACCGCTACTACTATTGTTGCTATTATTTCTGCTACTACAACTACAACTACTACTATTTCTACTACTTCTTTAACTACTACTACTTCTCATATTTGTGCTGCTATAACTACTGTTATAATTTCTACTACTACTCCTACTACTGCACCTAATGCTACTGCAACTACTACTGTTGTTACTACAGCTATTGCTACTACTGCTGCTACTACCACTATATCACTTTTGGTACAACTAATGCTACTACTACTACAACAGCTATGACTACTACTACTTCTACTCATACTACGGCTGCTACTAATACTACTGCTACTACTACTGCAAGTACTACAACTACAAATACTACTACTACTGCAACTGCTACTACTTGTAGTGCTCATACTACTGCTACTACTACTTCTTCAAGTACTACTACTAATTCTACTACTACTACTTCTACTATTACTACTACTATAGCTACTGCTACAACAACTATAACTAACACTACAACTACTACTGCTGCTACTGCTACTATTGCCACTACTACGACTGTGACTACTACTTCTACAACTACTACTATTATTACTGTAACTTCTAATGCTACAACAACAACAACTACTGCTACTATTAATTCTGCTATGATAATAGCTACCACTACTACTAATATTATTACTACTACTACTACTACTGCTACTACTTCTGTTGCTACTGCTACGTCTACTACTACTACTACTATAACTTCGAGTACCACTATAACTATAGTGAAAACAACCCTTGCTACTGCTACTATTACTACTGCTGCCACTACTACTACCGCGACTACTACCAATATTACAACACTACTACTTTTGCTGCAGTTTTCGCTACATCTAGTGCTACTACAACTACAGTTGTAGTGACTACTGCTACTACTATTACTGCCGTTCTTACAATTGCAACTACTGCAGCTGCTACTACTACTACTACTACTACAACTACAACTACAACTACGACTACTACAATTACTACAACTACTACTACTGCTGCTCCTTCAACTACTACTACTAGTACTACTACAACTACTTCTACAATAACTACTACTAATACTACTACTAATACTACTACTGAAACTACTATGATTACTACAACTCCTACAATAACTATTATTACTAATACTACTTCTATTATTATTACTACTACTACTACTAGTACTTCTACAACTACTACTCCTACTAATACTTCTCCTAATACTACTAGGACTACTTCTATTACTGCTAATATTTCTACTACTTCTACTGCTGCTTCTGCTACAACTCCTAATACTACTACTATTACTACTTTAACTACTGCTGCTCCTAGTAATACTACTATTGCTGTTTGTATTACTACTACTACTACTACTACTACTACTTCTACTACTACTCCTATAACTACCCCTGCTACTACTACCGCTACTCCTACTACTACTATGACTAAATTACTACACCAACTACTCTACTACTACTCCAACTACTACTATGACTACTATTACTTCTGCTATGACTACTACTACTACTAATACTACTACAACTATTGCTACTACAACTACTATAAATAATACTATAATAACAACAACTACTACTACTACTACAAATACTACTACAATAACTACTACTACTGCAACTACTACTACCACTACTACTACTACTACTACTACTACTACTATAATTTCTAGTACTACTACTACTAGTGCTACTACTAATACCACTACTACTACTTCTACTACTATTACTAATGCTTCTAGTACTACAACAACAACTGCTACTACAATGACTTCTACTATACCTAATAAGACTACAACTAAGACTATTACAACTTCAACTACTACTAATACTGCTAATACTCCTACTATTACTATTACTTCTATAGTAGTTGTTCCTATTACTATTACTTCAATAGTACTACTACTACTACTATTACTATTACTTCTACAGTACTACAACTACTAATAATATTACTAATACTACTACTACTACTATTATGACTACTACTACTACTACTACTGATACTCATGCTACTACTACAGTGATTACAACTACTCCTGCTACTACTACTACTATGACTACTACAACTACTACTTCTACTGCTACTTCTACACTACTACTACAACTAATACTACAAGAATTACTACTACTAATACTATTTCTACTGCTACTACCACTACTACTATGCCTACTCAACTACTCCTCCTACTACTACTCTTACTACTTCTAATGCTACTACTACTCCTACAATAACTACTACTCCTACTACTACTATTACTACTCCTACTACTATTACTATTATTACTACAGATATTACTACTACTAGAACTAGAAGTAGTAGTAGTAGCAAAAGTAATATAGTGGAGTAGCAGAAGTAGTAGTAGTTATAGTAGAAGTAGTAGTAGCAGAAGCCTTAGTAGCCAAAGTAGTAACAGTAACAATAGTAGTAGTAAAAGTAGCAGTAGTAGCAATAGTGGTAGCTGTAGTAGTAGTGTAGTAGTAGTAGCAGTAGTATTAGTAGTAGGGGTTGTAGCAGTAGTAGTTGTTGAAGTAGTAGCAGTAGTAGTAGTAGTAGTCATAATCATAGTAGTAGTAGTAACAAGAGTAGTAGTAGTTGTTGTTATTATTGTAGTAGTAGTTGTAATAGTAGTAGTAGTAGTAGTGGTGGTGGTGGTAGTATCAAAAGTAGTAGCAGTAACAAAAGAAGTAGAAGTAGTAGTACATGTTGTAGTAGCTGTAGTTGTCATAGTAGCAGGAGTAGAAGTAGTAGTAGCGGTAGCCATAGTAGTAGTAGTGCTAGATGTAGAAGTACATGTAGTAGTAGTTGTAGTAATAGTAGTAGTAGTAGTAGTAGTAGTAGTAGTTATTATTGTTGTTGTTGTTGTTGTTGTTGGAGTAGTAGTAGTAGTAGTCGCAGTAGTTATAGTAGCAGTAGTAGTAATTTTAGTTGCAATCTCAGGAGTAGCAGTCATAGTGGTAGTCATAGTGGTAGTCATAGTGGTAGTCGTATTAGTAGTAGTAGCAGAAAGAGCAGCAGCAAAGGTAGTAGTAACAGTAGTAGTAATAGTAGTAGTAATAGTAATAGTAGTAACAGTTGTAGCAGTAGTAGTAATTGCAGTAGCTGTATCAGTCACAAAGGCTGTATTTGTTGTAGTATAAGCAATAGTACTAGTAGTAATTGTAGTAGCTATTTCAGTTGCAGTAGTAGTAGTAGTAGTCATAGCAGAAGTAGTAGTCGTAGAAGTAGTAGTGGTAGTAGTTGTAGTAGTACTAGTAGTAATAATAAGACTAGTAGCAGCCGTAGTAGTAGGGGCAGTAATAGTCATAGTAATAGTCATCATGGTAGGAGTAGTCAGAGTAGTGTAGTAGTGGTAGTAGTAGTATTAGTAGTAGTAATAGTAGTAGTTGTTGGAGTAGTAGTAGTGGTAGTAGTAGAAGTTGTAGTAGTAGTGTAGTAACATTAGCAACAGTAGTAGTAGTAGAGGTTGTAGAAGTAGTAGTTGTAGTATTAGAAGTAGTACTAGTAGTAGTAGTAGGTGCAGTAATAGCAGTACTAGCAGTGGTAGTAGTAGTACTAGTAGTAAAATGACTAGTTGTAGAAACAGTAGTAGTCATAGTTGTTGTTGTAGTAGTAGTAGTAGTAGTTGTTGTTGTCATCATAGTAGAAGTAACAGTAGTAGTTTTAGTACTAATAGTAGTCACAGTAGTGGCAGAAGTAGAAGTAGCAGTAGTAATAATAGTAGTAGAAGTTGTTGTGGTAGTAGTAGTAGTAGTATTAGTAGTAGTCATAATAGTCATAGTAGTTGTAGTGGTAATAGGATTAGTAGTAGTAATAGTGATGGTAATAGCGATAGAAGTAGTAGTTGAGGTATTAGCAGTAGTAGTAATAGCAGGAATAGTAATCATAGTAGTACTTGCAAAAGTAGTTGTAGTAGTAATCATAGTAGTAGTAGTAGCAGCAGCAGTAGTATTTGTATTTATTGTTGTTGTAGTCGTAGTTGTAGCGGTAGTAGTAGTAACAGTAGTAGTTGTAGTAGTTGTAGTAGTAGTAGCAGAATTAGTAGCAGTAATAGGAGAAAAAGTAGTAGTAGTAGTTTTAGTAGTAGTAGAGGTAGTAGTAGTCGTAGTAGAGGTAGTAGTAGCAGTAGTAGTTGTAGCAGCAACTGTAGTAGTAGTAGTAGTGGAAGCAGGACTAGTAGTAGTAATAATAGTAGTAAATGTGGTAGTGTTAGTAATAGTAGTGGTAGTAGCAGTAAGAGAAGCAGTAGTAGGAGGAAGAGTCATAGTAGTAGTAGCAGTAGTTGTAGTAGTAGTTGTCGTAGTAGTAGTAGTAGTAGGAGGAGTAGTAGTAGAAGAAGAAGTAGTAGAAGTAGAAGTAGGAGCAGTAATAGTAATAGTAGCAGTAGTAATAGAAAGACTACTAGTAGTAGAAGTAGTGGTAGTTATAGAGTAGCAGTAGTAGCAATAGTTGTAGAAGTGCTTGGAGGAGTCGTAGTAGGAAAAATAGTAGTAGCAGTAGTTGTAGTTGCCGGAGTAGTAGAAATAGCAGTAGCCGTAGCAACAGTAGTAGTTGTAGTAGTAGTAGTAGTCATAGCGATAGCAATATTTGTAATAGTAGTAGCAGAAGTTGTAGTTCTAGTCATTGTAGAGGTTGTAGTAGTAGTGGTGGTAGTAGTAGCAGCAACAACAGCAGTAGTAGTTATACTGGTAGTAGTAGTAGTTGGGGTAGTAGGAGGAATCATTGTAGGAGTAGTAGTAGTTGAGCTATTAGTAGTAATAGTAGTAGTATTAGTAGTATTAGTAGTAGTTGTAGTAGGAGTAGTAGTAGGAGTAGTAGTAGCCATTATAGAAGAAATAGTAGTGGCAGTAGTAGCAGTAGCATTTATGTTAGTAGTAGTAGTTGTTGTAGTAGCAGTAGAAGCTGTATTAGTAGTAGCAGTACTAGTAATTGTAGTAGTAGTAATCAAAGCAATAGGAGGAGTAGTAATAGTAGAAATAGTTGTAATAGTAGTAGTAGTACTAATTATAGTAGCAGTTGCAGCACTAGTAGAAGTAATAGTAGTAGTAGTAGGTATAGTAGTTGTAGTTGGAGTAGCTGTAGTAGAAGAAGCAGCAGCCATAGTTGTGGTAGTAGTACTAGTAGTAATAGTAGGGGTATTAGGAGTAGTAGTAGCAGAAGCAGTAGTAGTAATAGTAGTAGTAGTGGTGGTAATAGGCGTAATTCTAGTCGTAGTTGTAGTAGTAGTAATTGTGGAAGTAGGAGTAGTAGTAGCTTTAGTAGTAGTAGTTGTAGTAGTAATAGCCGTAATAGTTGTAGTAGTAGGAGTAGTTGTAGAAGTAGTAGTAAAAGTCATAGTATTTGTAGTAGTAGTGGTGGTAGTAGTTGTAGTAGTCATAGTAGTAGTGGAAGTTGTAGCAGTTATAGTTGCAATAGCAGCAACAGTAGTAATAGCAGTAGTAGTGGTAGTAGCAGCAGCGTAGTATTCATAGTTGAAGTAGTAGTAATAGTAATTGTAGAAGCATAACTAGTGATAGGAGTAATACTAGTAGTAATATTTGTTATAGCAGTCGTGTAGTAGTAGTACTAGTAGTAGTGTTTGTCGCAGTGGTAGTAGTACCCGTAGTAGTGGTCGTAGTAGTAGTAGTAGCTATAGTAGTAGTTGTTGTTGTAGGATTAGTACTAGTAGTCATTGTGCTAGTACTAGCAGAAGTAGAAGTACTTGTAGTAATAGTAATAGTGGTAGTATCATTAGTAGTAGCAGCAGCATCTGTAGCAGTAGTAGCAGTAGTGGTAGTAGGAGTAGCAGTTGTAGTAGCAATTATTTTTATAACATTAGTCGTAGTAATAGTCGTTGTAGTAGTTGGAGTTGTAGTAGTAATAGCATAAGTACTAGTCGTAGTAGTAGTAGTAATAGTATTAGTACTGGTTGTTGTTGTTGTTGTATTAGTAAGAATAGTAGTGGGAGTAGGAGTAGTAGTAGTTGTTGTTGATGTAGTATTAGTAATAGCATTAGTAGCTATAACAGCACTAGTAGAAGTTATAGTAATTGTAGTACAAGTAGTAGTAGTAGTAGTAGTAGTAGTAGTAGTAGTAGTGGTAGTGGTAGTAGTAACCGTAGTAGTCATAGTAGTGGTATTAGTAGTAGTAATTGTTGTAGCAGTAGTAGTGGTAGTAGTAATAATGGTAGTCGGAGTAGCAGAATAGCACAACAATAGTAATAGTAGTAGTAGCAGTCGCAGTAGGAGTAGCAGAAATAACAGTAGCAGTAGTAGTAATGGTAGTTGTAGTTGTAGCACTAGTAGAAGTAATAGTAGTAGTAGTAGAAGTAATAGTAGTAGCAGTAGAAGTAATAGTAGTAGTAGTTGGAGAAGTAGTAGTTGTTGTGGTACCAACCGTTGTAGTAGTAGTATAAGTAGTAGTAATAGTCGTATTAGTAGTGGTAGTAATAGGGGTAATTCTAGTAATAGTGGTAGTAGTAGTAATAGTGGAAGTAGGAGTAGTTGTAGTAGGTGTAGTAGGAGTAGTCGTAGTAGGAGGAGTAGTAGTAGTAGGAGGAGTAGAACTAGTAGGAGGAGTAGTAGTACTAGGAGTAGAAGTAGGAGAAGCACTAGTAATAGTGGTCGTAGTAGTAGAAGGACTACTAGTAGTAGAATTAGTGGTAGTTGTAGAGTAGTAGTAGTTGTTCTTGTAGAAGTGCTAAGAGGAGTCATAGTAGTAGAAGTAGTAGCAGTAGTAGTTGCAGGAGTAGTAGAAATAGCGCATCAGGAGCAGCAAGAGTGGTTGTAGTAGCAGTAGTAGTAGTGGTAGTAGTAGTAGTAGCGATAGCAATATTAGTAGTAGTAGTAGTAGAAGTTGTAGTTGTAGCACTAGTAGCAGTTAAAGTAGCTGTAGAAGTCGTAGTTGAGGTTGTAGTAGTGGTGGTGGTGGTGGTGGTGGTGGTGGTAGTAGTAGTAGCAACAGCAGTAGCAACAACAGCAGTAGTACTAGTAGTGGTAGTAGTTGGAGTAGTAGGAAGAATCATTGTAGGAGTAGGAGTAGTAGTTGAGGTATTAGTAGTAATAGTAGTAGTATTAGTAGTATTAGTAGTAGTAGTAGTAGTAGGAGTAGTAGTAAGAATGGCAGTAGCCTTTATAGAAGCAGTAGTAGTAGCATTCGTAGTTGTAGCTGCTGGGGTAGTAGTAGTAGTTGTTGTTGTTATAGTAGTAGTAATAGGTGTAGTTGCACAAGTAGCGGTAGAAGTAGTAGGAGTAGTAGTATTAATTGTAGTAGAGGTAGTAGGAGCAACAACAGCAGCAGTAGTAGTAGTAATAGAAGTTGTAGTTGTAATAGTAGCAATTGTAGCAGCTGTAGTAGCAATAGTAGTAGTTGTAGTAGGTGTATTAGGAGTAATAGTAGTAGTAGCTACAGTAGTAGCAGTAATAGTAGTAGTTATTGTTGTCGTAGTCATAGTAATAGTAGTTGTAGTAGTACTAGTAGTAGTAGCAGAAATGGTCGTGGTAGTAGTAGTAGCCATTGTGGTCGTAGCAGCAGTAGTAGCATTAGCATTTGCAGTAGTAGTAGAAGTAGTAGTTGTTGTAGTAGTAGTAGTTGTAGTAACTATAGTAATGGTAGTAATGGTACTAGCAGTAGTAGTAGCAGCGGTGGTAGTAGTAGTTGGAGTAGTAGTAGATGGAGTAGTAGTAGTAGGAGTAGCAGTTGAAGTAGTTGTAGTTGTAGCAGTATTAGTAGTAATAGCATTTGTAATAGAAATAGTAGTAGTAGTAGTAGTAGTTGTTGTTGTTGTTGTAGTAGTACTTGCAGTAGTAGTAGTAGCTATAGTAGCAGCAATAGCAATTATAATAGTAGTAGCAGTAATAATAGTAGCGGTATTATTAGTAAAAGTAGTATTTGTAGTAGGTGTATTAGGAGGAGTAGTAGTAGAAGAAGTAGTAGTAGTAATAAGAGTAGAAGTAGTAGAAGCAATAGTAGTAGTAGTAGTAGTAGAATTAGTAGTAGAAGCAGCAGTAGTAGCAGTAGCAGTAGTAGTAGTAGTAAGAGTAGTAGTAGTAGTAGTGACGGTGGTAGTGGCAGTAGTAGTTGTACTAGTAGTAGTAGCTATAGTTGTAGTAGCTGAAGTTGTAGCCGGGGTTGTAGAAGTAGCCCTATCAGCAGCAATAGTAGTAGTAGCAATAGTAGTCGTAGTAGTAATAGTAGTCGTAGTAGTAGTGGGAGAAGTAGTAGCAGCAGTAGTAATAATAGCAGTACAGGTAGTGCTAGGAAAAGTAGTAATAGAAGTAGCAGTAGTAGTAGTAGTAGCAGTTGCAGCAGCATCAGTAGTAATAGTAATAGTAATAATATTATGAGTAGTTGAAGAAGCACAGTAGAAGTGGTAGAAGTAGTAGCAGTAATAGTAGTAGTAGTTGTGGAAGTATGAGTAGTAGGAGTAGGATTTGTAGTAGTAGTAGCCGTAGTAATAGTTGTATTAGTAATAATTGTAGTTGTTGTAGTAGTAGTATCAGTTGCAGTTGAAGTAGTAGTAGTAATAGCAGCAGCAGTAGTAGTGGTTGTAGTAGTAGTAGTAGTAGTAGTAGGAGTCTTTGTAGTAGTAGCAGCAACAGTAGCAGTAGTAGTTGGAGTAGTAGTATTGGTAGTTGCGGCAACTATCGTTGTAGTAGTGTTGTAGTAGTAGTAGTGGTCGTTGTTGAAGTGGTACTACTAGTAGTAGTCATTGTAGCTGTTGTTGTAGTAGTAGTAGAAGCAGTAGTAGTAGTAGTAGTAGCAGCAGTAGTAGTAGTTGTAGTAGTAGCATTAGTAGTAGTAGTTGCAGCTGTTGTAGCAGCAAAATCAATAGTAGTAGTAATAGTAGTAGTTGTCGTTGTGGTTGTCGTTATTGTTGTTGTTGTTGTTGTAGTTGTAGTAGTAGTTGTAGTACTAGTTGTAGTAGTGTTGACAACTGTTGCAGAAGTCGTAGTAGTAGTAGTAGTTGTTGTTGTTGTTGTTGTAGTAGTAGTAGAAACTACAATAGGAGTAGGAGTAGTAGTAGAAGAAGCAGCAGTAGTATTAGTAGTAGTACTAGTTGTGGTAGTAGTAATTGTACAGTATTAGTCGTAACAGTAGTAGCTGCAGTAGAAATAGTAGTCATAGTAGTTGGAGTAGCAGTACAAGTAGTAGTACTAGCAGTAGTAGGAGTACTAATAGTAGTAGTAGTACAAGCATTAGTAGGTGTAGTAGCAGCAACAGCAACAGCATTAGTAGTATTACTAATAGTTGTAGTTGTAGGAGTAGTAGTTGAAGTAGCAACAGTACTACTACTAGTAGTAGTAGTAGTAGGAGTAGTAGTAGTAGTAGTAGTAGTAGAAGTAGCAGTAGTAGTTGAAATAATAGGAGTATTTGTAATAATAGTAGATGTAGGAGTAGTAGTAATCATAGTAGTACTACTAGCTGTAGTAGTAGCAGTAGTAGCATTAGCAGTAGTAGTAGCAGTATTAGTAAGTTGTGGCAACAGAATCAATAGTAGCAGTAGTAGTGGTAGTTGTAGTAGTAGTAGTAATAATAATAATAATGGTAGGAGTAGTAGCAGTAGTAGCAGTCATAGTAGTGGTAGCATTAGCAGTGGTAGTAGCAGTACTAGTAGCAGAAGTAATTGTACTAGGAAACGAAGTAGTAGTAGCAGTAGCAGTAGTAGTAGTGGCAGTAGTGCTAGTAGTAGTATTTGTTGTAGTAGTAGTAATAGTAGTGGTAGCAGTACTTGTAGTAGTAGTTGTAGTAGTAGTAGCAGTACTAGCAAAACCTGTAGTTGTAGTTGTAGTTGTAGTAGTAGTTGTAGTAGTATTAGTAGTAGTAGTGCAGTAGTTGGAGTAGCAGTGGTCGCTGTCGTAGCAGTAGTAGTGGTAGTAGTAGCGATAGCTGTAGCAATAGGAGTAGTAGTAGCAGTAGCAATAGTTATAGTAGTAGTAGTAGAAGTAGTTGTAGCAGTAGTAGCAGCTGTAGCAGTAGTAGAGGTAGAAGTAGAAATAGGAGTAGTTGTAGCAGCAGTCGCCATAGTATGAGAAGGAGTAGTAGTTGTTATTATGGAAAATGTAGTAGTAGTAGTATAAGTCATAGCAGAAGTAGTAGTAGTAATCGCAGCAACGGTAGTAGTAGTAGCACTTGTATTAGTGGCAACAGCAGCCGAAGTAGTAGTGTTATAGTAGTGGTAGTAGTCGCTACAGTAGTAATGGTAGTAGCAGTAATAGTAGTAGTAGCAGTAGTTGTTGTAGTGGTAGTTGTAGTAGTAGTTGTTGTAGCCGTTGCAACAGTAATAGAAGTAGTAGTAGTAGCAGTAATCATTGCAATAGTTGAAGTAGTAGTAGTAGTAGTAATCATTGCAATAGTTGAAGTAGTAGTAGTAGTAGCAGCAGTAGTTGTTGTTGTTGTTGTCATAGTAGCAGAATCTATAGTAGTTGTAGTAATAGCATGGTGGTGATGGTGGTGGTGGTAGTAGTAGTAGTAATAGTAGTAGAAGAAGTAGCAGTAGTAGTAGTCGTAGTATTAGCAGTAGCAGTAGCAGTAGTAGCAATAGCAGTAGTACTAGCAATTGTAGCAGTAGTAGGAGCAGTAGTAGTTGCAGTAGTTGTAGAAGTAGTAGGAGAAGTAGTAGTAGCAACTATAGAAGCAGTAGTAGTAGTGGTAGTAGTAGTAGCAATAGTCGTAGTGGCAGTAGTAGAAGTAACAATTGTAGTATTAGTAGTAGTAGTAGTAGTAGTAGCGGTAGCTGTAATAGTACCAGAAGTAGTAGTAGTATCTCTAACAGTAACAGTAGTACAAGCAGTCGTAGTAGTAGCAATTGTAGTAGAAGTAGTAGTAGTAGTAGTAGTAGTAGTAGTAGTAGCAGGAGGAGTAGTAGTAGTAGTAGTTCAGTGGTCGCAATAGTAATTGTGGTAGTAGTTGTAGGAGTAGTGGTAGTAGTTGTCATAATAGTAGTTGTAGTAGTCGTTCTAATTGTAGTAGTTGTAACACTACTAGTAGTAGTGGTATTAGTAGCACTAGTAGTAGTAAAAGTAGTAGTAGGAGTAGTAGTAGGAGTAGCAGCAGTAATAGTAGTGGTAGTAAGAGTTTTAGTAGTAGAAATAGTAATAGTAGTAGTAGTAGTAGTAGTTGTTGTTGTTGTTGTTGTTGTTGTTGTTGTTGTAGTAACAATAGTAGCAATAGTTGTAGTACTAATTGTGCTAGTGGTACTAGTAACAGTGGTAGCAATTGTAGTAGTTGCAGCAACAGCAGTAGTAGTAGTAGTTATTGTTATTGTTGTTGCAATAATAGTAGTAGTCAAATTAGTAGTATTAGTAGTAGTAGTTGTTGTTGTTGTAGTCCTAGTAGTAGTAGTAGGAGAAGTAGCAGCAACACAGCAACAGTTGTAGTAGCTACAGAAGTAGGATTAGTAGTAACAGTAGCAATAGAAGTAGTAGTTGTAGTAGTTGTAGAAGTCGTTATTCTTGTAGTAATAGTAGTAGCCGCAGGAGTAGTAGTTGTAGTCGGAGTACTAGTAGTAGTAATGGTAGTTGTTGTAGTACTAGCAGTACGAGTCACAGTAGTAGTAGGGGTAGTTGTAGTAGTAGTATTAGTAGTATTAGCAGTAGCAGTATAAGTTGGAGTAGCAGTGATAGTAGTAGAAGTTGTAGTAGTGGCAGTAGTAGTAGCGGTAGTAGCAGTAGTAGTTGTTGTAGTCATATTATGGTAGTAGTAGAGGTAGTAGTACTAGCAATAGTTGTAGTAGTAGTGTAGTAGTAGTAGTAGTACTAGTAGAGGTTCAATTAGTAGTAGTAGTAGTAGTAGTAGTAGTAATAGTAGTAGTAATAGTAGTAGTAGTAGCAGTACTAGTAGTAGTAGTAGCACGGTAATAGTAGTAGCAGCGGTAATAGTAGTAGCAGCAGTAATAACAGTCGCAATAGTTGTAATAGTAGTAGTTGTAGTAGCAGAATAGTAGTAGTAGTAGTAGTAGTAGTAGTAGTAGTAGTAGTAGTAGTAGTCGTAAAAGTTATAGAAGGAGTAATAGTAGTAGTAATAGTAGCAATAGTAGTAGCAGAAGTAGTAGCAGCAGTAGTTGTAGTAGTAGCAGCAGTAGTTGTAGTAGTAGTAGCAGTTGTAATTGTTGTAGTTGTAGGAGTAATAGTACCTATAGTAGTAGTAGTAGTAGTAGTAGTACTTGTAGTAGTAGTAATAGCAGTAATAGTCATAGTAGTAAAATTAGTAGCAGTAATGGTTTTGGTAGTAGTAGTATTGGTGGCGATAGGAGTTGCTGTAGTAGTAGTAGTATGAAGGGTAATTATTGCAAGTGTAGTAGTAGTACGAGTACTAGTTGATGTACTAATAGCATAGTACTAGCAGCAGCAGCAGTAGTAGAAGTTGTAGTAGTAGAAGTAGTACTAGTAGTAATAGTAGTAGCAGTAGTCATAGTATTAGCAGTAGTAACTGCAGCAGTAGCAGTAATAGCAATTGTAGTAGTATCAGTAGTACTTGTTGCAGTAATAGCAGTTGTAGAAGTAGTAGTTGTTATTGTAGTATTAGTTGGAGTAGCAGTGGTGGTAGTAGTAGTAGTAGTAGCATTAGTCGGTGTAGCAGTGGTAGTAGTAGAAGTAGTAGTGGTGGCATTTGTTGTAGTAGTAGTAGTATTGTACTAGTAGTAGAGGAAGTAGTAGTAATAGTTGTAGTATTGTAGCAATAGTAGAGATAATAGTAGCAGCAGTTGTTGTAGTAGTAGTGTAGTAGTAGTAGGAGTAGCTGTAGTAGCAGTTGTAGTTGTAGTAATAGTAGTAGTAGTAGTAGTAGTAGTAGTAATAATAATAATAATAGTAGTAAAAGTAGTAGTAGTGGTAGTAGTAGAAGTTGTAGCAGTAGTAATAGTGGCAATAGTAGTATCAATAGCACTAGTAGCAGTAGTAGTATGAATAGCACTAGTAGAAGTAGTTGTAGTAGTAGTATTAGCAGTAGTAGTAGCAGTAGTCACACCAGTAATAGTAGTAGTCGCAGTAGTAATAGTAGTTGTACTGGTAGTAGTTGTTGTTGTTGTACTTGCAATAGTTGTACCGGTAGTAGTAGTTGTTGTAGCAGTAGTTATAGTAGTAGTACACATAGTAGTAGTAGCAGGAGTTGCAGTAGTAATAGTAGTTGTAGTTGTCGTAGTAGAATAAATAATAGAAGTGATAGTCATAGTAGGAATAGTCGTAGGTGCACTAATCGGAGTAGGAGCAGTAGTAATAATAATAGTAATAGTAGTACTCGTAGTAGTTGGAGTAGTAGTAGTAATAGTAGTAGTAGTACTAGAAGTAGTAGTAGTAATAGAAGCAGTAGCAATAGTAGTAGCATCAGCAGTAGTTATTGTAGTAGTAGTAATAATTGTTGTAGTAGTAACAGTAGTAATAGTAGTAGTAGTCTTAGTAGCTGCAGCAATAGTAGTTGTTATTGTAGTAGTAGTAGTAGCAGTAGCAGTAGTAGTAGTGATAGTAATAGTAGCAGCAGCAGTAGTGGAAGTAGTAGCAGCAGCAGCAGCAAAAGTCGCAGTAGTAGTAGCAGTAGTCATTGGAACCATAGTTTTAGTACCATTAGTGGTAGCGGCAACAATAGCAGAAGTAGTAGTGCTGTGGTAGTCGTAGTAGTTGCAGCAGCAGTAGTAGTAATAATAGTAGAAGTAGCAGCAGCAGCAGTAGTAATACTACTGCAACAACGGCTACTACTGCTGCTGCTACTCCTACTACTACTACTACTATTACTATTACAACTACAACTACTACTGTTATAGCTTCTACTACTGATATTGTTACTGCTGCAGCTACTATAACTACTATAGTTGCCACAACTACAACTACAATTGCTACTTTTACTACTATTACTACTACTAGTACTTCTAGTACTACTACTTTTAGTACTACAACTGATACAACAACTACTAGTCCAGTTTCTACTGCTACAACTGCTACTACTGCTATAACTATTTCTACAGCGATTACCACTACTACATCTAATACAACCACCACTACTACTATTGATACTACTGCAGTTGTTACTACTACTGCTTCTACTGCTGCTACTATTTCTACTGCTTCTCCTACAACTTCCACTACTGCTGCTGTTGCTACTATGGCTACAGCTACTACTACAACAACTACTACTATTGCTACTGCTACTGCCGCTACAACCACGACTACTACAAATACTACTTGTGCTACTACAACTACTGCTACTGCAACTACTCCACTTCTCCTACTCCTACTACTACTCCTACTACTACTGCTACTACTGCTAATACTTATATTACTACGACCTCTGCTGCTACTACTACTACTACTGTTACGACTACTACTATTGCAAGAATTGCGTTTACTGTGACTACAGCTACTAGTATTTCTACTATTACTATTACTACTACTGTTGCTACAACTACTTCTTCTATCGCTACTGCTGCTACTACTACTGCTGCTACAATTACTAGTACTACTACTCCATTACCAACACAACTAGTACCATAATGACTGCTATTACAACTACTGCTTTTGCTACTATCAGTACAACTATTATTGCTACTACTATTACTTCAGCTACTATAGCTACTGCTACTACTGCTGCTACTACTGCTTCAGCTACTAGCATTCCTCCTACTCCTACTACTACATCACCTATTGCTACTGCTGCTGCTACTACTACTAGAAATACTACTATTACAACTACTACAACCACCACTACTGCAACTACAACAACTGCAACAGTGACAACAACTACTACTACTATGTCAACAACAACAACAACAACAACAATAACTACTACTACCATCAATACAGCTACTAATGCTAGTACTACTACTACTACTGTGACTACCACCACTACTATTACTTCTGTTATTACTACTACTGCTGCCCTAACAACTACAGCTACTACTACTACTAATACTACAACTTCTACAACAAGTACTACAACCATTACTATTGCTCTACCGCTACTAGTACTACTTCTACTACTACTACTACAACTGTACTGCTACTATTGCTACCATTACTATTGTTGCTACTACTACTACTATTGCGGCTACTACAGCTACTTCTCCTGCAACTACTGCTGCTACTACTACAATTACTACTACAACTGCTACTGCTACTACTCCACAATCGGCAAAACTAGAACAATAATGACTGCTACTACTACTATTGCTGCTACTATTACTACTACTTCAATTGTTGCTGCTATTACATCTATTACTATAGCTACTACTACTACGACTGCTACTACTGCGCATACTGCTACTACTACTGCTACTACTGCGCCTATTGCTACTACTACTGCAGCTTCTATTACTATAACTACTACAACCATCACTACTACAACTACAACAACTACAACAACAAAAACAACAACTACTACTATGTCAACAACAACAACAACAACTACTGCTATTACCATTACTACTGCTACTAATGCTAGTACTACTACTGCAATTGCGAGTACCACTACTACTATTACTTCTCTTATTGCTACTACTACTGCCACAACTACTATAGCTACTTCTACTGCTAATACTATAACTTTTACAGCGACTTCTACAAATGCTACTATTGCTCTACTGCTACTACTACTCCTAATACAACTACTGCTCTATTGCTACTACTATTATGCTACTACTTCTACTACTACTAGTACTCTTGCTACTACTGCTACAACTACTATAGTTATGACTATTGCTACTACAACTACTGCAGCTACTCCTACTTCTACTACTACTACTATATCACCGATAACTACTACTACTACAGCAACTACTATTATTGCTACTATTGCTACCATGGCTACTGCGACAACTGCAACTTCCACTACTACTACTGCTATTGCTACTACAACTACTATTACTACAACTACCACTACTACTACTGCCACTACTGTTACTGCTGCTACCGCTACTTCTGCAACTACTACCACTATTACTACTACTACCTCTACTATAGTTAATTCTCCTATTACTACTACTTCTAAAACTACTACAGCTGCTTCTGCTATTGCTACTGCTGCTACTCTTACTACTACTACTACTGTTGCTACTATTACTACTACTTCTACTACTACTAGTACTAGTACTACTACTACTACTACTACTACTACTACTACTACTACTACTACTACTACTACTACTACTACTACTACTACTACTACTACGTCTACTACTATTACTACTACGTCTACTACTACTACTGCTACTACTACTACTACTACAACTGCTACTAGTGCAACAACTGCTACTACTACTGCTTCTGCTACAGTGGGTACTGCTCCTTCCACTACTATTGTTACTACTACCACTACTACTTATACTACTATTACGATAACTACCACTACTACTACTACAACTACTACAACTACTACTGATTCTACTCTTGCTACTATAACTACTACTACTACTACTACAACTACTACTACTGCTACAATTGCTACTACTCCTATTGCTATGACAACTAGAACAACAACAACAACAACAACAACCACAATAACAATAACTACTACCACAACTTCTATTACGAGTACTGCTACTAGCACTTTTACTACTACAACTACTTTTCCTACCACCACTGCTGCTACCGCTACTACCACAACAACTACGACATGCACTGCTACTACTACTAGAACTACTGCGGCCACTGCTATTACTGTCATTTCTTCTAACACTACTACTACTACTACAAATACTACTACTACTACTAGTTCTACTTTTATAGCTACTACTACGGTCTACCACTAATGCTACTACATCAACTACTATAATTACTACATCTATAACTACTACTGCTACTTTTACAACAACTACTACCACTACTACTACTACTACTTTTGCTACTACCGTTACAACAACTACTACTACTATAGTAGTCTTATAGCTACTACAACTCAAACTACTACTACTACTACTACTATTACTACTGCTGCTACTACTACTACTACAACAACAACAACAATAATAACAACAACAACAACAACAATAACTACTACTACTACTACTAGTACTTCTATTACTACTACTGCTGCTACTACTACTACAACTTGTACTACTGATACTACTGCTAATATTGTGACTATTAGTACTACTAATACTACTACTATTACTACTCCTACCGCTATTGCTACTATTACTACTACAGCTAGTATTGCTACTATTACTACTTCTACTACCACTACAATTACTACTACTACTGTTACTACTGGTACTATAGCTACTATTGCTACTAATTCTACTACTACTATTACAACTACTAGTCTTACTGCTACAACTACTACTTCTACTACTATTACTACTAGGACTACTACTATTACTACTGCTGCAACTAGTACTTCTACTACAACTTCTACAACTAGTACTACTGCTGCTGCTACTACTACTATAACTATTATTACTATGATTACTACTACTAATGCTACTAATACTATAACTACTATTACTACAATTACTACTGCTACTGCTACTACTGCTGCAGCTATTACTACTACTACTACTACTATTACTACTGCTGCTAGTACTACTACTACTACTCCTGCTACTACTACTACTACAACTTCTGCTACTACTATTACTACTCCCACTACTGCTACAACTTTTGCTATTACTGCAACTACCATGATGACTACAACTACTACTACTACAACTACTACTAGTATCACTACAACTACAACTACTACTATTGTGGCTACTACAACTACTACAACTACTACTACTCCAACTACTACAGCTACTGCTACAACACTGCTACTGCTTTTACTGTAATTACCAATTCTACTACCACTACTACTACTGGCACAACTAGTATTGCTACTACTACTGTGATTACTACTGCTACTACTACTGCTATTACTACTGCTACTACTATTGCTGCTGCTACTATTGCTACTACTACGACTACTACTCTACTACTACTGCTACTATTGCTAATACTTCTACCGGAACTACTACTACTTCTACTACTACTACTGCTACTGCTACTACTACCACTGCTACTACTACTATTACTACTATAGGTACTACTACTGCTATTACTACTATTACTGCTGCTACTACTAGTGTAAGTACTGCTACACCTACTAATACCACTGCTACTGCTACTACTTATTCTTCTACAAGTGTTTCTATTGCTACTACTAATACAACTGTTACTTCTCTTACTACTACGACTTCTACTACTATCACTACTACAACAAAAACTTCTACTAATATCACCAATAATACTACTATTACTGCTACCACTACAACGACTGCAACTACCGCTACCTCAACTACTATTGCTACAACTACTATGACTACAACTTCAAATACAACTATTACTACCTCTACTTCTACTACTACAACTACTACCGCTACTACTACTACTTCTCCTACAACTACTACTACTGCTTCTACTACTGATACTACAACTATTGCTAGTAATACAACTATGATCACTGTTATAACTATTATTGCTACTTCTGCTGCTACTACTTCTACAATTACCACAACAACAACAACAACAACTACTACTACAATAACAACTGCTACTACTGTTACTACTACACCTAGTACTATGAATAATACTACTACTACTTCTACTTTGACTACTACTCCTACAACTACTTTGACTACAAATACTGATGCAACTACTACTACTATTGCTACTGCTACTACTACAAATACTAATATTACAACTACTACCACTACTACTTCTGCAACTACTACTACTACTTCTGCTACTACTACTTAGACTAACAATACTAATATTACAACTACTACAACTACTGCTACTAGTATTGCTACTGCTACAACAACAATAACAACAACGACTACTACTACTATTGCTACTGCTACAACTACAGCTACAACTACTGCTGCTACTTCTGCTTCTGCTCCAACTGCTACTGCTATAACTACTACAACTACAACTACTGCTACTGCTACTACTACTACAACTACAACACCTAATACTACTACTATTACTTCTACTACTACATCTGCTATTACTATTTCTACTGCAAATACTACTACCACTACTTCTACTAAAACTAATGCTACTACTACGACTACTGCAACTGATGCTGCTGCTACTGTTATTACTGCTACTACTACTATGAGTATTGCCAATAGTAGCAGTAGTAGGGGAAGCAGGATCAGTAGTAGAAGTAGCAGTAATAGCAGCATCACTATGAGCTGTAGTAGCAGCAGTAGTAGTAGTTGTTGTTGTTGTAGTAGTAGTTGCAGTAGTAACAGGAGCGGTAGGTGCAGAAGTAGTTGTAAAAGTAGTAGCAGTAGGAATAGTAGTAGCAATAGTAGCTGGGGAAGCTGGATTAGTAGTAGTTGTAGTAATAATAGCAGCAGTAGTAGTAGTAGTAGCTATTGTAGGAGTAGTCACAGCGGTTGTACTAGCATTTGTCGTAGTTTGATTAGTAGTAGTAGGACTACTTGGACTAGGAATAGAGATAGTATTAGTAGTAGTAGCATCTATTGTTGTAGTACGAGTAGTAGAAGTAGTAGGTGTACTAGTTGTCATAATAGTAGTAGCAATTATAGTCATAGTTGTAGTAGCAATAGAAGTAGAAGTAATAGTAATAGTTGTAGTAGTAGTCGTAGTAGTTGTAATAGTACTAGTAGTAGTAGTAGTTGTTGTAGTAGTTGTAGTAGAAGTAGTAGTAATAGTCATAGTAGCAACAGCAGTAGTAGTAGTTGTTGTATTAGTAGTGGCAATAGTAACAATAGTAGTGGCAGCAGTAGCAGTAGCAGTAGTCGAAGCAGTAGTAGAAGTAGTTGTAGTAGCCACAATAGTAGCAGTTATAATTTTAGTAGTAGTAATGGCATTCGTAGTTGTAGTAGTAGTAATAGTAGCAGCAGCAGTAGAAGTGGAAGCAATAGTGTGAGCGATACTACTAATTGTAGTAGTAGTAGTAGTTTCAGTAATAGTAGTAATAGGAGTACTAGTGGTAGTTGTAGTCACAGTAGTAGTAGTCATAGGATTAGCAGTAGTAGTAGTACTAGTAGTAGTCATAGTAATTAGAGTAGCAGTAGTAGTGGTAGTTGCAGTAGAAGTAGTTGTATTATTAGTAACAATAGTAGTAGTAGTAGGAGTTGGAGTAGAGTTAGAAGTAGAAGTAATAGTAATAGTAGTAGCAGTAGAAGGAGTAGGATTAGTAGTAGGTCTTGTAGGAGTAGGAGTAGTACTAGTTGTAGCAGGAGTTATAGTAGGAGGAGTAGTGGTAGAAATAGAAGTAAAAGTAATAACAGCAGCTGTAGTAATAGCAGCAGCAGTAGTCGTAGTAGTAGTAGTAGTAGTACTAGTAGTAGAGTAGTATTTCTATTATTAGGAGTAGGAGTAGTTGTAGTAGTAGCAGAGGAGTTGGAGTAGGACTAGGAGTAGTAGTAGTAGCTACAGCTGCAGTAGTAGCAGTTGCATTAGTAGTATTAGTGGTAGTCATTGTAGTTGTAGTATTAGTAGTAGTAGTAGTAGTAGCAGTAGCAGTGATAGTAGTAGAAGTAGCAATATTAGTAGTCGTAGTTGTAGTAGGAGTAGGGGCAACAACATTTGTGGTAGAAGTAGGAGTAGTAGTAGTCGTTGCAGTGGTAGCTAGAGTTGAAGTAGAAGTACTACTAATACTAGTAGTAGTAGTATTAATAGTACTAGCAGTTGTTGTTGTTGTTGTTGTTGTTGTTGTTGTTGTTGTAGAAGTAGTAGCCATAGAAGTAGTAGGAGTAGTAGTAGTAGTGGTAGTCGAAGTAGTAGTCATAGCAGTAGTAGGAATAGTAGTATTAGTAGTAGTAGAAGTAGTAGTGGTAACAGTGGCGGTGACAGTAGTAGTTTTACTAGTAGTAGTAGCAACAGCTGTAGTGGTAGTAGTAGTAGTAGTATTCGTGGCAGAAGTAGTAGTAGTAGTATTCGTGGTAGAAGTAGTAGTAATATTAGGAGTAGTAGCCATAGTAACAGCAATAGTAGTAGTTGTAGCAATAGTAGTTACAATAGTAGCATGAGTAGTAGCAGGTGAAGCCGTAGTGGTAGCAGCATTAGCAGCAAGAGCAGAAGTTGTAGCAGTTGTAGTAGCAGTAGTGGCATTAGTGGTAGTAGAAAGTTGTAGTAGCGATAGTAGTAGTAATAGCAATAGTTGTGGTAGTAGCAGTAATAGTAGTCTTAGTAATAGTAGTAGTAGTAGCAATGGTAGTGGTAGTAGTATTAGAAGTAATAGCAATAGTAGTAGCAGCAGCAGTAATAGAACATGTAGTAGGAGTGGTAGTAGTACAAGTAAAATCATAAGTAGTATAGCAGCAGTAGTAGAAATCGCAATAGTAGTCACAGTAGCTGTAGTAGTAGTAGGAGCTGACTCGCAGTAATAGTAGTAGCAGCAATAGTAGTTGTTGTAGGAGTAGCATTAGTAGCAATAGCACTAGGATTAGTAGCAGTATTATTAGGAGCATTAGCAATAGTAGTAGTAACAGTTGAGGCAATAGTAGTGCCAGTAGTTGTACTAGTAGTAGTAGGAGTAGTAGCAGTAGTAGTTGTTGTAGGAGTAGTAGTAGTAGCAGTAGTAGTAGCAGTTCAAGAAGTTATTGCATTGGTAAGAGTAGTTGCAGTAGTAGTAGTTGGACTAGTAGCAGTGGTAGTAGTAGTAGTTGTTGTTGTTGTAATGGTAGTTGAAGTAGTACTAGTAGTAGTAGTTGAAGTATTAGTCGTAATAGGAATGGTGATAGAAGTAGTAGTAGTAGCAGCAATAATAATAGTAGTAGTAGTAGTAGCAGTAGTAGAAGTAGCATTAGCGGTCATACTAGCAGTAATAGTTGTAGTATTAGCGGCGAGAGTTATAGTGGTAGTAGTATTAGTAGTAGTAGTAGTAGCAGTGGCAATTGTAGTTGCTATAGGAGTAGTCATTCTACTAGAAATTGTAGTAGTAGCCATCGTACTAGTAGTAGTATTAGTAGTAGTTGTAGTAGTAGTAGTGGTAGAAGTAGTTAGATTAGCAGTAGCAGTAGTAGTAATTATTGTTGTAGCAGTAGTACTAGTAGCAGTAGTCACAATAATAGTTGTAGTAGTAGCCGTAGTAGTCGTAGCAATAGTAGCATTAGCATTAACATTTGCAACAATTATGGTAGTAGTTGCACGAGCTCTAGGAGGAGGAGTAGTAGTAGTATTTGTTATGGTAATAGTAGCTATAGTAGTTGCAGCTGTTACAGTTGTAGTAGGTGTAGAACTTGCAGTACTAGTAGTAGCAGTAGCAATAGTAGTAGTAGCAATTGGACTAGTACTAGCAGTAGCAATAGTTGTAGTAGAAATAGTAGAAATTGTAGTAGTAGTAGTTGTAGTAGTAGTAGTACTAGTAGGAGTAGCAGCAGTAGTATTATGAGTAGTAGTAGCAGTAGGAGTAGTCGTTGTAGTAGTAGTAGTAGGAGTGAGAGTAGTAGTGGTAGTACTAGTAGTAGTAGTAGTGGTAGTATTAACAGTAGTAGTAATAGCAGTAGTATTAGTAGTATTATGAGTTGTAGTAGCCATAGGACTAGTAGTAGTAGTAGTGGTAGTATGAGTAGTAGTAGTAGCAGTGGTAGTAGTAGCAGTAGTAGTTGTTGTGGTAGTAGTAGTTGCAGCGGTTGTTGTAGTAGTTGTATTAGTAGTAGCTATAGTTGTAGTTGCAATAGCATTCATAGTAGTAGGAGTAGCAACAGTGACAGTAGCATTAGTAGTAGTAGCAATAGTAGTACTACCTGTAGCAATGATAGAAGTAGTTATAGTAGTAACAGTAGTAGTAGCAGCAGTAGTAGTAGTAGAAGTAGGAATAATAGTAGTAGTAGTAATAGTATTAGTAGTAGTATTAGGAGTAGTGGTAGCGGGAGGAGTAGTAGTAGTTGTTGTAGTAGGAGTGGGAGTAGTAGTAGTACTCGCAGTAGTAGTAGTATCTATAGTAGTAGCTATTGTAGTAGTAGTATCAGTTGCAGTAGTAGTAGTTATGGTTGTAGTAGTAGCAGTTGTGGCAGCAGCATTTGGAGCAATAGTAGATGTAGAAGTAGCATTAGTACTAGTAGCAAGTAGTAATAGTTGTAGCAATAGTAGTAGTAGTAGTAGTTGTTGTAGAAATAGTACTAGTAGCAGCAGTAGGAATAGTAATGATAGTAGTAGTACTAGTTGAAGTTGGAGTTGGAGTAGCAGTTGTAGTAGCAGTGGCAGTAGTAGGTGTAGTACTAGTAGCAATAGTTGGAGTAGCAGTAGCCGTAGTAGTAGTAGTAGTAGTAGTAGCAGTAGTGACAGTAGTAGTTGTGGTATTAGTAGTAGCAGCAGCAATAGTAGTAGTTGTTGTAGTTGAAGCAGTAGCATCGTATTTAGTGGTGGTGGTGGTGGTGGTAGTAGTAGTAATAGTACTTGTAGTAGTAGTATTGACAGTAGTAGTAGTAATAGTGCTAGGACTAGTTTAGTTGTAATAAGAGTAGTAGTGGCTATAGTAGCTATCGAAGTTGTAGGAGGAGTTGTAGTAGAAGTAGTAGTAAAGTATTAGTAGTAGTAGCAGTAATAGTAGTAGTAGAAGCTATTGTAGTAGTAGAAGTAGTAGTAGCAGTACTAGCGAAAGTAGTAGTAGTTGTAGCTGAAGCAGCAGTAGTAGCAGTAGCAGTAGTAGCAGTAGTTGTAGTAGCAATAGAAGTTGCAGTAGTTATAATAGTAGTAGTTGTTGCAGTAGTAGCAGCAAAAGTAATAGTAGTAGTAGTAGCAGCAGCTATAGCAGTAGTTGTAACAGTAGTTGTACTAGGAGCTATAGAAGTAGCAAAAGTAGTAGTAGTTGTGGCAATAGTAGTAGTAGTAGCAGTTGTAGTAGTATTAGTATTAGTATTATTAGTAGTAGCAGCAATAGTAGTAGTGGTAGTAGTTGTGGTAATTACAACGTAAGTAGTAGTAGTAGCAGTAGTTGAAGCGGTAGCAGAAGTAGTAGTAGTAGTAATAGTTGCATTAGCAGTAGTAGTGGTGGTGGTTGTAGCAGTAGCAGTAGTAGCAGTAGCAGTAATAGTAGCAATAGTAGTAGCAATATTCGCAGTAGCAGTAGCAGTACCAGTGGTAATAATTATGGGAATAGCTGTTATGGCAATCGTAATAGCGGTAGCAATAGTAGTAGTAGTAGGTTTAGAAGTTGTAGCTGCAGTAGTAGTAATAATAGCGACAGCAGCAGCAGTAGTTGTTGTATGAGCAGCAGTAGGAATAGTTGCTGCAGTTGTAGCAGTGGTAGTAGTAGCAAAAGTAGTAGTAGTAGGAGAGGTAGGAGTAGTTGTAGCAGTAGTAACAGGAGTAGTTCGAGTAGCAGAAGGAGAAGTAGTAGTTGTACTTGTAGTAGTAGTAGTTGCAGTAGTTGCAGTAGTTGTTGTAGAACTAGTAGTAGTCACACTATAGTAGTGGTAGTTGTACTAGTAGGAACAGTAGTAGTAGTATCTGTAGTAGCAGTAGTTGCAGTAGTAGTAGTAGTAGTAGCAATAGTAGTAGAAGTAGTGGTAGTAGTTGTAGCTATATTAGCTATAGTAGTTGTAGTAGTACTGGCAATAGTAGTAATAGTAGTAGCAATAGTCATAGTAGTAGCCGTAATAGTAGCATTAGTTGTAGTAGCTGTAGTAGTAGTAGTAGTAGTAGTAGTAGTAGTGGCAGTAGGAGTAGTAGCAACAGTTGTTGTTGTAGTAGTTGTTGTTATAGTAGTAGCAGTAGTCATAGTAGTAGCCGTAGTAGTAGCATTAGTAGTAGTAGTTGTTGTTGTTGTAGTAGTAGTAGTAGCAGTAGTAGGCGTGAGAGTAATAGTAGTATTGGCAATAATAGTAGTAGTAGTAGAAGTCATAGTTGCAGTAGTTGTAGTTGTAGTAGCAGAAGTAGATGTAGGAATAGTAGTAGTAGCAGTGGTAGAAGCATTAGATGTTGGATTAGTAGTAGTATTAGTGGTTGTATAAGTAGTAATAGCAATAGTTGTAGTTGTAGTAGCTGTTGTTGTAGTAGTAGTAGCAGAAGTAGATGTAGGAATAGTAGTAGTACTAGAGGTAGCAGCAGTAGTATCAGCAATAATAGCAGTAGTAGTTATAGTATTATGAGTAGTAGTAGCAGTAGGAGTAGTAGTATTAGTAGCAGGAGTGAGAGTAGCAACAGCAGTGGTAGTAGAAGAAGTAGTAGCAGAAGTAGTAGAAGTTGTAACTATAGTAGCAGTAATAGTAGTAACATTTCCAGTAGTAGTAGTAGGAGTAATAGTAGTTGTAGCAGAAGTAGTAGTAGTAGTCGCAGTTGTAGCAGTAGTAGCAATGGAAATGGTAGTAGTAGTAGTTGTTGTTGTTGTTGTTGTTGTAGTAGTAGTAGTAGTAGGAGGAGGAGGAGGAGGAGGAGCAATAGTAGTAGCAGTAGTGGGAGGAGGAGAAGTTGGTGCACTAGTTGCAGTAGCAGTATGAGTTGTTGTAGTAGTAGTCTCAGTAGCGCTAGCAGTACTGGTGGTAGTAGTAGTATAGTTGTAGTAGTTATTGTAGTAGTTGTAGTAGTAGTAGAAATAACAGTTGTAGTAGCAGTAGAAGTAGCAGTAGCAAAAGTAGTAGTAGCAGTTATGCTAGAAGTGGCCTTAGTAGGAGTACGAGTACAGCAGCAGCAGCAGCAGTACTAGTTGTAGCAATAGGAGCAGTAGCAGAAGTGTTTGTAACAGTAGCAGTTGTCGTAGTTGTGCCACTAGTTGAATCAGTAGTAGTAGTAACTGTAGATTAGGAGCAGTAGTAGAAGTGGTTGTAACAGTAGTAGTAGTAGCAGTAGCAGTATTAGTAGTAGTAGTAGTAGTTGTACTATTGGTAATAGTTTTGGCATTAGTTATTGTGGCAGTCATTGTAGCAGTAGCAATATTAGTAGAAGTATGAGCAGTTGTAGTAGCAATAAGAGGAGTAGTAGTTGAAGTAGGAGGGGTAGTAATAGTAGCAGTAGTAGGAGGTAGAGTAGTAGTAGTATTGGCAGTAATAGTAGTAGTAGTAGTAATAGTAGTAGTAGCAGCTGCAATCTTAGTAGCAGTTGTAGTAGTAGTAGCAGAAATAGTAGCCGCAAAAGTAGTAGTTGCTGGAGCAATAGTAATAGTAGTTAAAGTACTAGTAGTAGTAGTAGCAGTAGCAGTAGCAATGGTAGTAGTATTATGTATAGAAGTATCAGTAGTAGTAGTAGGAGTGAGAGTACAAGTAGTGGAGGTTATAGTCGTAGTACTAGTAGTAGTCATTATTGTTGTGGTTGTTGTAGTTGTAGTTGTCACAACAGTAGCAGGAGGAGTAGTAGTGTCGTGGTAGTAAGAATAGCGACAGTGGTAGTAACATTAGTAGCAGTAGCAACATCAGTAGTAGGAGTAGCAATAGTTGTAATAGTAGTAGTAGTAGTAGTTGTAGTAGTAGCAAAAGTAGTAGTAGTGGTAGATGTGGTGGTAGTAGTAGTAGTTGTTGTAGCAGCAATAGTAGTAGTATTGGCAGTGGTAGTTGTAGTAGAAGTAGTAGTAGTAGTAGTAGTAGCATTTGTAGTAGTTGTTGGAGTAGTAGTAGTAGTAGCAGTCACAGTAGTAGTTGTAGTAGTAGCAGCAGCAGCAATAATAGTAGTAGTATTAGTAGTAGTAGTTGCAGTAGAAGAAGTACTAGGAGCAATAGTGGCACTTGTAGTTGTTGTTCGGCTAGTAGTAGAAGTAGCAGTAGTAGTATTAGTTATAGTAGCAGTGTTGGTGGTAGTAGTAGTAGCAGTGGTAGAAGTAGTAGGAGTAGTAGTTGGACAAGCAGTAGCAGCAGTAGGAGTAGTAGGAGTAGGTGTAGTAGTGTCAGTAGTAGTAGTAGCAGTGGTAGCAGTTGTAGTAGTCGCAATAGTCATAGTAGTAGAAGTAGTTGTAGAAGTATCGATAGTAGCCGTAGCATTAGCATTCACAGCAGTAGTAGCAGTAGTTGTACAAGCTATAGTAGTAGTAATAGATATAGTAGTTCTTGTAGTAGTAGTAGTTGTGGCTATTGTAGCAGTTGTAGTAGTAGTAGCAGTAGGAGTCGCAGTACAAGTAGTAGTGGTAGCAATAGTAGTATTAGTAATAGGAGTAGTTGTAGAATTAGTTATAAATGTAGGAGTAGTTGTATTGTATTAGGGTTGTAGCAGCATTAGTAGTAGTAGTTGTTGTTGTTGTAAGAATAGATGGACCAGCAGTAGTAGTATTATGAGTAGTAGTAGCAATACGAGTTGTCGTAGTGGTAGTAGTAGTAAGAGTGAGAGTAGTAGTAGTAGTGGCAGTAGTAGTAGTAGTAGTAGTGTAGTAGTAGTAGTAGTGGTAGAATTAGCAGAAGTAGTAATAGCAATAGTAGCAGCAGCCATAGCCATAGTTTTAGTAGTAGTAGTAGTAATAGCAGCAGTGTTAGTAATATTGAGTTTTAGTTGCTGTAGGAGTAGTAGTAGTAGTAGTAGTAGTAGTAGTAGAAGTAGTTGTAGCAGTTGTTGTTGTATTTGTAGAAGTTGTAGCACAAGTAGTAGCAGTAGTAGTAGTACCAGTAGCAATAGTAGTATTAGTTATTGCAGTAGTAGTAGGAGGAGGAGGAGGAGTAGTAGTACTCATTGTAGTATGGTTAATAGTTTTAGGAGTAGTGGTAGCAAAAGCAGTAGTAGTAGTCATTATTGTAGGAGTGAGAGTAGTAGTAGTAGTAGTAGTAGTAGTTGTTGTTGTAGTAGTAGTAGTAGTAGAAGAAGTTTTGGTAGTTGGAGTTGCAGTTGTGGCAGCAACATTTGTAGTAATGGAAGTAGTAGTTGCAGAAGTGGCAGTAGCATTAGTAGCAACTACTAGTAGTAAGTTGTAAGAGGGTAGTAGTTGTAGTTGTAGTAGTCGTAGTAGCAATAATAGCAGTAGCAGTAGTTGCAGTAGTAGCAGTAGCAGTAGCAGTAGAAGTTGTAGTGGTAGTACTAGTAGTCGTGGAAGTAGTATCAATAGTACTAGCAGTAGCAGTAGTAACAGAAGTAGCAGTGGTAGTTGTTGTTTTTGCTGTTGTTGAGGCAACAACAATGTAGTAGGAGTTGTAATAGTTGTAGACGAAGTAGTTGAAGTAGTCATTGTAGCAGTTGTAGTATAAGTAGCTGTATTACAGGTATCAGTAGCAACAGTATCGGGAGTTGCAGTAGTAGCAACAGAAGCAGTAGAAGGAGTAGTAGTAGCAGCACCATAGGTAGTAGTAGAAGTGGTAGTAGCAGTAGTAGTCATAGTAGTGGTAGGAGTAGTAGTTGAAGTAGGAAAAGTAGTAGTGATAGTAGTCGTAGTAGAAGTAGTAGTAGCAATTGTAGAAATAGTAGCAGTAGCAGAAGTAGTAGAAGTTGTAGCAGTAGTAATAGTGGCAGTAGCAGACGTAGTAGGAGTAGTAGTAACAGTAGTTGTAGTAATAGTAGTAGTAGTAGCAGTAGTATTAGTAGCAATAGTGGAAGTAGTAGGAGTCGTTAAAGTAGTAGTAGTATTAGCAATCGTTGAAATAGTAGAAGTAGTAGTAGTAGCTATAGTAGTAGCAGTAGTAGCTGTAGTAGTATTACTAGTACTAGAAGCAGCAAGACTAGTAGTAGTAGCTGATGTTGTGGTAGCAATAGCAGTATTAGTTGTTGCAGAAGTTGAAGTAGTGGTATCAACAATAGTATTAGTTGTAGCAGTAGCAGTAGCAGCTGTAGCAATAGTAGTGGTTACCGTAGTAGTTGTAGTAGTAGTGCTAGTATTGGCAATAGTAATAGTAGTAGTAGTAGTAGTAGCAGTAGTAGTATTAGTAGTAGTTGTTGTTGCATTAGTCATAGCAGAAGTTGCAACAAAATTAGTAGTAGTAGTAGTAGTAGAAGTAGTAGTAGCTGAAGTGCCAGTAGTAGTAGCTAAAGTAGTTGTAAAAGTAGTTATAGTAGTTATTTTAGCAGTAGTAGTTGTAGCAGTTGCAGTAGTAGTAGCTGTGGTAGCAGTAATAATAGTTGTAGTAAAGTAGTAGTAGTAGTAGGAGTAGCAGCAACAGCAGAGGTAGTAGTAGTAGTACCAGTAGGAGTAGTAGCAACCGTTGTTGCTGTAGTAGTAGGAGTATTCGTAGTGGTAGTTGTAAAAGAAGTAGAAGGATTAGTTGTATGTGTAGCGATAGTAGAAGTAGTTGCGGTAGCAGTAGTAGCAGTAGTAGCGGTAGTAGGGGTAATAGTAATAGTAGTAGTATAGTAGTAGTAGTAGCAATGGTAGTAGTAGTAGTTTCAGTGGTGGTAGTTGTAGTTAAAATTAAAGCAGCAACTGTAGTAGTAGTAGCAGTAGTTGTGCAGTAGTAGTAACAGTAGCAGTAGTTGCAGTAGTAGTTGTAGTTGCAGTAGTAATAAGACTCGCAAAGGAAGTGGTAGCAGTACTAGTAGTAGTTTTAGTAGCAGTAGCAGTAGCAGTAGTAGTAGTAGTAGTACTTGTAGAAGCAGTAGTAGCAGCAGTACTTATAGTAGCAGCAGTAGTAGTAGTGGTTGTAGCAGTAGTAGTAATATTTGTGGCAGTCATAGTAGCAGCAGCAATAGTAATAGTAGTAATAGGAGTTGTAGTAGCAGAAGGGGTACTAATAGTATCTGTAGGAGGAGTAGTAGTAGTAGCGATAGTAGGTGTGAGAGTAATAGTAGTATTGGCTGTAATAGTAGTAGTAGTAGAAGTAGTAGTTGCAGTAGTTGTAGTTGTAGCAGCAGTTGCAGTTGTAGTAGTAGTAGTAGCAGAAGTAGATGTAGGAATAGTAGTAGTAGCAGCGGTAGTAGCAGAAGATGTAGGATTAGTAGTAGTAGTAGTGGTAGTAGAAGTAGTAGTAGCAATAGTTGTAGTTGTAGTAGCTGTTGTAGTAGTAATAGTAGGAGAAGTAGATGTAGGAATAGTAGTAGTAGTAGTAGTGGTAGCAGCAGTAGTAACAGCAATAATAGTAGTTGTAGTTATAGTATTATCAGTACTAGTAGCAGTAGGCGTAGTAGTATTAGTAGTAGGAGTGGGAGTAGCAATAGCCGTGGTAGTAGAAGAAGTAGTAGCAGAAGTATAGAAGTCGTAACAGTAGTAACAATTGCAGCAGCTGTAGTAGTTGGAGTAGTAGTAGTAGTCGCAATTATAGCAGTACTAGCAGTTGTTGTAGTAGTAATAGCAATAGCAATAGTAGTAGTAGTAGTAGTAATACTAGTAGTAGTAGGAGAAGGAGGAGGAGGAGCAGTAGTAGTAGCAGTAGTGGGAGGAGGAGAGGTTGGTGCACTAGTTGTAGTAGCAGTATGAGTTGTTGTAGGAGTAGTCTTAGTAGCGCTAGCAGTACTACTAGTAGTAATAGTATAGTTGCAGTAGTTGTTGTGGTAGTTGTAGTAGTAGTAGTAGTAGAAGAAGTAGCAGTAATAGTAGCAGTAGTAGTAGCAGTAGCAGTAGAAGTAGCAATAGCAAAAGTAGTAGTAGCAGTTGTGCTAGAAGTGGCCTTAGTAGAAGTACTAGTACAGCAGCAGCAGCAGCAGCAGTACTAGTAGTAGCAGTAGGAGCAGTAGTAGAAGTGTTGGTAACAGTAGCAGTAGTCGTAGTTGTGGCAGTAGTTGAATCAGTAGTAGTAGTAACTATAGATATAGGAGCAGTAGTAGAAGTGGTTGTAAAAGTAGTAGTAGTAGCAGTAGCAGTAATAGTAGTAGTAGTAGTAGCTGTACTATTGGTAATATTTTTGGCATTAGTTGTTATGGCAGTCATTGTAGCAGTAGCAATATTAGTAGAAGTACGAGCAGTTGTAGTAACAATAAGAGGAGTAGTAGTAGAAGTAGGAGTGGGAGTAATAGTAGCAGTAGTAGGAGGGAGAGTAGAAGTAGTATTGGTAGTAATAGTAGTAGTAGTAGCCGTTGCAATCTTAGTAGCAGTAGTAGTAGTAGCAGCAGAAGTAGTAGCCGCAAAAGTAGTAGTTGCAGGAGCAATAGTAGTAGTAGTTAAAGTACTAGTAGTAGTAGTAGCAGCAGCAGCAGCAATGGTAGTAGTAATATGTATAGAAGTATCAGTAGTAGTAGTAGTAGGAGTGAGAGTACTAGTAGTGGAGTAGTAGTAGTAGTAGTAGTTGTTGTTGTTGTAGTTGTAGTTGTCGCAGCAGTAGCGAGAGGAGTAGTAGGTGTAGTGGTAATAAGAATAGCAGCAGTGGTAGTAACATTAATAGGAGTACCAACATCAGTAGTAGGAGTAGCAATAGTTGTTGTAGTAGTAGTAGTAGTAGTGGTAGTGGTAGAAGTGGTGGTGGTAGTAGTAGTAGTTGTAGCAGCAATAGTAGTAGTATGGGCACTGGCAGTTGCAGTAGAAGTAGTAGTAGTAGCAGCAGTAGCAGCAATAATTGTAGTAGTAGTAGTAGCAGTCACAGTAGTAGTTGTAGTAGTAGTAGTAGCAGCAGTAATAGTAGTAGTATTAGCAGTAGCAGTTGCAGTAGAAGAAGAACTAGAAGCAATAGTAGCACTTGTAGTTGTTGTTCGACTAGTAGCAGAAGTCGTAGTAGTAGTAGTATTAGTCGTAGTAGCAGTCCTGGTGGTCGTAGTAGTAGTAGTAGTGCTAGAAGTAGTTGGAGTAGTAGTTGGACTGGCAGTAGCAGTAGTAGGAGTAGTAGGAGTAGGTGTAGTACTGTCAGTTGTAGTAGTCGCAATAGTCATAGTAGTAGAAGTCGAGCATTAGCATTCGCAGCAGTAGTAGTGGTAGCAGTACGAGCTGTAGTAGTAGTAATAGAAATAGTAGTTCTTGTAGTAGTAGTAGTTGTGGCTATTGTAGTAGTTATAGTAGTAGTAGCAGTAGGAGTCGCTATACAAGTAGTAGTGGTAGCAAAGTTGTAGTACTAATAGGAGTAGTTGTTGAATTAGTTATAACTGTAGGAGTAGTGATATTGTATTAGTTGTAGCAGCAGTAGTAGTAGTTGTTGTTTTTGTTGTAGGAATAGATGGACTAGCAGTAGTAGTATTATGAGTAGTAGTAGTAATACGAGTTGTCGTAGTGGTAGTAGTAGTAAGAGTGAGAGTATAGTAGTAGTTGTTGTAGTAGTAGTAGTAGTAAGTGGTGGTGTCGTAGTAGTAGTAGTGGTAGTATTAGTAGAAGTAGTAATAGCAATAGTAGAAGCAGTAGTAGCCATAGTTGTAGTAGTAGTAGTAGTAATAGCAGCAGTATAAGTAGTATTGAGTTGTAGCAGCTGTAAGAGGAGGAGGAGGAGTAGTAGTAGTAGTAGAAGTAGTTGCAGTAGTTATTGTTGTATTTGTAGAAGTTGTAGCACAAGTAGTAGCAGTGGTAACAGTAGCTGTAGTACTCATTGTAGTATTATTAATAGTATTAGGAGTAGTAGTATTGTAGTAGTAGTAGTAGTATTAGTTATTGCAGTAGTAGTAGGAGTAGGAGGAGAAGGAGGAGGAGTAGTAGTAGCAGTAGTAATAGCAACACTAGTACTCATTGTAGTATTGTTAATAGTATTAGGTGTAGTAGTAGTGTAGTAGTAGTAGTTGTTGTAGTATTAGCAGAAGTAGTAATAGCAATAGTAGAAGCAGCAGTAGCCATAGTTGTAGTAGTAGTAGTAGTAATAGCAGCAGTGTTAGAAGTATTTGATTTGTAGTAGCTGTAGGAGTAGTAGTAGTAGTAGTAGTAGTAGAAGTAGTTATAGCAGTTGTTGTTGTATTTGTAGAAGTTATAGCACAAGTAGTGGCAGTAGTAGTAGTACCAGTAGCAATAGTAGTATTAGTTATTGCAGTAGTAGTAGTAGGAGTAGGTGGAGGAAGAGGATTTGTAGTAGTAGCAGTAGTAATAGCAGCAGTAGTACTCATTGTAGTATTGTTAATAGTATTAGGAGTAGTGGTAGCAAAAGCAGTAGTAGTAGTTATTATAGTAGGAGTGAGAGTAGTAGTACTAGTTGTTGTTGTTGTAGTAGTAGTAGTAGCATTTGTAGTAGTAGTAGTGGTAGTAGTAGTAGAATTTTTGGTAGTTGGAGTAGCAATTGTGGCAACAGCATTTGTAGGAGTAGAAGTAGTAGTTGCAGAAGTTGCAGTAGCACTTGTAGCAACTACTAGTAGTAGTTGTAGGAGTAGCAGTAGCAATAGTAGTAGTAGCTGTAGTTGCAGTAGTAGCAGTAGAAGTAGTAGTGGTAATACTAGTAGTAGTGGAAGTAGTATCAATAGTACTAGCAGTAGCAGTAGTGACAGAAGTAGCAGTGGTAGTAGTTGTTTTTGCTGTAGTTGAGGCAACAACAATGTAGTAGGAGTTGTAGTAGTAGTACAAGAAGTAGTTGAAGTAGTCATTGTAGCAGTTGTAGTATAAGTAGCAGTATTACTGGTATTGGTAGCAACAGTATCGGGAGTTGGAGTAGTAGTAGAAGCACCATAAGTAGTAGTAGAAGTGGTAGTAGTAGTAGTAGCAGTAGTAGTAGTAGTAGTAGTGGTAGGAGTAGTAGTAGAAGTAGGAAAAGTAGTAGTGATAGTAGTAGTAGTAGTAGCAGCAGTAGCAATTGTAGAATAGTAGTAGTAGCAGCAGCAATAGTAGCAGTAGCAGACGTAGTAGGAGTAGTAGTAAGAGTAGCAGTTGTAGTAGCATTAGTATTAGTAGCATTAGTGGAAGTAGTAGTACTTAAAGTATTAGTAGTTATAGCAATCGTAGAAATAGTAGAAGTAGTAGTAGTTGTTGTAGTAGTATTACTAGTAATAGAGCAGCAAGACTAGTAGCAGTAGCTTATGTTGCGGTAGCAACAACAGTATTAGTTGTTGCAAAAGTTGAAGTAGTGGTAGCAACAATAGTATTAGTTGTAGAAGTAGCAGTAGTAGCAGTAGCAATAGTAGTGGTGGCAGTAGTAGTAGTTGTAGTAGTATTACTAGAAATGGCTATAGTAGTAGTACTAGTAATATTAGTATTAGTAGTAGTAGCAGTAGTAGTTGTTGTTGTTGTTGCATTAGTAGTAGCAGAAGTTTCAACAAAATTAGTAGTAGTAGTAGCCGAAGTGCCAATAGTGGTAGCTAAAGTAGTAGTAAACGTAGTTGTAGTAGTTATGTTAGCAGTAGTAGTTGTAGCAGTTATAGTAGTAGTAGCTGTGGTAGCAGTAATAACAGTTGTTGTAATAGTAGTAGTAGCAGTAGTAGGAGTAGTAGCAATAGCTGAGGTAGCAGTAGTAGTAGTGCTGGTTGTAGTAGTACCAGTAGGAGTAGCAGCAATAGTTGTTGTAGTAGTAGTTATTGTTGTAGTAGTAGGAGTAGTTGTAGTAGTAGTTGTAAAAGAAGTAGAAGGACTAGTTGTATATGTAGCGATAGTAGAAGTAGTTGTGGTAGCAGTAGTAGCAATAGTAGCGTTAGTAGTAGCAGTAGTAGTGTAGTAGTAGTAGTAGTAGTTTCAGTGGTGGTAGTTGTAGTTATAGTTATAGCAGCAGCTATAGTAGTAGTAGCAGTAGTAGTAGTTGCAGTAGTAGTTGTAGTTGTAGTAGTAATAGGATTCGCAAAAGAAGTATTAGCAGTACAAGTAATAGTTTTAGTAGTAGTAGCAATAGCAGTAGTAGTAGTAGTAGTACTTGCAGAAGCAGTAGTAGCAGCAGTAGTAGTAGTGGTTGTAGCAGTAGTAGTAATATTTGTGGCAGTCGTAGTAGCAGCAGCAATAGTAATAGTAGTAATAGGAGTTGCAGTAGCAGAAGGGGTACTAATAGTATCCGTAGGAGTAGTGGTAGTGGTAGCAATAGTAGGAGTGAGAGTAATAGTAGTATTGGCAATAATAGTAGTAGTAATAGAAGTAGTAGTTGCAGTAGTTGTAGTTGTAGCAGCAGTTGCAGTAGTAGTAATAGCAGAAGTAGATGTAGGAATAGTAGTAGTAGCAGTGGTAGCAACAGTAGATGTATGATTTGCAGTAGTAGTGGTAGTAGAAGTAGATGTAGGAATAGTAGTAGTAGTAGTGGTAGCAGCAGTAGTAACAGCAATAATAGCAGTTTCAGTTATAGTATTATGAGTACTAGTAGCGATAGGCATAGTAGTATTAGTAGTAGGTGTGAGAGTAGCAACAGCAGTGGTAGTAGAAGAAGTAGTAGCAGAAGTAGTAGAAGTCGTAACAGTAGTAGCAGTAATAGTAGTAACAATTGCAGCAGTAGTAGTAGGAGTAGTAGTTTTTATAGGAGCAGCAGTAGTAGTAGTCATAGTTATAGCAGTAGTAGCAGTTGTTGTAGTAGTTGTAGCAATAGCGATAGTAGTAGTAGTAGTAGTAGTAGTAGGTGGAGGAGCAGTAGTAGTAGCAGTAGTGGAGGAGGAGAAGTTGGTGTACTAGTTGCAGTAGCATTATGAGTTGTTGTAGGAGTAGTCTTAGTACCTAGTAGTACTAGTAGTAGTAGTAGTATAGTTGTAGTAGTTTCTGTAGCAGTAGTAGTAGTAATAGTAGTAGAAGTAGCTGTAGCAGTAGCAGTAGCATTGGAAGTAGTAGTAGCAACAGCAGTAGTAATAGTAGTAGTAGCAGTAGTAGTAGTAGCAGAATTGGTTGTAACAGTAGTAGTAGTAGTAGTTGTAGAAGTAGTTGATTCAGTAGTAGTAGTACTAGTAGAAGTAGGAGCAGTAGTAGAATTGGTTGTAACAAGAGCAGTAGTAGTTGTCGTAGAAGTAGTTGATTCAGTAGTAGTAGTAACAGTAGAAGTAGGAGCAGTAGTAGAAGCGGTTGTAACAGTAGTAGTAGTAGTAGCAGTAATAGTAGTAGTAGCAGTAGCAGTACTAATGGTAATAGTTTCAGCATTAGTTGTTGTGGCAGTCATTGTAGCAGTAGCAATAGTAGAAGCAGTAGGAGCAGTTGTAGTAGCAGCAAGAGGAGTAGTAGTAGAAGTAGGAGTGGTTGTAATAGTAGCAGTAGTAGGAGGGAGAGTAGTAGTTGTATTGGTAGTAATAGTGGTAGTAGCAGCTGCAATCATAGTAGCAGTTGTAGTAGTAGTAGCAATAGGAGCAGCCGTAGAAGCAGTAGTTGCAGGAGCAATAGTAGTAGTAGTTAAAGTACTAGTAGTCGTAGTAGCAGTAGCAGCAGCTGTGGTAGTAGTATTATCTATAGTAGTAGCAGCAGTAGTAGTAGGAGTGAGAGTACTAGTAGTGGAGGTTGTAGTAGTAGTAGTAGTAGTAGTAGTAGTAGTTGTAGTTGTTGTTGTTGTTGTTGTTGTTGTTGTTGCTGTAGTTGTCGCTGCAGCAACAGAAGGAGTAGTAGCAGTAGTAGTAGTAAGAATAGCAGTAGTGGTAGTAGCATTAATAGCAATAGCAACAGCAGTAGTAGGAGTTGTTATAGTTGTAGTAGTATTAGAAGTAGTTGTAGGAGCAGCAGCAGTAGTAGTTGTAGTAGAAGTGGTAGTAGTAGTAGTAGTTTTTGTAGCAGTAGTAGTAGTAGTATTGGCAGTGGCAATTGCAATAGAAGTAGTAGTAGTAGCAGCAATAGCATTTGTAGGAGCTGTTGGAGTAGTAGTAGTAGTAGTAGTAGCATCTGTCATAGTAGTAGTTGTAGTAGTAGAAGTGGTGGCAGTAGTAGTAGTAGTAGTAATAATAATAGTAGTATTAGCTGTAGCAATTGCAGTAGAAGAAGTACTGGTAGCAACAATAGCATTTGTACTAGTTGTTCGACTAGTTGTAGTAGTTATTGTTGTTGTAGTAGCAGTCCACGTGGTAGTAGTAGTAGTAGTGGTAAAAGTAGTAGGAGCAGTAGTGGGACTAGCAGTAGCAGTAGTAGGAGTAGGAGGAGTAGGTGTAGTAGTGTCAGTAGTAGTAGCAGCAGTAGTAGCAGTTGTAGTAGTTGCAATAGTCGTAGTAGTAGAAGTCGTTGTAGCGGTCGCAATAGTAGCCGTAGCATTAGCATTCACAACAGTACTAGAAGTAATAGTATGAGCTATAGTAATAGTAATAGAAATAGTAGTTCTAGTAGTAGTAGTTGTTGTGGCTATTGTAGCAGTTGCAATTGTAGAAGCAGTAGGAGTCGCAGCACAAGTAGTAGCGGTTGCAATAGTAGTAGTAGTAATAGGAGTAGTTGTAGCATTAGTTATAACTGTAGGAGTAGTGGTAGTTGTATTAGTTGTAGCAGCAGTTGTAGTAATAGTAGTAGTTGTTGTAATAATAGATGGACCAGTAGTAGTAGTATTATGAGTAGTAGTAGCAATCCGAGTTGTCGTAGTGGTAGTAGTACTAAGAGTGAGAGTAGTAATAGTAGTGGTAGTAGTAGTAGTAGTAGTAGTAGTACTAGTAGTGTAGTAGTTGTAGTAGTGGTAGTATTAGCGGAATTAGTAATAACAATAGTAGAAGCAACAGTAGCAATAGTCGTAGTAGTAGTAGTAGTAATAATAGCAGTAGTGTTAGTAGTATTATGAGTTGTAGTAGCTGTAGGAGTGGTAGTAGTAGTAGTAGTAGAAGTAGTTGCAGCAATTGTTGTTGTATTTGTAGAAGTTGTAGCACAAGTAGTAGCAGTGGTAGTAGTACCAGAGCAATTGTAGTAGTAGTTATTGTAGTAGTAGTAGTAGGAGTAGGTGGAGGAGGAGGAGGAGTAGTAGTAGTAGCAGTACTCATAGTAGTATGATTAATAGTATTAGGAGTAGTGGTAGCAAAAGCAGCAGTAGTAGTCTTTGTAGTAGGAGTGAGAGTAGTAGTAGTTGTTGTTGTAGTAGTAGCAGTAGAAGTTGTAGTAGGAGTTGTTGTAGTAGTAGAAGTTTCGGTAGTTGGAGTAGCAGTTGTTGCACAGCATTTGTGGGAGTAGAAGTAGTAGTTGCAGAAGTGGCAGTAGCAATAGTAGCAACTACTAGTAGTAGTTGTAAGAGGGTAACAGGAGCAGTTGTGGTAGTAGGACTAGTTGTAGTAGGAGTAGCAATAGTAGTAGTAGCAGTAGTAGCAGTAGCAGTAGAAGTTGAAATAGTAGTAGTAGTACTAGTAGTAGTGGAAGTAGTATCAGTAGTTCTAGCAGTAGCAGTAGTAACAGAAGTAGCAGTGGTAGTAGTTGTTGTTGCTGTAGTTGAAGCAACAACAATGTAGCAGGAGTTGCAATAGTAGTCGAAGAAGTAGTAGAAGTAATCATTGTAGCAATAGTATTAGAAGTAGCAGTATTACTGGTATCGGTAGCAATAGTATCAGGAGTTGCAATAATAGCAACAGAAGCAGTAGTAGTAGTAGTAGACGTGGTAGTAGCAGTAGTAGCAGTAGCAGTAGTAGTAGTGGTAGTAGTAGTAGTAGTAGGAAAAGTACTAGTGATAGTAGCAGTAGCAATTGTAGGAATAGTAGCAGTAGAAGTAGTAGTAGAAGCAGTTGTAGCAGCAACAATAGTAGCAGTAGCAAAAGCAGTAGTAGCACTAGCAGTAGTAATAGTAGTAGTAATAGCAGTAGTATTAGTAGCAATAGTGGAAGTAGTAGCAATAGTTCAAGCAGTAGTAGTAGTAGCAATCGTAGAAATAGCAGAAGTAGTAGTAGTAGCTATAGTAGTACTAGAAGCAGCAAGACTAGTAGCAGTAGCCAACAACATTATTAGTTGTAGCGGTAGCAACAACATTATTAGTTGTAGCAGTAGCTGCAGTAGTGGTAGCAACAACAGTATTAGGTGTAGCATTAGCAGTAGTAGCAGTAGCAATAGTAGTGGTGGCAGTAGTAGTAGTTGTAGTAGTAGTGCTAGTAGTGGCAATAGTAGTAGTAGTAGTAGTTATTGTTGTTGTTGCATTAGTAGTAGCAGAAGTTGCAGCAGAATTAATAGTAGTAGTAGTAGTAGTAGAAGTAGTAGTAGCCAGAGTGCCAGTAGTAGTAGCAAAAGTAGTAGTAAAAGTAGTTGTAGTAGTTATGTTAGTAGTAGTAGTTGTAGCAATTGTAGTAGCAGTAGCTGTGGTAGTAGTAATAGCAGTTGTAGTAATAGTAGTAGTAGTAGTAGGAGTGGCAGCAACAGTAGAGGTAGTAATAGTAGTAGTGCTAATAATAGTAGTAGTAGCAGCAGCTACAACCGTAGTATGAGTAGTGTTAGTTATAGTAGTAGGAGTAGGAGTAATAGTAGTACTAGCAATAGTAGTAGCAGAAGATATGGTCGCCGAAGTAGTGCTAGAAGTTGTAGTAGTAGTAGTAGAAAAAGAAGAAGTAGTAGTAGCAGTAGTAGTGTAGTTGTAGTAGAGGTAGCAATAGTAGTTGTTGTTGTTGTTGTAGTAGTAGTATTAGGATAGTTTGGGTAAGTTTTATTAGTACGAGTTGTATTAGTAGTAGTGGCAGTAGTAGTAGTAGTAGTAGTAGTAGTGGGAGTAGTGGTAATAATATTAGTAGTAGTAGTAGTGGTTGGTAGTAGTAGTAATAGTAGTAGTAGTAGTAGTAGTAGTAGTCATTATTGGAGTGTGGTAGTAGTAGTAGTGGAAGTAGTAGTAGTTGAAGTTGTAGGTGCGTTTGGAGTAGTACTAGTAGTAGTAGTAGTAGTAGCAGTACAAGGTGTAGCAGTATTAGTAGTAGTAGTAGTAGTAGTGTTAGGAGGAGTAGTAGCAGTAGGAGTAGTAAAATTACTATTAGGAGTAGTAGCGTAGTAATAGTAGTAGTAGTAGTTGTTGTTGTTGTAGTTGTACTAGTAGTAGTACTAATAATAGTAGTGGTAGGAGCTTGAGTAGGAGGAGTAGTAGTAGCAGTGGGAGTAGTAGTAGTAGTGGTGGTGGTGGTGGTTGTGGTGGTGGTGGTGGTGGTTGTGGTGGAAGAACTAGTAATTGTAGTTGTAGTAGTAGTAGTAGCAGTATCAGTAGTAGTGGAAGTAGTAGTTGTAGAAGTACTAGTAGCAACAACATTGGTAGTAGCACTAGTAGTAGTTGTTGTTGTAGTAGTAGTAGCAGTAGTGTTAGTAGGGGTGGTGTAGGAGTTAGAGTTGGACTTGGACTTATAGTAGGAGTTGTAGTCGTCGTAGTACTACTAGTAGGTGTAGGAGTAGTAGCAGTTGTTGTTGTAATAGAAGTAATAGTAGTAGTAGTAGTTGTTGTTGTTGTTGTAATAGTAGTAGTAGTAGTAGTAGTAGCAGCAGTAGTAGCAAAAGAAGTCATCGTAGAAGTAGAAGCAGTGGTTGTAGAAGTCGTAATTGTAGTAGTAGTAGTAGTAGTAGTAGTCGCAGGAGTTGTAGGAATATTTATTGTAGTAGTAGTAGTTGTTGTTGTTGTTGTATTAGTAGTAGTAATAGCGGTTGTAGTAGCAGCAGCAACAGCAGTAGTTGTTATTGTTGCAGCAGCAGTAGTAGTAGTCGTAGTAGTAGCAGAAGAAGTAGTAGTAGCAGCTACAGTAGCGGAAGTAGTTGTAGTAGAAGTCGTAGTTGTAGCTGTAGCAGCCAAAGTTGTTGTAGTAGAAGTAGTAGTAGTAGTACTTTTAGTTGTCTTAGTAGTAGTAGTAGTAGTTGTAGTTCTAGTATTAGTAGTAGTTGTGAGAGTAGTAGTAGTGGTGGTGGTGGTAGTAGTGCAGCAGTAGGAGTAGCAATAGCAATTTTGGCCATTGTGGTAGTAGTAGTAGTAGCAATGGTAGTGGTAGTAGTAGTAGTAGTAGTAGCAGCAGCAGCAGTAATAGTAATAGTTGAAGTAGTAGCAGCAGTAGTCATAACAGTAGTAGTAGCAATAGTGGAGGTAGTAGCAATAATAGTAGCATTAGTTGTAGTAGTAGTAGCAGTAGGAGCAGTAGTAACAGTAGTAGTAATAATAGTTGTAGCAGAAGTAGTAGGTGTACTAGGAGCCGTAGTAGTTGTAGTAGTAGGAGCAGGAAAAGCTGTAGTTGTAGTAGTTATAGTAGCAAGAGAAGCAGGATCAGTAGTAGTAATAGCTGTTGTAGCAGTAGCAGTAGTAGAAGTAGTAATAGCAGCGGTAGCAGTAATATTAGTAATAGTTGTAGTTGTCGTAGTCTTACTACTAGCTACAGTAGCAGCAGCAGGAGTAGTAGTAGGGGTTGGAGTAGGAGTGGTACTAGAAGTAGTAGTAGTTGGATTAGTGGTAGTAGCAGCAGTATCAGGAGTAGTAAAAGTAGAAGTAGTGGTAGTTGTAGTAGTCTAAGTAGTAGTAGTTGGAGTAGGTGTAAGAGTAGTAGCTGCAGGAGTTGGAGTACAAATAGTAGTAGCAACAGCAGTAGTAGTAGGAGCAGTATTAGTAACACCAGTAGTATAGTATTAGTACAAATAGTTGTAAGAGTTGTAGTAGTATTCGTAACAGTAGTAGTAGTTGCCCTCGTAAAAGGAGCAGTAGTATTAGCCGTTGTACCACTAGTAGTAGAAGTAGTAGTAGCAGTATTAGTAGTTGCTGTAGTAGTAGTAGTGGTAATAATCAGAGTAGTTGTAGTAGTAGCTATTGCTGTAGCAGTAGTAGAATAGTAGCTGTGGTAGTTGTAGAAGTAGCAGTATTAGTAGTTGTAGTAGTAGTGGTAGTGGTAATAATCAGAGTAGTTATAGTAGTAGCTATTGCAGTAGCAGTAGGAAAATAGTAGCAGTGGTAGTTATAATAATAGTAGTTGCAGTAGTAGTAGTAGCAATTGTAATAGTTGTAGTAACAGTCGTAGTACGCATAGTAGTTATAGTAGTAGTCGTGGTGGTAGTAGTAGTTGTTGTGGGAGTTGGAGTATTAGTAGTTGTTGTTGTTGTAGGAGTATTAGTAGGAGTAGAAATAGTAGTAGTAGTAGCCGTATTAGTATTAGTAGAAGTAGTAGTAGTTGTAGTAGTAGTTGTTGTTGTAGGAGTTGGAGTAGGAGTAGCAGTAGGAGTTGTAGTAGGAGTTGGAGTAGGAGGAGTAGTTGTAGTTGCTGTAGTAGCTGTAGGAGTTGGAGTAGGAGTAGCAGTAGTAGAAATAGTAGTAGTAACAAAAATGGCAATAGGACTGGGAATCGTAATTATCATAGTAGCAGTAGTTGTTGTTGTAGTTGCAGTAGTCAAAGTAGTAATAGTAGTAGCAGCAGCTACAATAATAGTTGTAGCAATAGTGGTAGTCGTGGAAGTAGTAATAGTAGCAGTCGTAGTAGTTGTCGTAGTTGCAGTAATTGTAGCTGTAGTAGTTGGTATAGTAGATGTAGTAGTAGCCTTTGTACAATTATGACTATTACTACGACTACTACTACTTTTACTACTACTTTTACTCCTACTTCTACTACCACTACTGCTACTACAACTAGTACTCCTACTGCTAGTACAACTACTTCTACTAATACTACTACTGCTACTACTACTACTTCTGCCACCTCTTCTACCGCTACTACTATTAATACTACTACTACTACAACAACAACAACTACTACTACCACTACAATAACTACTATTATTACTACTGCCACTACTACTACTACTACTACTACTACTACTACTGCTGCTGCTGCTGCTCCTACTACTACTACTATTACTAACACTAGTACTATAGCAAGTACTACTACTAATACTACTACTACTCCTATTATGCATATTACTACACCTTTTACTACTAATACCATGACAACTACTACGACTACTATTACTCATATTACTGCTACTATTGCTACAACTACTTCTACTACTATTACTACTACTACTACAATTACGACTACTACAGCTACTACTCTTACTACTTCTATTACTGCTACTACTACTTCTACTGCTACTACCGGTACTGCTGCTTCTACTGCTACTCCTACTACTACAACTTCTACTATTACTACTGCTACTACTACTACCACTGCTACTACTGTTACTACTACTACCACTGCTGCTACTCCTACTACTACTACTTCCAAAACTGCTACTGCTACTACTAATTCCAAAACTGCTACTGCTACTACTACTACTGCGACTAATACTACTACTACTGCTGCTGGTACTACTACTAATTCCACTAGTACTATGACCACTATGACTGCGATAACAACTACTGCAACTATTGCTACTTCTACGACTACTGTAATAGCTACTGCTACTTCTACTACAATTACAACTACTACTACCATCAAAATTAATACTACTACTACTACTGCTTCTACTATGACTTCTTCTCCTACTATTACTACCGCTACAAATAATACTACTACTTCTCCTACTAGCACTGCGTCTACTACTACTACTACTACAACTACTCCTGCTTCTACTCCTTCTACTACTAGTACTACTACTACTATTGCTACTATTGCCACAGTTGGTAGTACTACTACTACTACTACTACAACAACTACCACTACTACTACTACTACTGCTACTCGTACTACCATTACTCCTAGTACAACTACTGCTTGTACTAATACTGGTGTTGCTACTACTACCCCTGCTACTACCGCTATTGCTACTACCACTACTGCTGCTACTACTACTACTACTGCTGTTGGTACTACGGCTACTACTGCGACTACTATTACTACTACTTCTGGAACTACTACTAATGCCACTAGTACTACAACAACAACTATAACAACTACTGCTACTACTGCTACTTCTACAACTACTATCACAACTACTGCTATTACCGCTACTTCTACTACAACAACAACTACGACTACAATCAAAACTAATACTGCTACTCCTACTGCTACAACCATGACTTCTCCTACTTTTACTACTACTACTCCTCCTGCTAGTACTTCTACTACAAGTACCACTACTACTACTACTACTACTGCAACTACTTCTACGATTGCTTCTTCTTCTACTACTACTACTACTACTACTACTACTAACTAATACAATTTCTACTGCTACTGCTTCTGTTACTGCTACCACAACTACTACTACTACTATGATTGCTACAACTACAATTACTAATACCCCAACTACTAAAACTACTGCTACTACTACTATTATCGCTACTGCTAGTACTATTACAACTGCTGCTACTACAACTACTAGTCCTACTACTCCTACTACTAGCACTATTGCTACTGCTAGTACTGCTGTTGTGACTACTACTGCTACCACTGCTACTACTACACTGCTGCTGCTGCTGCTGTTGCGACTACTACTACTACTTGTGCAACTACTACTGCTACTACAACTACTATTGCTACTTATATTACTACTCCTATTACTACTACTACTACTTATACTACTACTAGTACTTGTAATACTACTATTGCTAATACTACTACTACTACTATTGGTGGTACTGCTACTACTGCTAATACTACTATTACTATAATAGCTACTTTTCTATTGCTATAACTGCTACAATGACTACTATTGCTGCTCTTGTTGCTTTTGCTACTACAACAACAATTATTGCTGCTACTGTTGCTAATAATGCTACTACAACTACAACTACAACTACTACTACGGCTGCTGCTATTACGGCTATAGCTACTATTGCTGCCACTACTACTACTACTACACTAATCCTACTCCGAATACTATGCTACTACTGCTACTGCTACCACTACTATTACATAAACTACTACTATTACTACAACCACTGCTACTGCTACCACTACTACTACAAAAACTTCTGCTATTACTACAACCACTACTACTGCTAATTGTGCTACTACTACTGCTGCTACCATTACAGCTACTTTCGCTACTACAACCACTACTATTATTACTACTACTACTACTATAACAACAACAACTATTACTACAGCTGCGGCTACTATTGCTACTACTGCTACCACAACCACTGCTACTCTTACTACTACTACTACTACTACTACTACTACTACTACTACTACTACTACTACTACAGCTACTATGACTGCTGCTACTACTATTATGACTACTGCTGTTTCTACTACTACTACTGAGGCTTATACTCCAACTACTACTACAGATGTTGCTACAACTACTACTGTTGTTGTTGTTACTACTACTACTTCTACTGCCACTACTACTACTACTTTTGCTACTACTTCTGCAACTACTACTACTATTACTCCTACTACTCCTTCGACTACTACTAATATTACTACTACCACTGCTACTACTACTACAACTTACGACTACTACTCTTACTACTGCTACTACTACCACTGCTATTATTTGTACCTCTACTACTACTCCTACCACTAAAACTATAACTACTACTAGTATTACTATTAGTACTACTTGTACTACTACTTCAACTATTACTTCAACTACTGCAACTACTAGTACTGCACTGCTACTACTACTAATACTACTACTCCTACAAGGAATACTCCAACTACTGCTCCTACTCCTATAACTATTCCCACTACTATTGCTACTCGTCCCCCTCCTACTACTACTACTAGTACTACTACCTCTACTACAACTTCGACTAACACTACTACTACCGATATTGATCATCCCACTATTACAACTAGTACTGCAACTACTGCTACTACTACTACTCCTCCTCCTCCTCCTCCTCCAACTACTACTACTACTACCACTACCACTATGACTACTACTACTTTTACAACTTCCACTACAACTACCACTGCTACTTCTCCCACTACTACCATTGATATTGCTACTAGTACTACTACTACTACTACTAGTACTACTACTACTACTACTACTACTATTACTACTACTGTTGCTACTAATACAACAACTACAATTGCTGATAGTAACAATCCTACTACTACTGCTACCCCTACTCCAACTATTACTGCAACCCCTACTACTACTACTACTACTACAACTAAAATTACTACTACTACTGCTACTACTACTATTTACTACTACTATAGCTACTACCACTACTTCTAATACTGATACTACTACAACTACTACTAATACTATTACTACTACTACTACTACTACTACTACTACTACTATTGCTACAACTCATACGTCTACTATGACTACTACTACTACTACTTCTACAACTACTATTGCTACTACTAGTACTACTACGCCTGCTACAAGAACTACTAGCACAATGGCTACTATTACTACTACTACTGTTACTATTGCTACTACTACTACTACTATTACTACTATTACTACTATTACTACTACTACTGTTACTATCACTACTATTACTGTTACTATTGCTACTGCTATTACTACAACTGCTACTACACCTACTATGATCACTATGATTGCTACTACTACTACTGCTTTTCCTACTACTACTACTACTACTGCTACTACTAGTCTTATTACTATTGCTACTACAACTACTGCTAATGCTGCTTCTACTACTAGGACACTGCTGCTGTTTTTACTATTATTGCTACTACAGCTATGATTGCTACTACTACTACTACTAATGTTACTACGGTGGCTACTACAGCTATTACTAAGACTACTACGACTGTTATTTCTGCAACTACCACTATAATTATTACTACTAGTACTATTACTACTACGACTACTACAACTTCTACTACAACTACTACTACTACTATTACTACTACTATTACTGCTACTGTTCCTACTACTACTAGTCCTACTATTACTATTACTATTAATGCTGCTACAACTACTACTATTTCTGCTAATACTACTACTACTACTACTATTACTACTACTACTACTATTACTATTGGCACAACTGCTACTACAACTACTACTACTCCTGCTACTACTGCTACAGCTGCTGCTACTACTACTACTATTGCTGCTACTGCTACTACTATTGTTATTACTACTACTCCTCTACTACTACTCATACTACTATTATTGTTACTACAACAACTAATACTAATACTACTTCTACAACTACTGTTGCTGCTGCTACTGCTACTGCTACTGCTAGTGCTATTGCAACCTCTATGACTACTACCGCTACGAATGCAGCTACTTCTATGACTACTACTACTGCTACTACAACTACTACTGCTACTACTAATACTACTACAATTGCTGCTACTGCTACTACTACTATTACTACTACTCCTACAACTACTAATGTTGTTGCTGCTCCTACAACTACTGCTACTACTGCTACAACTACTACCACTGTGACTAATACAGCTATTGCTTCTACAACTACCACCACTACTATGACAACAACTACTACTGCAACAATGAATGCTACTACTAGTAATACACACACAAGTATTACCAGTACAACTACTACTATTACTGCTACTACTATTACACTTCTACTGCTACTACTCCTATTGCTGCTCCTGCTGTAGCTACTATCGCAACTACAACTGCTACTACTGCTACCACTACTACTACTACTATGCAACTACCACTACTGCTACTACTACTACTGCAATTATGACTGCTATTACTACATATACTACTATTGCTATAGTAACTACAGCTTCAGTTACTACTAATTCTGCTACTAATACTAATATTACTACCACTACTATCATTGCTACTACTACTATTGCTGCCACAACTATTACTGCTACGACAACTACTACTTCTACAACAACTACTACGACTACTGCTACCATGACTACTACTACTGCTACTCCTACTACTACTACATCTACTACAACAACTACTACTACTACCACCACCACTATTAGTACTGGTACTTTTTCTACTCCTAAAGCTACTACTACTGCTATTCATACAACTACTACTACTGCTATTGCTAGTACTACTACAACAATAATAACAATAACAACAACTACTGCTTTTGATACTAAAACAACAACAACAACTACTGCTTTTTCTACTAAAACAACAATAACAACTACTACTACCACCATAACTACTACTACATCCACTACTGCTACTACTACTGCTACTACAATTGCTACTGCTACTCCAACTACTACTCATACTACTATAACTACTGCTACTAGTACTGCCTCTAGTACTATTGCTAATGCTACTTCCACTATTAATGCTACTATTGCTGCTGCTTCCACTATTGCAGCAGTTACTGCTACTACTGGTACTACTATTACAACTACTATAGTGATGACTAATACTACTATAATTACTCCTACTATGACTGCTACTGTTGCAACCACGTCCACTACTATTATTGCTACTGCTCCTGCTACTACTATCTTTGCAACTGCTGCTACAACTTTTACAACAACTACTACTAATAACAATACTACTACTACTTCTACTACAACTACTAATACTTCTGCTAATACTACAATTACTACAACTACTACTAGTACTACTATTGCAGCTATTGCTACTATTGCTACTACTACTATTGTTGTTACTACTACTACAACTACTGCTAGTTCTATTGTTATTGTTACGACTACTGCTACTACTGCTAGTTCTATTGCTACTGTTATGACTACTGCTACTACTACTATAGCTACTATTGTAACAACTATTACTATAGCTACTACTACTCCTACTACAACAACTACTAGTACTACTCCTACAACTACTAATGCTACTACTGCTCCTACGACTGTTGCTGCTACTACCATTGTTAGTGCTACAATTACTACTATTACTACTACCACTAGTACCACTGGTACTGCTATTGCTACTACTATTACTACTTTTACCGCGACTAGTACTACTATTGCTCCAACTACTACTAGTATTGCTACTGCTTTTGCTGCTACTATAGCTATTGATATTGCTACTGTTGCTACTACTAATGCTACTACTACTACTATTACTATTGCTGCTACTACTACTACTATAATTACTACCACTCCAACTACTAATGCTATCACTAACACTGTTACTACTATCGCTATTGTTGCCAGTACTGCTACCACTACTATAACAACTACAACTATTGCCACTACTACTACTGCTACTACTACTACTACAACTACTGCTACAACTATTTCAACTACCACTACTACTATTACTTCTACAACTATGACTACTACTGCTACTATTATAATAACTACTACTGCTACTACCTATACCACTACTTTTACTACATCACATAATACTACATCTACTAATTCTACTACTAGTACTATTACTGCTACTGTTACTACTACTACAGCAACTACTACTGCTACTACTTTCTCTACTACTATTGCTGCTGCTGCTACTGCTGCTACCACTACTGCTGCTACTACAACTACTACTCCTCCTCCTCCTCCTCTTACGCAAAATCTTACTCCTAATACAACTCCTCCTACTACTACAACTACTACTACTACCGCTACAACAACACCTACTGCTACAATTGCTATGAGTACTACTACTACTACAACTACTACTAATACTATGACTACTACTGTAACTACTACTAATACTATAACAACAACCACTACTCCTATTACTACTACTACATCAATAGTAGTGGTAGCAGCAATAATAGTAGTAGTAGTAGTAACAACAATATTAGTAATAGAAGAAGTAGTAGTAGTAGTAGTAGTAGTAATTGGAGTAGTAGTAGTAATAGTATTAAAAGTACCTATAGTAGTAGTAGCAGTAGTTGTAGCAGTAGTTGTAGTCAGAGTATTAGTAGTTATAGTAGTTCTTATTATTATTATTGTCGATGTAGTGTTAGGAGTAGGATTAGGAGTTGGAGTAGGAGTAGTAGTATGAGTTGTAGTAGTATTAGTATTGCTAGTAGGAGTAGTAGTAATTGCATTAGCAGGAGTAGGAGTAGTAGTAGGAGGAGGAGGAGAAGGAATAGTACTAGTAGTAGTAGTAGTAGTAGCAGTAGTATTATTGCTAGTAGGAGTGGTAGTAATTGTAATAGTAGGAGTAGGAGTAGGAGTAGTAGTAGTAGTTGGACGAGGAGGTGGAATAGCATTAGCAGCAGTAATAGTAGTAGTAGCAGTAGTAGTAGCACTAGAAGTAGTACTAGAAGTAGTTGTTGGAGTAGTTCTAGAGGTCAGAGTAGAAGCAGTAGCACTAGTTGTTGTAGCCGTACTAGTAGTAGTTCGCTGAGCAATAGTAGTTGTAATTGTTGTTGTCATAGTAGTAGTAGTAGTCGTAGTAGTAGTAGTAGAAGTAGTATTGAGAGTAGTAGCGGTAGCAGTAGTAGTTGTAGTAGTAATAGTAATAGCAGTAGTAGTAGCAATAAGAGTTGAAGTAGCAGTAGTAGTAGCAGTAGAAGTAGTAGTAGTAGTAGTAGTAGTAGTAATAGTAGTAGTAGTAGTAGTAGCTGTAGTATTTGTAGAAGTAGTAGTATTAGTAGTAGTAGCAGTAGTAGAAGTACTAATAGAAGTAGTTGTCGAAGCACTAGTAGTAGTAGTAGTAGTAGTAGTAGAAGTAGTAGTGCTAGTAGTAGTATGAGGAATAGTAGTAGTAGCAGTTCGGATGTAGGTGTGGTAGTAGTATAGTAGTTGTAGCAAAAGCAATAGTAGTAGAGGTAGTAGTAGTAGTAGTAGTAGTAGTAGTAGAGGTAGTAGTAGTAGTAGAAATAGTAGTCATTGTAGTAGTAGTTGTAGGAGTAGCAGTAATAGGAGTAGTAGTAGTAGCAGGAGTAGTAGTAGTAGTAGTAGCGCTTGTAATACTTGCAGTGGCAGGAGCTGTAGCAGTAGTGGTAGCTGTACTATTATTAGTAATTGTGCTAGTACTAGTAGCTGTAGTAGTATTGAGAGTATTAGTAGTAGTAGTAGTTATTGTAGTAGTGGTAGTTGTAGTAGTAGTATACGCGTAGTAGTTGTAGCAGTAGTAGGTATAGTAGCTGCAGTAGTAGTAGTACTAGCAGCATTAGTATTAATAGTAGTAGTAGTCATAGTAGCACTAACATTAGTAATAGCAGTAGTTGTGGTGGTAGTAGTAGTTGCGGTAGTAGTAGAAGAAGTAGCTATTGTTGCATTCATAGTAGTAGTAGCAGTAGTTGCAGCAGTAGTGGTAGTAGTAATAGTAGTCATTGCAGTAGCAGTAGTAGTAGGAATAGTATTAGGAGTTGGAAAGTTGTAGTGGTAGTAGTAGTAGTAGCAGTAGAAATAGTAGTAGTAGTATTAGCAATGGTTATAGTAGTCATAGTAATAGTAGTAGTGGGAGTTGAACTAGAAGTAGTAGCTGAAGTTGAAGTAGAAGTAGCAATAGCAATAGTAGTAATTGGAGTCGTAGTAGTAGAAGTAGTAGCAGTAGTTGAAGTAGAAGTAGAAGTAGTAGTTGTTGTAGTAGAAGTAGCAGTAGTAGCAGAAGTAGTAGTAGTTGTAGTTGTCACCGCAGTAGCAGCTGTAGTAGTAGAAGTAGTGACAGAAGTAGTAGTACTAGACGCAGTAGCAGTCATACCATTTGTAGTAGTAGTAGAAGTTGTAGCAGAAGTCATTGTAGTAGCTGTAGTAGTAGCAATAGTAGTAATAGCATCAATAGTTGCCTCAAAAGTAGTAGCAATAGTAATTGTCGGAGCAGTAGTGGTAGTAGTTGGAGTAACAACAGTGGTAGTAGTAGTAGAAGTATTTGTAGTAATAGAAATAGCAGTAGCAGCAAGGGTAGTAGCAATAGTAGTAGCAACAGCAGTAGTAGTGATAGTAGGAGCAGTAGTAGTAGTAGTAGGAATAACAACAGCGGTAGTAGTAGTAGAAGTAGTAGTAGTAGCAGTAGTAGTTGGAGTATCAATAGTAGCAGTAGAGATTGTAGTAGTAGTAGCCGTTGGGGTAGTGATTGTAGTTACTGGAGCCACTGTTGTAGTGGTGGCCTTAGTAGAAATAGTAGGAGAACGAGTAGTACTCGTAGAAGTAGCAGTAGCAGTGGTAGTGGTAGTAGCAGTAATAGTAGTAGTTGGAACGATATTTGTAGATGTAGTAGCAGCAGCAATTATAGTAGTATGAGTAGCAGCAGTAGTAGTAGTAGTAGGAGTAGTAGTTATTATTGTAGGAGCAAAAGCGGTAGTAGTAGGAGTTGCAGTTGCAGTAGTAGTAGCTGAAGTAGTAGTAGCCATAGAAGTAGTAAGAGTATCATTACTAAAAATAATAATAGTTGTAGTAGTAGTAATAGTAGAAGTACTAGTAGTAGTAGTTGCTGTAGTAGTAGCAGTAAAAGTATTAGTAGTAGTTGTAGTAGAAGCAGTTGCAGCAGCAGCAGTAATTGTAGTAGTAGCAGCAGCATTAGTAGTAGAAGCAGTGGTAGTGGTAGTAGTAATAGCAGCTATAGTAGTAGCATTTGAAGAACAGGCAATAGTAGTAGTTATTGTAGTAGTAGAAGAAGAAGAAGAAGTAGTAGTAGTAGTAGCAGTAGTTGCAGTAGTAGTAGTCGTAATAGTTGGAGAAGTCACAACAGTGGTAGCAAGAGCAACAGTAGCCGCAGTGGCAGTAGTAGCAGTATTAATGGTAAAAGTAGTAGCAACAAAAATACAAGTACTAGTAGTACTAAGCAATAGTAGTGGTAATAGTCATAACAGTAGTAGCAGCAGTGGCAATAGTTGTAGTAGTAGGAGTAGTAGTAGTTGTTGTTGTGGTAGCAGTAGTACCAGTAGTACCAGTAGTACCAGTAGTATTTATAATAGCAGTATTAGCAATAGTAGCAGTAGTAGTAGTAGTTTCAGTAGTTGGTGTAGTAGTAGTAGTTGTTGTAGTAGTCATAATATAATTAGTAGTAGTAGCAGTAGCAGTAGTAATAGCAATAGCAGTAGTTGCAGTAGTAGAAGTAGAAGTTGAGTTAGTAGTAGTAGTAGTAGCAGTAGTAGTACTACTAATAGCAGCTGTAGAAGTAGTAATTGTATTGGTAGTACTAGTAGTAGTAGTTGTAGTAGTAGTAGTACTAGAAGAAATAGCTACAGTGCCGGCAGCAATATTACTAGCCGTTGCAGTAGTAGTTGTAGTACTAGTAGTAGTACAAGTTGTACCAGCAGTAACAGTAGTAGCAGTAACAACAGTAGTAGCAGTAGCATTAGTAGTACCAGCAGTAGAAGTGGCTGCATTAGGAGTAGTTGTTGTAGTAGTAGTAGTGGTAGAAGTATTAGGAGAAGTAGTAGTCTTAGTTGCTGTAGTAGTAATAGCAGGAGAAGAAGTCATAGTAGTAAGCAGTAGCAGAAGCAGTATTAGTTTCTATAGTAGTAGTTATTATTGTTGTAATAGGAGTAATAGTAGTTATTATAGTATTAGTAGAAGTAGAAGTAGTTGCAGAAGTTGTTATAGTAGTCAAAGTCATCATAGTAGTTGTGGCATTAGTAGTATTACCAGTAGTAGTAATAGTAGTAGCAGTAGCAGTAGCAGTAGCAGTAGCAGTAGTAGTTGTGGGAGTAGTAGGAGTAGTAATAGAAGTGGTAACAGTAATAGTAGAAGTAGTAGTAGTAGTAGTAGTAGTAGTAGTAGTACGAGTAGCAGCAGTAGTAGTAGCAGTAGTGGAAGTAGCAGTAGCGGTAGTAGCTATAGTAGTAGTAGTAGTATTAGTAATAGTAGCAGTAGGAGTGGTAGTTGTAGTAGTAGTAGAAGTAGGTGGAATAGTAATAGTAATAGTAGTAGACATAGTTGTAGCCGAAGTAGTGGTATTAGTTGTTATAGGTGTTATAGTAGTATTGGCAGTATTAGCAATAGAAGTAGTAGTAGTAGTAGTAGTAGTAGTAGTAATAGTAGTAGTCGTAGTAGTTCTAGAAGTTGTAGTAGTGGCAGAAGTAATAGTAGTAGTAGTTGTTGTTGTAGTAGTAGTAGTATAGTAGTAGTAGTAGTAGTAGTAGTAGTAGTAGTAGTAGTAGTATAGTAGCAGTAGTACCATAGTAGTAGTTGTCATTGTAGCAGTAGTAGCAGGAGTAGCAGTAGTAGCAGCAGCAGCAGTAGTAGTAGTAGTCGTAGTTGTAGCATAAGTAGTAGTAGTAGTAGCATAAGTAGTAGTAGCAGGAGTAGTAGTAGTAGTAGCGATAGCAGCAACAGCAAGGGCAGTAGTAGTAGTAGTAGTAGCAGCAGTAGTAGCAATAGTAGTAGTACTGCCAGTAGTAGTAGTAGTAGCAGTAGTTGTAGTAGTAGAAGTAGTAGTAGCAGTCAAGTAGTTGTAGTAGTAGCACGAGTAGTAGTAGTTGAAGTAGTACTAAAAGTAGTATTACTAGTCATAATATTAGTAGTAACAGTAGTAGTAGCAGCAGTAGCAGTAGTAGGAAAAGGAGTAGTTATAGTAGAGGTAGTTGCAACATTGGTAGTAGCAGCAACAGTAGGAGTTGTTGTTGTTGTAGTAGTAATATTAGTAGAAGTTGTAGTAGGTATAGTAGTAGTAGTAGTGGTAGTAGTAGTAGTAGTGGTAGTAGTAGTAGCAGTATTGTTAAAAGGACAAGTAGTAGTAGTAATAGGAGTAGTAGTATTAATCGAAAAAGCAATAGCATTAGCTGCATTAGTAGTGGTAGCAGTTGTAGTTGCAACCATAGTAGTAGTAGCAGTAGTAGTAATCGTAGTGATAGTTATTGTAGTAGCAGCAGTTGCAGTGGTTGAAGTAGTAGTCAAAGTTGTCATTATTGCAGCAGAAGTAGAAGTAGTAGTAGTAGCAGCAGCTGCAGTCATTATAGCAGCTGTAGTGGTAGTGGTAATAATATTAGTTGTTGTTGTAGTAGTATGAGTAGAAGTAGTAGTAGGGGGAGAAAATGTTGTTGTAGTAGTAGTAGTAGTAGTAGTAATAGTAGTAGTAGTAGTAGTAGTAGTAGAAGAAGAAGTAGCAGTAGTAGCAATATTAGTAGTCGTAGTAGTAGTTGGAGTAGTAGTAGTAGCAACAGTAGTAGCGGTAGTTGAAGTAGTAGTAGTAGTAATAGTAGTAGTTATTACATCAGCATAATAGCGGTAGTAATAGTAGTAGTTGTCGTAGCAGGGAATGTTCGACGACGCATTCTCTCGATGGGAATCGGTGACCAGGAACCACGTAGCCAGCATTGCCTTTACTGATGTCAGAGACAAGCTGGACTACATTGAAAATCTCCTTGGGGAAGTGGAAAAACTCACCTGGGTTCAGAGGGGATTCTCACCGATGTACCCGGTATCCTTGAGCCGTTTCATTAGCGGCTCAAACTTTCTTACGAATGTCTCCCGAGTCTTCTCCTGGTTGTAGTATACAGCCTCCTGAATGCTGAGGTACTGGTTGTAGTATCCCGGCAATGGAACCAAGTAATGCGCAAGGGGGGGGATGATGTGGAAGAACAGGGAAATAACGCCTAAAACCAAAAATTAAACCAAAAATTAACAAATAACCAGGCAAAGAAGAGTGATCTCAAACTTTCTCCGATGATTTATTTAGCAGCAGCCCTTGATATATATAGGGCCAAAGGTTACAAGTAGAAGCGATAAGCATCACTTCGCTTCAATGCAGACAAACTGTAGTAATAGTACAGACAAACTGTAGTAATAGTACAGACAAGCAGGCGCATGCGCATATAGTAGTGTAGGTAAGCATGCGCAGCGTACTATCATTACTTTACTTCAGCCTCAAGCCATCCTGAGCCTTCTGTCACAAGACAACCAGCCCACCACGCTTCTGCTGATGTTGTGGGTAATGGGCCTGGCCTAGAGATGAAAGGAACGTGCCCGATGGGCTGAAGAAATAGTTAAGTTAAGAGCCCGCCCCAGTTGCTCATCAACCTGACGTGTAGATGGATACCACTGGGCCCAAAATTTATCTGAGGCCTGCAACCTGTAGCATTCATTTGTTTTCAGAGCATGTAATTCCCGGAACTGGATCAGTGCTGATATGGCTTCGCGGGAAGTTTGCTCCTCGATGTGTTGTAAGTCAGACTTGATGGAAGCTTGTGCAGCGGGGGAAATGGACCTAGTGCCGAGGAGCTGGAGCAACTGCTTGTATTGCAGAACTGGTGCAGTAGCCCTGCCAGATGGTGTAGTTTGTTGTCCTGAGGTAGCGCCTGGACCTCCTGAAGTGCGAGTGATATTAAGTGCAGGCGCTCCTATTCCGCTTCTGCTGGCCATCCTTACACCCCGAGCAGTGGATCCTCGCCCTTTGCAGTGTTTTCCTTTTATAGCACGAGCAATTTTCATACTGCGCTGGTATGAACTCGTTATGCTCCCATTGGTGCAGGCAACTCATTTGTTCTGGTGGTAATTTGATGAGTGGCCGATAACTCCCTTCAAGCTCTCGTAGCATATAAATTATTTCCCTGGTGCTGGGAAGCAGTGCCTTGAGGGCGTGTTCTAGCTCCTCCCCTTCTCCTTCTGAAAAGCTGAAGATGGTGTCGCTCTGAGCTTCTCCCTCTTGGACCAATAGGACATCATAATCCTCCGGTATTGAGAGCTGTTCGAAGACAGCCATTCTTCGAACATTCCGCTTCTCATTAGGGCATTCCCGGGCGAAGTGCCCTTCCTGTCCACAAAGAAAACACCTGCACTTCCTGTTTCTTATCAGATGTTTTCATTTTTCAACCCTTATATGGGTCTCATGTGGCTTACCTCGGTAGGTTGTGGACTTCCTCAATCCATACTTCTTCTCCTTCTGATAGTAGCCAGGTATTGGGATTTGGCTACAAAATGACAGGTCCTTCAGTGACCTTCGAAAGGCAGCCTCCTTGCATTCTGCTTCCAAGAACTTATGTGCGAAGAGAATGCGAGGCAATACCCCCACCGTTACTCCAGAATATCGGTGGTCAAACGCTTCTTTGATACGCCTGCCCAGGTCCGCAGGCATCTTTAGCCAGAACTTCTCAGAGAGTTCTGCCCTTGTGTACAACCTTCCTGTCTTAGCTGAAAGCCGCAGGTAGTCGTTCATGAATTTGACAATGTTTTTGACATTGTCACAAGACAGCCGCTCCAGGTCTCTGTAGGCCTCATCCTGAATGGCTGTGGAACCTGTAGTCGGGTCTTCCAGTGTGAATACGTTCCTCATCTGGGACAAGATGTTCTGCGTCTCCTCTCGCCCTTCTCCAGTGGTCAATAAGCCTTGGTATTCAGTGCTGTACTGCATCCGCCACTGAACCCAGGTGAGTTTTTCCACTTCCCCAAGGAGATTTTCAATGTAGTCCAGCTTGTCTCTGACATCAGTAAAGGCAATGCTGGCTACGTGGTTCCTGGTCACCGATTCCCATCGAGAGAATGCGTCGTCGAACATTCCCAATTGCTCTGGGATGACAAAGAGAGCTCCCCCGTTCTGCTGGGCTGAGGGTAAGGTCCACATTTCGTTGTTTACTGCCCTTCGGAATGTGGCCCTTTCAGGAACCCTGAAAGTTGGTCCTTGCCTGTGTGAAGCCTCTGCGGGGGGGTAGCTTGGCGGTCCCATCGATGTATCAGCAGGGGGCTGATATGGTGAGGTGACGGCGCTGGATGAGTAGAGCGCTTCAGATAACCGCCTAAGCGCCGGGTATTCAAGCTCACTTTGGGGGCTGGGTTCCTCGAACCCTGCGGCGATTACATTGCCGCCTTCCTCAATTTCATCATCCGGGTATCTATCCCAGATCGGCCCGGACTTGCTTTCATCTTGACTGGGATTCTGGTCCCCTGTCAACTCCTCCCTCCTTACTGGATAGTCAGTTGCTCCTCCTCCCTGGAACTCCTCGTCTATGAGGTAGGAAAAGTAAGTCTCGTCCACATCATCAGGCTTCTCCTGAGGTATAACCATGGACCGGGGTGCAGAGGCCCCTAGGCGTGCATCCCCTGCATGGGTTCCCTCAGGAGCGGCCTGTTCGTGGTCGGACTCTGAAACCAGGAATGCTGCTACTATGTGCCTGGTGATCTCCTCCTCATCGCTTGGCAACTCTTCCTCCTTCGAATATACTGACGCCCGTGGGGTAGCATCTGTATAATTTCGAAAACTAAGAGCAATGCTTCCGTCAATTAATTCTTTGCTTATTACCTCGGTTGGCTGCAGTGTGCCCGAGGCTTTTGTCGGCCTAATGACCAAATTGAGTCCCTGGAGGCTCTCTACCGTGTACCGCCTCCCCGAGAGTGCTCTTATCCCATGGCTTACGAGGTACTCCACGACTCCCTCCACTTCGTACGCGAAGCCGACATTGGGGGTGTTTGAGAGTCTGCCGATAAGACCCCTGGTGATTAGCAAATTGGCCTCGCCATTTTGCCACTGCTTATATCCCCTCGTCAGTATGGACACCTGGATATTCCTGTAAAAGTCCCCTATTGTTAGCATAATATTGGGGACGATGTAGACAAGCTGACTTCCCCTGGTCAGGTCGACTTCCATAGTGGCTATTATGGATTTATCTCCAACCCACCGAATGTCCCTGAAGAGAACAAGAGACATTGTGCCCTCCTCCTGCCTGTGAAGGGCCTGTATTCTTACCTGGAGTATACCCCAATGGATATACCTGAAGCCACTCTGCTGGAGTTGCCGGAAGCTCCCTTCCTGAATGAACCTCCGGTCTTGCTGGTCGTCGTCTGTGCATAATATGGCCTCCTCCGACCTATGCATATAGACCCGGTGGTGATTATCGTCACTCCGCGAGTGGTAAAGGACCTCCGCTGGGATGATAGAGGCCCGCTCCTTCATTGAGGTCCTGAGATCAGCTTGCGGATCAATGTGCTGCTCAAGGACCTGTTGTGGAAGTGATTTTCCAGCTAGGCGCCTTTCGAGCCTCCTGGCCCCTTGCTGCGCATTGTGGAGCTTTCGCCGCCCCCGACTGTACTCTCAGATCCTGTCTTCGAACAGGGGGATTGAGGTGGAGGAGGATGGCTGCCCGGCCATTGTGTAATGCTACTGCTGCCGAGTTTGCTGTTTTCCTCCTTCAAGATCTGAAATGGGTCACGGAATACCCGTAACCTGCCTTTTGCTTCTCTAGGAACCTTCTCCTGCAACTGCACCAGGAAGCACAAATTTTCCTGGATTCCTTTCAGCGTTAGGTGTAGGTCTTCTAGAAAACTATCCTCTGGGCAACTTGGCTTCCTCAGAAGTTTTATAATCAGGCTGCGAAGTTCCTCACTGGATGGTGGTCGATTGTCTAGAAATACTGAGGTTAAGGCCTTAACTGCCTTTTTTAGCTCTAGGATTTCTTGTTCAAGACACTCACAGCGTTCAAGGATTTGTTTGAAATGCTTTAGATGGACTCTGGACGAAAGGTAAGTTCTATCATAAACAACGGCCAAATTATTGGCTAACTGGTTTAGGGTTACTCCCTGCGAGGTGGTAAGATCAAGGTACTCTAGATTAGCAGTTTTTGACTTACTATACCAGTCTTGTACAGATTTCTCCCAAACATCGGACATCAACGAACCCCAAAAATCTTAAGCTAGATTGGTCATCTAGACGAAATGATGAGATGAAGAGAATCACACGGATGCCTTCCTTGGACTTACAGTCCTCTTGCCAAGACGAGATCCGTTCTTTTTCCTCTTCTCAAATCAATCGTTTAAAATCCCAAAATCCTACTTAATCCTCAAGGTGTACGTAATGAAAGAAATTTAAGAGAGATCTAAAACAAAAACTTCCTCATACCTCAATAGTTCAAGCAGCAATTTATAAAAATTATGGCTCTGATACCAGTAATGCGCAAGGGGGGGGATGATGCGGAAGAACAGGGAAATAACGCCTAAAACCAAAAATTAAACCAAAAATTAACAAATAACCAGGTAAAGAAGAGTGATCTCAAACTTTCTCCGATGATTTATTTAGCACCAGCCCCTGATATATATAGGGCCAAAGGTTACAAGTAGAAGCGATAAGCATCACTTAGCAATAGTTGTGGCTGTCTTAGTAGTAGAAGTAGTAGCAGCATTAGTAGTAGTTGTTGTGGTAGTAGCAGTAGCAGCAGTAGAAGTAGTAGTAGTAGTAGTATTAGTAGCAATAATAATAGTTGTAGTAGTAGCAGTAGTAGCAGTAGTAGTAGTAGTCAGAGAAGTAGTAATAGTTTCCATTGTAGGAGTAGTAGTAGTGGTAGTAGTAGCAATAGTAGTTATAGTCGTAGTACTAGTAGCAGTAGTTGTAGTAATACTAGTGGTACTAGTAGTAGCAGCAGCAGTAGGAGTACTAGTAGCAAAAGTTATAGCAGTAGCACTAGTTCTTGCAGTAGCAGCTGTAGTAGTTGTACTAGTAGTTGGAGTAGTTGCTGTGGTAGGAGTAGTAGTTGTAGTAGCAGTTGAAGTAGTAGTAGTTGTAGTAGTAGCAAGAGTAGTAGTAGTAGCAGCAACAACAATAGCAACAGTAGTTGTAGCTCTAGTAGTAGTAGTTCTAGTGGTAGTAGTAGTAGTAGCAATAGTATTAGGAATAGTAGTAGTAGTACTAGTAGTATGAATAATAGTAGTAGTAGTAGTAGTAGCAACAATAGTAGTAGTAGTAGTAGCAGCAGCAATAGCAGGGGTAGTAGTAGTAGTAGTAGTCGCAGTAGTTATGGCAATAGTAGTAGCTGCAGAAGTAGTAGTAGTAGAGGAAGTAGGAGTAGTAGTATTGGTGGCAATAGCAACAATTGCAATAGCAACAGTCATAGTAGTAGCAGTCTCAGTAGTAGTAGTAGTAGTAGTACCAGTAGCTGTATTAGTAGTAACAGCAGCAGTAGTAGCAGGAGTAGTAGTAGCAGTAGCAACAGTAATAGTAGCAATAGTAGTAGTAGCAGTAGTAGTAGTACTAGCAGTAGCAGCAGCAGTGGCTGTAGTTGTTGGAGTAGAAGTAGTAGTAGTAACCATAGTTGTAGCAATAGTTGTAAAAGTAGTGGTAGTCAAAGTAGCAGTAGTAGTCATTCTAGCAGTACTAGCAATATTATTAGTAGAAATAGTAGTACTAGAAGTAGCAGAAGCGACAATTGTAGTCATCGTAGTAGCAGTAGCTGTAGTACCAGCAACAGTAGTAGCAGCTATTGTAGCAGTAGCAGTATCAATAGTAGTTGTAGTAGTTGTAGAGGTAGTAATAGTAGTAGTAGTAGTAGTAGTAGTAGTAGTAGTAGTAGTAGTAGTAGTAGTATTAGCAGTAGTAATAGTGGTCGTAGTAGCTGTAGTAGTGGTAATAGGAGAAGTAGTAGTAGTAGCAGTACAAGGAGAAGTAGTAGTAATAACAGCAAAAGTAGTTGCAGTTGTAGTAGTAGTAGTAGTAGTAGAAGAAGTAGTAGGAGTCGAAGTAGTAGTAGGAATAGGTGCCAGAGAAGGAATAATAGTTGGAGTAGAAGTGATAGTTGCAGTAATACAAGCAGTAGTAGCAGTAGTAGTAGTAGCAATTGTAGTGGTAGTAGTAGTGGTAGAGACAACAGTAGTAGTAGTAGTAGCAGAAATAGCAGTAGTAACAATAGTAGTTGTTGTAGCGGTAGTCGTCGTAGCAGTAATAGTAGCTATCGTAAATATAGTATTAATAGTAGCAGTAGTAGTAACAGTAGTAGGCGTCGTAGAAGTTGTAGCAGTAGTTGCAGTAGTAGTAGGAGTAGTCGCAGTAGTAGTAGTAGTAGTAGTAATAATTCTATTAGTATCAGTAGGAGTATTAGTAATAGTAATATTGTAATAGTAGTTTTAGTTACAGTAGCATTTTCAGTAGCAGAAATAGTTGTAATAGTAGTTGTAGTTGTAGCAGTAGTAGGAGTAGTAAGAGAAGTTCTAGAAGTAGTAGTGGTGGCAGTACTAGTGGTAGTAATAGTAGTAGCAGCAGTTGTAGCTATAGTAGTAGCTGTGGTAGTCATAGCAGTAGTAGTAGCAGTAGTCGTAGTAGTAGTATTATAAGTTGTCGTAGTAGAATAGTAAGAGCAGCAGTAGTATTAGCAGGAGTAGTCTAGCAATTGCAGAAGTTATAGTAGTAGTAGTTGCTGTAGTAGCAGTAGTAGTAACAACATTTGTTGTAGTAGTACAAGTTGTAGTAGTAGTCGTAGTAATAGTCGTAGTTGCATTTGTGGCAGTAGTAGCAATTGCTGTTGAAGTAGTAGTAGCAGTAGTAGTAGTAAGAGTAGTAGCAATAGTAGTATAGTAGTAGTAGTAGTCATTGTAGTAGTAGCCGTAGTAGTAGTTGTAGTTGCAATAACAACAATAATAGTAGTAGGGGATGGAGTGGTAGTAGTTGTCGTTGTTGTTGCAGGAGGAGGAGTAGTAGTAGTAGTATCTATAGTTGCATTGCTAGTGTTAGCAATTGTAGAATTAGTAGAATTAAAAGTAGCTGAAGTAGTGGTAGCAGTATCAGTTGTAATAGTAGTAGTAGTAGAAGTTGCAGTAGTAGCAAAACTAGCGGTTGTATAAGGAATAGTAGTGGCAGTAGTAGCAGTAGCAATTGTTGCAGTAGTAGTAGCAGCAATAGTAGCTGTAGCCATGGAAGTAGTAGTAGTAGCAGCAGTAGTAGCCATAGTAGTAGCAATAGTAGCAGTTGCGGAAGTAGCAGCAGCAGCAGTAGTAGCAGCGGTTTTAGTAGTAGCAGTACTACTACTACTACTAGTAGCAACAACAACAGCAGAATTAATACTACTACTCCTACTCCTACTTGTGCTAATACTACGACTATTCCTACACCTACCACTACTACCACTTCTCCTACACCTACTACGACAACTATCACTTCTGCTATTACTATTATTACTACTTCTCCAACTATTCCTACTCATGCTACTTTTACTACTACTCCTGCTCCTACTATAGGTACTCCTAATCCTGCAGTTGTTGCAATTGCTACTACAACTTCTACTGCTACTACTGTCTCTGTTGCTTCTACTTCTACTCTTACTCCTACTTCGACTATTATTATTATTATTACTACTACTACTACTACTACTACTAGTAGTCTTAGTCCTACTAGTCTTACTACTACTACCACAACCACCACTACTACTACTACTTTTGCTACTATTACTTGAATAATACTACTACTCTACTGCTTGTACTACTACTTCTATGTCTAATACTGATTCAATTACAACTATTTCTACTACTACTGCTATTGCTACTGCTACTACTACTCCTACTACTACTACTACTATATTACTATTACTACAACTACTACTATCATTACTACTCCTACTACTACTACTACAACTATTACTATAACTACTACTACTACTACTATCATGACTACTCCTACTACTAATACGATGACTACAACTCCAACTCCTACTCTTGCTACTGCTGCTGCTACTACTTCTACAACTACTACTCCTCCTCCTACTACTACTACTACTACTACTCTTACTCCAACTCGTACTAATACTACTACAACTACTAATAATAAATTACTATTGCTGCTGCTACTGCTATTTCTACAACAACAACTACAACTACTATGACGACTACTACTAAAACTACTATTACAGCTACTACTACTAAAACTACTATTACAGCTACTACTACTACTATTACTACAACAACTACAACTATTACTCCTACTGCTACTGCAACTACTACTGCAACAACTATTACTTCTACTACAACTACTACACCTACTAGTATTGTTACTACTACTAGTGTAATTGCTACTACAACTACTACTTCTATTACCCCCTACTACTGTGTCTATTATTACAATAACAACTACTACTGCTGCTACTACTACTACTTCGACTACTACTTCTACTACTGCTACCAATACTACTGCTACTACTACTAATGCTACTACTACAACTACAACAATTCCTACTTCGACTCCTACTACTACTACTTCTACTCCAACCACCACTACTACTACTACTGCTACCAATACTACTACTCCAACTCCTATTACTACTACTTCTCAAACAACTACTAGTCCAATTACGACTACTACTACTACTACTGCTACTACTACAACCACTATTTCAACTACTACTATTCCAACTACAACTCCCACTCCAACTCCTAGTAGTAGTACTACTACTACATCTGCTATTACAACAACTACTACTACTCCTACTGATATTGCTACAACAACAACTACTACTCCTCCAATTACTACTATTACTGCTACTACTACTACAACTACAATTACTAGTACCACTCATACTATTACTTCTACATCTATAGCTGCTGCGTATACTACTATTACTATAATTGTGAATGGCACTACTACTACAACAATGATAACTACTGCTATTGCTGTTTCTACAGCTACTTCTACTATTATTGTTGTTGCTGCCGCCACAGCAGCTACTTCTACTATTATTGCTGCCGCTACTACCACTGTTATTACTACTACTACTACAACTAATACAACTACTACTACTACTACCACTACTAATACCATTGCTACTACTACTACTACTACAACAACTACTACAACTATTACTACTACTTCTACTACTACTAGTACAACAACAACAACAACAACAACTACTAGTACTAATACTACTACTACTACTACTATAACTGTTACTACTACTTCTACAACTACTACTACTACTATTACTACTACTACTACTACTACTTCTGCTACCACAACAACTACTACTACTTCTACTATTACCACTACTTGTACTACTACTACTGCTGCTACTACTGCAACTACTACTACTATTGCTACTACTACTACTACAACAACTACTACACCTACTACTACTGCAATTCCTACAACAACTACAGATGCTACTACTACTAATACTCTCTCTATTCCTAGTCCTAGAACTGCTACTATTAAAAATCCTACAACAACAAATGCTAGTATAACTGCTGCGACTACTTCTACAACAACAACTACTATAACTATAACTACTGCTACTACTGCTACCCCTACTACTTCTACTAGTACTTTCACTACTACTGCCATTGCTACTTCAACTACTACTTTTACCACAGTAATTATTGCTCCTACTGCTACAGCTACTGCTACTAGTACTACTGCCACTCCTACTATGCTTCTCCTACTGCTACTACTAATACTACAACAAATGTTACACTACGACTACCGGTAGTGCTACTACTACTACTAGAGTTGTTGCTACTACTACTACTACTTCTAACACTTCTACTTTTGCCACTACTACTGCTACTTCTGCTACTACTGCCACTACTACTATTGCTGCTACTACTGCTGCTGCTACTACTGCCACAACAACTATTTCTACTACTACTACTACTACCACTACTGCTACTTCTGCTACTACAGCAACTGCTACAACTACTACTACAGCTTCTGTTACTATTGCTCCTACTATTAGTAGCATTACTATTACTACTAATGCTACTACAAATAATACTACTACTATTACCACTACTCCTACAACTACAACTACTGCTGATGCCGCTACTACTGGTACTACTACTACCACAACTACTGGTACTACTACTACCACAACTTCTCTCACTACTACTATTTCTACTACTACTGCAACTACTCATACAATTGCTACTACTACTACTGTTGCTGCGACTTTTACTACTGTAACTGCTGCTGCTACTACTACTACAGCTACTAAACTACTACTATTACTACTTCTACAATTTCTCCTCTTACTTTTACTATTACAACTACTGCTACTACTACTGCTACTGCTACTCCTCCAACTACTTATTCTTCTTCTTCTTCTACTACTACTACTACTTCTACTACTACTCCAGCTACTTCTAGTATTACAACCACTACTACAATTGTTGTTGCTGCTGCTACCACTGCTCCCACTCCAACTAATGGTACGACTGCTACTGCAGCTACTCCCACTCCTATTATTACTATTACTACTGCCACTACTGATACTACTATTATTATTGCTACTATTGCTACTACTACTATAACTTCTACTACTATAGCTACTACTACAATAACAACTACTACTGCTTAAATGGCTATTGCTGCTACTGCAACTACTATTACTAGTATTATTACTGCTACTGCTGCTGTTAGCATTGCTAAGACTACTACTGCTACTATTTCTAATATTGCTACTACAACAAGTACTACAACTACTACTCCTACCATTGCTACTATTATAACTACAACTACTACTGCTGCTGCTACAAATCCGACTACTACTTTTACTACTGCTACTACTTCTACTATTAGTGATACCACCACTACTATTACTACTTTTACTACTACTTCTGCTGCTACTATTGTAGGTACCACCACCACTACTACCACCACTACAACTACTACTACTCCTATTTCAGCTACTACTACTATTACTATGACTAATACGAGTACGATTGCTACTACTACTATTACTACAACTACTACTACTGCTACTACAGCTACTAAAACTTCTCCTACTACTACTACTACTACTACTACTACTACTCCTGCTACTGCTACAAGTTGTAGTGCTACTACTACTACTTCAACTAATACTACCACTACTACTGCTACTTCTTGTAGTACTACTACTGCTACAACTACTACTATTCCTACTGTTGCTACTACTACAACTACAATAACAACTACTACTACAAATACTACAACTACTACAACAATGGTTATTACAGCTTTGGCTACTACTATTGCTACTGCTCCTAATACTATTGCTACTTCAATTACTACTACTACTACTACCACTACTACTACTGTAGCTGTAGATGCTACAACAACAACAACAACTACTACTACTCCTACTACTACTGCAACTACTACTGCTGCTGCTACTACTATGACCACTACTTCTGCTACTACTACTACTACTACTACTTCTACTGCTTCTGCAACTACTACCTCTACTACTACTACTCCTCCTATTACTACACAACTACTACAACTACTATGACTAATACCACTACCACTCCATCAACTACCACTACTACTACAAATAATACTACTACTGCTACTACTTCAGCTACTAAAACTTCTCCGACTACTACCAATACTACTCTTGCTACTACTACTACTACTACTATTGCCACTACTACTACTTCAACTCCTACTACCACTACTACTGCTATGACTAATATGACTACCCTAACTGCTACTTCTATTACTCCTACTGATACAACCAGTACACCTACTACTTCTACTACCACTACAACTACTGCTACTACTATTTCTACTACCGCTACTACTACTATTACTACTATTTCTACAACCCTAGTAGTAGAAGTTATAGTATTAGTAGTAATAGTAATAGTAAGAGTAGAACTAGTAGTAGTGGGAGTAGTGGTAGTAGTAGAAGGAGTAGTAGTAGTAGTGGTAGTAGTAGAAGGAGTAGTAGTAGTAGTTCTAGTAGTGGTAGGAGTAGTAATAGTAGTAGTAGGAGTTCCAATAGCAACATTATTATTATTAGTAGTACAAGTAGGGGTTGTAGAATTAGTAGCAAAAGTAGTGGTAGCAGAAGTTGTAGTAGTACCAGTAGGAGGAGGAGGAGTAGTATTAGTAGTAGTAGTTGTTGTAGTTGTAGTAGTAGTAGTTTTAGAAATATTAGTAGTAGTGGTAGTAGTAGTACTAGTAGTTTCTGCTATTACAACAACAATAGCAGAAGTTATTGTAGTAGTAGCAGTAGTAGCAATAGTTGTTGTAGCAGTAGCAGTAGTAGCAGTTCGAGTAATAGTACTAGTAATAGTAGAAGTAGTTGTGATAGTAGTAGTAGTAGTAGTAATACAAATTATAACAGTAGTGGTAGTAGTACTAGTAGTTGTAGTAGTTATAGGAGTTGGTGTAGGAGTAGGGGCAGTAGTGGAAGCAGTAGTAGTAGTGATAGTAGTAGCACAAGTAGTAGTAGTAGGAGTAGCAATAGAAATAGTAGTAGTAGTAGTAGTAAGTACAATAGAAGTAGAACCAATAGTGGCAGTAGCGGTAGTGGTAGTTGCATAGTAGTTGTAGTCACAGTAGTAATCGCAATTGCAGGTGTAGTAGCTGTAGTAGTAGTTGTAGTAGTAATAGTAGTGGAAGCAGTAGTAGCAATAGTAGTAGTAGTGGTAGTAGTACTAGTAGTATTCGTAGTAATAGGTGTAGTAGTAGTAGTACTAGTAGTAGCAATAGTTGTAGTAATAGTAGCTATTGTATTAGTAGCAATAGTCGTAGTACTAGTATGGGTAGTAGTAGTACTTGTAGTAGTAACAGCAGGACTAGTTGTTGTAGTAGTCATTGTAGTAGTAGTAGTAGTAGTAGTAGTAATAGTAGTAGAAGTTGTAGTAGTAGTAGTAATAGTAGTAGAAGTTGTAGTATTAGTAGTAATAGTAATAGTAAGAGTGGAAGCAGTAGTAGTAGGAGCAGCAGTAGTAGTAGAAGGAGTAGTAGTAGTAGTTCTAGTTATCATAGGAGTAGTAGTAGTTGTAGTAGTAGTAATAGTAATAGTAGTAGTAATAGTAGTAGGAGCAGCAGTAGTAGTAGTAGTGGTAGAGGTAGTGCACTAATAGTGTAGTAGTAGCAGTAGTAGTCATTGTAGTAGAGGTTGTTGTAGTAGTAGTTGTAGCAGTTCTTGTACTACTAATAGTTGTAGTAGTAGTCATAGTGGTTGTGATTGTAGTAGTAGTAGCAGGTGTAGTAGTAGTAGTAGTAGAAGCAGTAATAATAGTAGAAGTAGTAGTTGTTGTTGTAGAAGCAACAGTATGAGTAGTCATCATAATAATAGTAGTAGTGGTCGTAGTAGTAGTAGTAATTGAAGTAGGAGTAATAGTAGTAGCAGTTGGAGTTGTAGCTGCAGCAGCAGCAGTAGTAATAATTATTGTAGTTGTAGTTGAAGTAGAAGTAGTAGCAGTACTAATAGTAGTAGCAGTAGTGGTAGTAGTATTTGTAGTATTATTAGTAGCAAAAGTAAAAGTAGTAGTAGCATTACAAGTAGTTGTACTACTAGTTGTAGTCATAGTAGTACAAGTAGTAGTAGTAGTAGTAATAGGAGTTGGTGCAGGAAAAGTAGTAGTACTAGTAGCAGTAGAAAAAGTAGTAGTAGTATTAGGAGTAGTTGTACTAGTGGTTGTTGTAGTTGTAGTACAAGTAGTAGTATTAGTAGTAGTATTAGTAGTAGTAGTTGTACTAGTAGTAGTAGTTGTAAAAGGAGTCGGTGTAGGAGTAGGTGTAGCAGTAGGAATAGTGGCTGTAGTAGAAGCAGTGGTAGTAGGAGTAGTAGTAGTTGTTGTAGGAGTAGTAGAAGTAGATATAGTAGTAGTAGCTGTAGCAGCTATAATATTAGAACTAGAAGTAGTAGCAGGAGTAGTAATACTTGTAGTAGCAGTAGTAGTAGTATTAGTAGTGATAGTAGTAGTACTAGTCGTTGCAATATTAGTAGTAATTACGATAGTAATTGCAGAAGTATGAATATTAATCATAGTAGTAATCATAGTAGTACTAATAGTAGTAGAATTATTTATAGCAATAGTAGTGGTAATATTATTATTATTATTAGTAGTAGTAGTAGTGATAGGTGTAGTAGGAGTAGTAATTATAGTAGGAATAGTAGTAGTAGTAGCAGCAGCAGCAATAGTAGTAGTTGCAGTAGTAGTAGTAGTAGGAGTAGTAGAAGTAATAGTAGTAGTTGTTGTTATAGTAGCAGTAGCTATTGTAGTAGCAGTAGCAGTAGTAGTAGTGATAGTTGTAGGAGTTGTAGGAGGAAGAATCGTAGTAGTTCTTGTTGTAGCAGCAATATAAGTAGTAGTAGTACTAGTGGTAGGAGTTGCACCGACAACATCAGCAGTAGCAGAAGTTGTTGTAGCAGTAGTAGTAGCTCCATTACTAGCAGTAGTAGTTGTTGTAGTTATATTTGTAGTAATAGTAGTACTTGTAGCTGTAGTAAAAGTTGTTGTAGTAATAGTTGTAGTAGTGGTAGTACAAGTTATAGTCGTAGTATTAGTAGTAGCAGCAGTTATTGTAATAGGAGTTGGTGTAGGAGTAATAGTAGTAGTAGAAGTAGGGGTAGTAAACATAGCAGTAGAAGTAGTAGCTATAGTAGCGGTAATAGTAGTAGCAGTAGTGGTAGTTTCAATTATAGTAGTAGTAGCAGTAATAATGGGAGTAGTTTGAGTAGTAGTTGTAGTAGTGATAGTAGCAGTAATAGTCATAGAAGTAGTGGTAGCAATAGTAGTTGTAATATTAGTAGTAGTAGTAGTAGTAGTAGTAGTAGTAGTAGTAGTAGTAGTAGTAGTAGTAGTATTAGTAATTGGTGTAGTAGTTGTAGTAGTAGTAGTAGTAGTAGTATTAGTAATAGGTATAGTAGTAGTAGTAATAGCAATAGAAGTAGTAGTAGTAGTAGTAGTAACAGTAGTGGCGGTAGTAGTAGTAGTTGTACCATTAGCAGTAGTAGTAGTAGTAATAGTAGTAGTAGTTATTGTTGTTATTATAGTAGTAGTAGTTGTTGTACTAATGCAGCAGTAGTAGTTGTAGTAGTAGGAGTAGTAGTTGAAGAAATGGTAGTAATAATAGTAGTTGTAGTACTACTTCTAAGTGAAGTTGTAGCAGTAGCAGCAACAGCAGCAGCAACAGTAGTAGTAGTAGGTCTAGTTGTAGTAGTAGTAGTAGTAGAAGTAGTAGTAATAATATTATGAGTATTAGTAGTAGTAAGAGGAGTAGTAGTAGTATTAGTAGTAGTAGTACTAGCAGTAGCACGAGTAGGAGTTGGAGTAGGAGTAGGGGTCATAGTAGCATTAGTAGGAGTAGTACTTTTAGTAGTGGTAAGAGGAGGAGTAGGAGTAGTAGTAGTAATTATTGTTGTTGTTATAGAAGAAGCAGTTTTTGTAGTAGAAGTAGTAGTATTAGTTGTAGTAGTAGTAGTATTAGTGGTATTAGTAGTAGTAAGAGTTGTAATAGTAGAAGTAGTATTAGTAATATTAGTAGTATTGTTGGTGGTAGTAGTATTAGTAGTAGTAGTAAGAGTAGGAGTTGGAGTAATAGTAATTGGCATAGTGGTAATAGTAGTAGTAGTAACAGTTGTAGCAGTAGGAGTTGGAGTAGGAGTAGCATTAGTTGTACTAGTAATAGAAGTTGTTGTAGTATTAGTAGCTGCAATAGTAGTAGTTGTAGTAGTAGTACTAGTAGTATTAGTAGCAATAGGTGTAGTAGTAGTAATAGTAGTAACAGAAGTAATAGTAGTAGAAGTAGCAGTAGTAGTGGTAGTAATAGTAGAAGTCATAAAAGTAGTAGTAGGAGAAGTACTAGTTGTAGTAGTTGTAGTTGTCGAACAGTGGTAGGAGTAGAAGTTGGAGTAGAAGTGGGAATCCAAGTTGTAGTATTAGTAGTAGTAGTAGAAGGAGTAGTTGAAGTCGAAATAGAAGTAGTTTCTTTAGTAGTAGTAATAGTAGGGCTAGAGTAGTAGCAAGAGTAGTAGTAGTAGGAGCAGCAGCATCAGTGGTAGTAGTAGTGTAGTAGTAGTGGTAGTAGCAGTAGTAGTAGAAGCAATAGTAGTAGTAATAACTGATGTAATAGTAGTAGTAATAGTAGTACAAGTACTTGTAGCAATAGTAGTAGCAATATTAGTAGTAGTGGTAGCAGTCGTAGTGGTATTAGTAGTAATAGGTGTAGTAGGAGTTGTTGTTGCCGTAGCAATAGTCGTAATATTAGAAGTAGTTACAGCGGTAGTAGTTGTAGTATTACTACTAGTAGTGGTAGTAATAGTAGTAGTAGTTATTATAGTACTTGTACTCATAGTAGCAATAGTAGCAGTAGTAGTAGTGGTTGTTTAGAAGTTGTAGGAGGAGGAGTTGTAGAAGTAGTAGTAGTAGTAGTAATATTAGTAGTAGTAGTAGTAGGAGTTATAGTCGCAACATCAGTCGCAGTTGTAGTTGTCGTGGTAGTAATAGTCATACCAGTACTAGTAGTAGTTGCAGTAGTAATAGGCATAGTAGTAGTAGCAATAGTAGAAGTAGTTGTATTAGTAGTTATAGTAGAGGTAGCACAAGTAGTTGTAGTGGTATTAGTAGAAGCAGTTGTTATTGAAATAGGAGTCAGTATAGGAATATGGGCAGTAGTCGGAGAAGGGTAGTAGCAGTAGCAGTGATAGTAGGAGTGGTAGGAGTAGTAGTGGTATTTTCAATTGTGACAGTAATAGTAGTAATAATAGCAGTAGTAGCTGTAGTAGTTGTAGTAGTAGTAGTAGTAGTTGTAGTTGTAGTATTTATAGCAACAAAAGTAATAGTTGTAGTTGCAATAGTAGTTGTAGTAGTAGTAGTGGTAGTAGTAGTAGTAGTAATAGTAGTAGTAGTTGTTGTTCTAGTAGTAGTAGTAGTAGCAGTAGTGCTTGTTGTAGAAGTAGTAGGAGAAGTCATAGTAGTAGTGCTAGCAGTAGTGTTAGTAGTAATAGTAGTTGTAATATTGGTGGTAGTAGTAGAAGTAGTAGCAGCAGTAGTAGTAGTAGTAGTAGTGTCAGCTCGAGTAGTAGTAGTAGTAGTAGGAGTAATAGTACCAGTAGTAATAGGAGTAGTAGAAGTAGTAGTAGTAGTAGAAGTACAAGTAGTAGTAGCAGCAGCAGTAGTAGTAGTACTAGTCGTAGTAGCAGTAGCAAATGTAGTCGTTGAAGTAGCAGTAGGAATAGTAGTAGTAGTAGGAGGATTAGTTGTAGAAGCTATAGTAGCAATAGTAGATGTTGGAGTAGTAGTAGTGCCAGTAATCGAAGTTGTAGTAGTAGCCATAGTAGTATTAGTAGAGGTAGTAGCAGTAGCAGTAGTAGCAGTAGTAGCAGTACAAGTAGTAGTAGTCATAGTAGTAGTAGTAGCAAGAGTAATGGTCATAGTTGTAGTAGTAGTAGTAGAAGGAGTAGTAGTAGTAGTTGAAACAGTAGTAGCAATAATACAAGTAGCTTAAGTAGTTGTAGGGCTAGTATTTGGAGTAGGAGTAGTAGTAGCAGTGGTAGTAGTTGTTGTAGTAGTAGTAGTCAGAGTATTAGTATTAGTAGTAATAGTAGAAATAGTTATAGTAATAGTAGAAGTACTAGCAGTGGTAGTAGTCAAAGTAGTGGTAGTAGTAGTAGTAATAAGAGTAGAAGAAGTAGTAGTCGAAGGAGGAGTAGTAGGAGTTGTGGAAGTAGTAGCAGTAATAGTTGTAGTTGTTGTAGGAGTAGTAGTTTTAGCGACAGCAGCAGCAGTAGTAATAGTAATAGCAGTTGGAGTTGTTGTAGTAGTAGTACTAGTAATAGAGGTAGCAGTAGTAGTGGTAGTAGCAGTTGTATTTGTAGTAGTTGTAATAGCAGCAGCAGTAGTAGTAGCATGAGTAGTAGTAGTAGTAGCAGTAATTGTTGTAGTAGTACTAGAAGAAGTAGTAGTAGTAGTAGTAGTAGTAGTAGTAGTAGTAGTAGTAGTAGCAGTAGCAGCAGTAGTAGTAGTAGTATTTGTTGTTGTTGTAGTTGTAGTAGTAGTAGTTATAATAGCTGCAATAGTTATTGTAGTAGTAGTAGTTGTAGAAGTAGTAGTAATAGTAGTAGTAACCGTAGTACTAGTAATAGAAGTAGTAGTAGTAGTAGTAGTCGTAGCAGCAGTAGTAGTTGTAATAGCTGTAGTGGTGGTAGTAATAATAGTATTGTAGTAATAGTAGTAGTAGTTGTCGTAGCTGTAGAAGTAGCTGTAGAAGTAGCTGTTAAAGTTGGAGTAGGAGTAGCAGTGGTAGCAGTCGTAGTACTAGTAGTATTAGTATGGGTAGGGGTAGTTGTAGTAGCAGTATTATGAGTAGGAGTTGTAGTAATGATTGGAGCAGGAGTAGCTGTAGTCGTAGTAGTAGTTGTTCTTATTGAAGTAGAAGTAGTATTAGTAGTAGTAGTATGGGTAGGAGTGGGTGTAATAGCAATTGGAGTAGTCGTAGTAGTAGTAGTAGTAGTAGTAGGAGTAGTAGTAGCTGTTGGAATTAGAGTAGGAGTATTAGAAGTTTTGCAAGTAATAGTTATTGGAGTAGTGGTAGTAGTATTACTACTACTAGTAGTAGCAGCAGTAGGTGTAGGAGTAATAGTAGTAGTGGTAGGAGCAAAGTAGTAGTAGTTGTTGTTGTTCTTGTTGAAGTAGAAGTAGTATTAGTAGTAGTTGTTGTAGTAGTATTAGTAGTAGTAGTAAGCATAGGAGTGGAAGTAATAGTAATTGGAATAGTATAGTAGTAGTTGTAGAAAGAGTAGTAGTAGCAGTTGGAGTTGGAGTAGAAGTAGTAGAAGTTGTACTAGTAATAAAAGTAGTAGCTGTAGTAGTAGTACTAGTAGTAGCAGTAGCAATCAGAGTAGTAGTGGTAATAGTAGTTACAGTAGTAATAGAAGTAGCAGTAGCAGTAGCAGTAGTAGTAGTAGGAGGAGTAGTTGTAGTAGTTGTATTTGTCGGAGGAGTGGTAGGAGTAGGCGTTGGCATAGGAGTGGCTATACAAGTTGCCATAGTAGTATTAGTACTTGTAGGAGTAGTAGTAGTATTAGTAGCACTAGTAGTAGTAGTGGAAATAGTAGTAGTAGTAATATTGGTAATAGTAGTGGTTGTGATAGCTGTAGTAGTGGTTGTTGTAGTAGTAGTAGTAGAAGCAGCAGCAGCAGCAATAGTAGCAGTAGTAGCAATAGTAGTCATAATAGTAGTAGCAGTAGTAGCAACAGAAGTAGTATGAGTGAAAGTGGCAGTAGTAGTAGTAGAAGTAGTAGCAGTGACTGTAGCAGTCGTAGTAGTAGCAAAAGTAGTAGTAGAAGGAGAAGTTGTAGTAGTAGTAGTAGTAGCAACAACAACAATAGCTGTGGTAGTAGTTATTGTAGTAGTAGAAGTATTAGCATCCCTAGTAGTAGCAGTTGCAGTAGTTGTAGTAGCAGTAGGAGTGGTAGTAATAATAGGAGTAGGAGTAGTAGTAGCAGTAGTAGTAGTAAGTATAATAGCAGCCGTAGTAGTAATATCATTATTCGTGGTAGTAATAATAGTAGTACTAGTAGTAGCAGCAGTAGCGGTAATAGTTGCAGTAGTAGCTATAGGTGCAGTAGTAGTAGTAGTAGTATTAGAAACAACCGTAGCAGCAGTAGTAGCAGTAGTATTAAAAATAGTAGTAGCAGTAGTAGTAATAGTCATAGTACTAGTAGTAGCTATACAAGTAGTAGTAGCCATAGTAGTTGTAATTGCAGTGGCAGTGGTTGTAGTGGTACTAGTAGTATTATTAGTAGTAGTAGTACTAGTAGGTGTAGAAGTAGCAGTAGGAGTTGGAGGAGGAGTAGTTGTAGTAGGAGAAGCTATAGCAGTAGTTGTAGGAGTAGGAGTTGGAGTAGTGTTAGTAGTCGTAGTAGTAGTTGGAGTAGTTGCAGTAGTAGTTGGAGTAGTTGTACTTGTAGCAGTCGTTGGGGTAGTATAGCACTAGGAGTTGGATTAGGAATGGTAGTAGTAGCACTACTACTACTAGTAACAGCAGCAGAAGCAGCCGTAGTGGTAGTGGCAGTATTAGTGGTAGTACTAGTACAAGTAGTTATTGTGATAGTAGTAGTAGTAGTAGTTGTAATAGTTATAGTACTAGTACTAGTAGTAGTAGTAGTATTAGTAGCAGCAGCAGAAGGAACAGTAGTAGTAATAGTAGTAGTACTTGTAGTAGTATTAGTAATAGTAGTAGGAGTAGTAGTTGTAATAGTACTAGTAGTAGTAATTACTGTAGGGGTTTAAGAAGTAGTAGTAGGTGTAGTAGTAGTTGGAGTAGGGGTAGTAGTAGTAGTAGGAGGAGTAGTAGTAGCAATAGGAGTTGGAGTTGGATTAGTAGTGCTTGTAGTAGGTATTTGTAGTAGTAGTAGTAGTAGTAGTAACAATTGTAGCAGTAGTAGCTGTAGCAATAGTAACTATAGCAGTACTGGTAGTAGTTGTTATTGTGGCAGTAGTAGTAGAAATATGAGTTGGAGTAGTAGTAGTAGTAGTAGTAGTATTAGTAGTGGTAGTAGTAGTAGTCGTAGTAGTAGCAGTAGTAGTACGATTTGTAGTAGCAGCACTCGCAGTAGTAGTAGTAATTTTAGTATTAATCGTAGTAGTAGCCGTAGCAGTAGTATTGGTAGTAGTAATGGGAGTAGTGGTAGTTGTAGTAGTCAGAGTTGGAGAAGGAGTAGTAGTAGCAGTGGTATTAGTTGCAATAGGAGTGGTAGTAGCAGGAGTAAGAGTAGGAATAGTATTAATCGTATTGGTAGTAGTAGTAGTAGTGGTAGTTATAGTTCTAGTAGTAGTAGTAATAGAAGTCTGAGTAGCCGGAGTAGTAGGAGTAATAGTTGTGATACTAGTAGTAGTAGTAGTACTAGTAGTAGTAGTAGTAGTAGTAGTAGTAATAGTTTTAGTAGTAGTAGCCGTAGTTAGTAGTAATTGTAGTGGTCATGGTAGTAGCAATAGTAGTAGTATTAGTAGTAGCTGTAGTAGAGTAGCAGTACTAGTAGTATGTGTAGAAGTAGCAGTACGAGTTGGAGCAGGAGTAGTTTCAGTAGCAGAAGCAGTAGTAGTGTTTGTGGGAGTAGGAGTAGTATTAGTAGTAGTAGTAGTAGTTGTAGTAGTAGTTGGAGTAGTTGTAGTAGTAGCAGTAGTAGTAGTAGTAGCATTAAGAGTTGGAGTAGGAATGGTAGCAGTAGCAGTAGCAGTAGTAGTAGTAGTGGTAGTATTAGTGGTAGTACTAGTACAAGTAGTTGTTGCAATAGTAGCAATAGTAGTAGTTGTAGCAGCTGTAGTAGTAATAGTAGTAGTAGTAGCAGCAGGTGGAGAAACAATAGTAGTAATAGTTGTAGTAGTACTTGTAGTAGTATTAGTAATAGTAGTAGGAGTAGTAGTAGTTGTAGTAGTTGTTGTTGTTATTGTTGTAGGAGTTGTAGTAGGTGTAGTAGTAGTTGGAGTAGGGGTTCTAGTAGTAGGAGGAGGAGGAGTAGAAGCAGCAGCAGCAGTAGTATTAGTAGTAGTAGTAGTTGTTGTTGTTGTTGTTCTTGTTGTCATAGTAGTAGCAGTTTCCGGAGTAGTAGCTATAGTAGTAGTGCTAGCATAAGTAATAGTAGTAGTACTGGTAGTGGTAGCAATAGAGGCAGTAGTACTTGTAGTAGTTGTTGTTGTAATAGTAGCAGTTATTGAAGTTGTAGTAGTAGTAGCAGTTTGAGAAGTAGTAGCTGCCATAGTTGTGCAAGGATAAGTAATAGTAGTAGTAGTGGTAGCAGCACAATAGTAGTAGAAGTAGTAGGAGTTGTAGCAGTAGTTGGGGTAGTTGTAGAAGTAGAAGTAGTTGTCGTAGTTGCAGTAGTTGGATTAGTTGTTGTAGTTGTTGTACTGGCAGTAGTATAATTAATAGTTGTTGTACCAGTCGTAGTAGTAGTTGTAGTAGCCGTAGTACTAGCGGTAATAATAGTCACAGTAGTAGTGGTAGTAGTAGTAGCAGTAGTCGTAATAGTACTAGTAGTAGCTATAGCAGTAGTAGTAGCAGTGGAAGTAGTAGTAGTAGTAGTAGAAGTAGCAGTAGTGGCAGTTGCAGCAGTATAGTGATAGTGCAATAGTAACTGTAGTGGCAGCGTAATAGTAGTTGCCGCAATAGTTGTGGAAGTAGTAGTAGCAGTTGCAATAGTAGTAGTAAAAGTACTACCAACAGAAGTAGTAGTGGTAGTTACAGTAGTAGTAGTAAAAGTAGTAGCAATATTAGTAGTAGTAGTGGTGGTGGTAAAATTCAAAGTTGTAGCAGTAGTAGTACTAGTTGCATTCATAATGGTACAAGTAGCAGCAGGAGTAGTAGCAGTAGTAGTAGCGTAAGTTGTAGTAGCCAAAGAAGCTGTATTAGTAGTAGCAGTAGTAGTAGTAGTTGTAGTACAAGTGGTAGTATTAGTAGCAGTAGTAGTAGCAGTAGCAGTCATAGTAGTTGTAGTCGTAGAAGTGGGAGTAGTAATAGTTGGAGAACTAGTAGTTGTAACATTAGTAGTAGTAGTAGTAGTAGTAGTAGTAGTACTAGTCTATCAGTATAAGTAGTAGAAGTAGTACCTGATTTGCAATTGCAATAGTAGCAGCAGTTGTAGAAGTAGTAGTAGTTGTTGTAGTAGTCGTGGAAGTAGTATAAGTAGCAGTAGAGCAGTAGTATTAGTGGGAGTAGTAGTAGTAGAAGTTGTAGTAGCAGTAGGAGTAGTTGTAGTAGTAGTAGTAGTAGTACTAGTATTAGTAGCAGCAGCAGTAGTAATAGTAATAGTAGTGGTTGTAGTAGTAGTAGCAGATGTAGTATAAGTAGTAGCCGCAACAGTAGTACTACTAGGAATAGTAGCAGTGGTACTACTAGTAGTAGCAGTAGGAGCAGCAACAGCAGCAGCAGCAATAGTTGTAGTAGTTGTAGTAGTAGTAGTTGTCATAGTAGTAGCAGTAGTAGTTGTAGTAGCAGCAGCAGCAGTAGTAGCAGTAGTAGTAGTAGCAACATTAGCAGTAGTAGTAGTTGTAGTAGTAGTAGCAGCAATAGTTGCAGAAGTAGTACATTGAGCAGTAGTATTTGTAGCAGTGGTTGTCGTAGTAGTAGTAGTAGTGGTGGTAGTAGTAGCAGTGGCAGCAATAGTAGTTGTGGTATTTGTAGCAATAGTAGTAGCAGTAGCCGTAGTAGCTAAAGTAGTAGTATTAGTAGCATCATAAGTAGTAGTAGCGTCAATAGTAGTAGTAGTAGGAGAAGTCGAGTAGTAGCAGCAACATCAGCAGTAGTAGTAGTGGCAGCAGCAACAGTAGTAGTAGTTATATTGGTAGCAATAGTAATTGTAGCTGTAGTAGTAGTAGTAGTAGGAGGAGGAGAAGTAGTAGTCAATAGCTACAATAGTAGTAGTAGTAATAGTAGTGGTAGTAGTGGCAGTAGTGGTAGTAATAGCTGCGAAAGTAGTAACAATAGCAGTAGTAGTTGCAGTAGAAGCTATAGCAGTAGTAGTTGTAGTAGGTGAAGTAGTAGAAGCATTAGTACTAGTAGTAGTAGTTGGAGAAGTTGTGGTTGTACTAGAAGTGGTAGTAGTGGTGGTAGTAGTAGTAGTTGTAGTAATATTAGCTATAGAAGTAATGGTAGTAATAGTGGTCATAGTAGTGGTAGAAATAGTAGTAGTAGAAGTAGAGTTAGTTGTAGTAGTAGTAGTAGTAGTGTGGGTAGTAGTAGCAATGGTAGTAACTGTAGCTGTTTTTGTAGTTGTAGTAGCACTAGTGGAAGCAGTAGCAGTACTATTAGTAGTAGTAGTTTTTGTAGTATCAGTAGCAGTGGTAGGAGTGGAAGTAGCACTAGTGGTAGTAGTAGAAAAAGTAGTAGTTGTATTTGTTGTAGTAGTAGTTGTCGTGGTAGTAGTAGTAGTTGCGATAATTGCAGTAGTAGTAGCTGTAGTAGTAGCAGTAGCAGTAGTAGTAGCATTAGTAGTAGTAGTAGTAGAAATAGTAGTACTAGTTGTAGCAGTAGGAGAACTTGTTGTAGTTGTAGTTTTAGTAGTAATAGTAGTAGGAGTAGAAGTAGTAGCTGTAGTAGAAGTAGAAGGAGGAGTAGTAGTAGCAATAGTAGAATTAGCAGTTGTAGCAGTAGTAGCAGTAGTAGTAATAGTAGCAGTAGTAGCAGTACTATTGATTGTAATGATAGTAGAAGTAGTAGTTGTAGTAGTAGCAGTAGCGATAGTAACAATAATAGTCGTAGTAGAAGTAGTAGTAGTAGTAGCGGTAGCAGTAGTAGAAGTATTAGCAGTAGTAGTTATAGTACTAGTAGTAAAACTAATAGTTGCAGCAGTAGTAGTAATAGCAATTGTAGTATAGTAGTATGAGATGTAGTAGAAGTAGTAGTATAGGTAGTGGCAGTAGTCGTACTAGTAGCAATAGTAGTTGTAGTAGTAGTAGTAGTAGTAATTGTAGTATAGTAGTATGAGATGTAGTAGAAGTAGTAGTATAGGTAGTGGCAGTAGTCATAGTAGTAGCAACAGTAGTTGTTGTAGTAGTAGTAGTAGTAGTAATTGTAGTAGTAGTAGTAGCAACAATAGTTGTAGAAGTGGTTGTAGCAGTAGTAACAATAGTAGTAGCAGTAGTTACAGAAGTAGTACTAACAGTAGCAATATTTGTAGTTGTGGTAGCCATAGTAGTTGTAGTAGTAGTGGTAGTAATAGCAGTGGTAGTAGAAGTAGTAGTGATAGTAGGTGGGAGAAGTTGAGTAGCAGCAGTAGTAGCAATAGTAGTTGTTGTAGTAGAAGTAGGTGTAGTAGTAGTAGTAGTAGTAGTAGTAGTAGTAGTAGTATAGCAGGAGAAGTAGTAGTCAGTAGCAACAATACTAGTAGTGATTATAGTAGTTGTAGTAGTGGCAGAAGTAGCAGTAATAAGAGTAGTAGTCGTAATAGTAGCAGCAATAATAGTAGTAGTGGTAGTTATAGTCATAGAAGTAGCAGTGGTAGCAGGTGCTGTAGTAGTGGTAGTAGTAGTACTAGTGCTAGTAGTAATAGTGGTAGTAATAGTAGCAGCAGTAGCTATAGTAGCAGAAGGAGTAGTAGCAAAAGTTGTAATAGTAGTTGTAGTAGAAGTCATAGTAGTAACAATAGTGGTAGTAGCAATAGCAGTATCAATAGTTGTAGGTGCAATAGTAGTTGTAGTCGGAGAAGTAGTAGTACTAGTAGCAGTAGTAATAGTACTAGTAGTAGTAGTAATAGTACTAGTAGTAGTAGCAGCAGCAGTTTCGTAGTCATAGTGAGCAAAGGGGGGGCTAGCAGTAGCCAGTATAGTAGCGTAGTGGTAGACGTCATAGTTGTAGGTGATGTCGTGGCATAAGAGTCAGGATGGTAGAAGTCGTGCTAGTAATATAGCCAGTAGTCCTAGTAGTCGTCATATGCATAGTAGTCGTAGTAATAGTAGTAGTAGCAGTGGCTACTGTAGCAGCAATAGCAGTAGTGCTAGTAGTAGAAGTAATAGTTATAGTAGTTGTAATAGTTGTAGTGGTATTTGAAGAAGTATTAGTAATAGTAGTAATAGTAGTAGCGGTAGTAGTAGTAGTTGAGGTAGTAGTAGTAGTTGTAGTAGTAGTAGTCGCAATAGAAATAGTAATAGCACTAGTAGTAGGAGTATTAGTAGTAATAGTAGGAGTAGTAGTAGGATGAGCAGTAGTAGTGGTAGTAGTAGAAGTAGTATTCGTAGTAGTAGTAGTAGTAGTAGGAGTAGTAGGAGTAGTAGTAGTAGTTGTAGGAGTAGCCGTACGAGTAGTAGTAGTACAGTTGTATTCGTAGTAGTAGTAGTGGTAGTAGTAGTAGTAATAGTGGTAGTAAGAGTTGTAGTAGTTGTAGCAGTAGTGGTAGTAGTTGTACTTGTAGTAGCAGCAGCAGTAGTAGTAGTCATAGTTGTAGCAAAAGTAGTAGTAGTTGAAGTAGTAGCAGTAGTAGTAGTACGAGTAGTAGTTGTATTAGTATTAGGAGATTTAGGAGTTGTTGCAATAGTCGAAGTAGTAGTAGTAGTTAAAATAGTAGTCGTAACAATAGTAGTAGTACTAGCAGTTCTAGTAGGAGTGTTAGAATTAGTATTAGTAGTATTAGTAGTAGCAGTAGTAGTAGTAATAGCAACAGTAGCAGTTGGAGTAGCAGTAGTAGTAGTAATAATAATAGTAGTAGTTGTAGCAGAAGGAGTAATAATCGTAGTTGTGGTAGTAGTCGTAATTAGAGTAGTAGTTGCTGGAGTAGGGGTAGTAGTCATAGCAGTAGTAGTAGTAAGGGGAGTTGGAGTAGGAGCAGTAGTAGCAGCAATAGTCATAGTGGTAGGAGTAGAAGTAGTAGTTGTAGGAGTAGGTGTAGGAGTAGTAGTAGTAGTAGTAGTATTAGTAGTAGTAATAGTAGTAGCGGTAGTAGTTCCTGTTGTATGGGTAGTAGAAGTAGTAGTAGCAGCAGTAGTTGTTATTGTCGTATTAGTAGTAGCAGTAGTAGTAGTACGAGTAGTAGTTGTATTAGTACTAGGAGATTTAGGAGTTGTAGCAATAGTCGGAGTAGTAGTAGTAGTTAAAATAGTAGTAGTAACAATAGTAGTAGTACTAGCAGTTCTAGTAGGAATGTTAGAATTAGTATTAGCAATATCAGTAGTAGTAGTAGTAGTAGTAGTAGTAGTAGTAGTAGCAACAGTAGTAGTTGGAGTAGCAATAGTAGTAGTAATAATAATAGTAGCAGTAGTAGTAGCAGAAGAAGTAATAATCGTAGTTGTAGCAGTAGTCGTAATTGGAGTGGTAGTAGTCATAGTAGGAGTAGTAGTAGTAAGGGGAGTTGGAGTAGGAGCAGTAGTAGTAGCAATAGTCGTAGTGGTAGGAGTAGAAGTAGTAGTTGTAGGAGTAGGTGTAGGAATAGTAGTAGTAGTAGTATTAGTAGTCGTAATAGTAGTAGCAGTAGTGGAAGGGGCAGTAGTAGTGCAGTTGTATGGGTAGTAGAAGTAGTAGTAGCAGCAGTAGTTATTATTGTTGTATTAGTAGTAGTAGTAGTAGGAGTGGTTGCAACAAGAGTAGTCGTAGTAGTAGCAGTAGATGAAGCGGAAAGTGTTACAGTAGTAGTACTAACAGTACAAGTAGGTGTAGTAGTAGTAGTAGTTGTTGTAGTAATTGTAGTAGTAGTTGTTGTTGTAATAGCTGTGTTGGTGGTGGTAGTAGTAGTAGTAATAGTAGTAGTTATTGTAGTAATAGTAGTAGTACGAGTTGAAGTAATAGTAGGAGTAGCAATAGTAGTAATATTAGTAGTAGTAGTAGGAGTAGTGGCTGTAGGAGTAGTAGAAGTAGATGTAGTAGGAGTAGGACTAGGAATAGTTTTAGTCATAGTTGTTGTTGTAGTTGTAGTAGTGGCAGTAGCTGTAGTCGTAGTAGTTGTTGTAGATGTACTAGTATTAGTAGTTGTAGTTGTAGTAGAAGCGGTAGAGTTCTAGTAGTGTTCATAGTAATAGTAGTAGTAGTACCAGCAGCAATAGTAGTAGTAGTAGTAGCAGCAGTAGTAGTAGTAGTAGTAGTAGTAAGACAAGTAGTATTAAGACTACTTGTAGTAGTAATAGTAGTATTAGCCGTAGCAGTAGTAGCAGTACAAGTAGCAGCAACAGCAAGTAGCAGTACAAGTAGCAGTACAAGTAGTAGCAGTAGTAGTACAAGTAGTACAAGTAGTAGTAGTAGCAGTAGTAGCAGTACAAGTAGTATTAGCAGTAGTAGCTGTACAAGTAGTAGCAACAACAAGTAGCAGTACAAGTAGTATTAGCCGTAGCAGTAGTAGCAGTACAAGCAGTAGCAGCAACAACAACAAGATTAAGAGTATCTGTAATAGGAGTGGGAGTAGTAGTACTATCTACAAGAGCTGGAATTGGGGTAGGAGAAGTGGCAGTAGTATTAGTAGGGAGTAGGATTAGTACTAGTAATTTTGCGGCTACTACTACTATTACTACTACTACTACTATTGCTACTACTACTCCTACTACTTATGCTACTATTATTACAAATACTATTTCTACTACTACAACAACAATAACTACTACTACTATTGCGGCTATTGCTACTACTACTGCTGCTAATACTACTACAACTACTCCGATTTCTACTACTACTACTACTACAACTATTTTTACTATTACTACTACTGCTACTACAAGTAGACTACTACTATAGCTACTAAGCACTGCTACTACTCCAACATCTACTACAATTATTACTACTAATACTACTACTACTACTACACCTACTACTACTCTAACTACTACTACTATGCCCACCTCTATTGCTACTACTACTACTACTGCTAATAATACTACTACTACTACTAGAACTTTTCTTATTGCTATTACTACTACAACTACTACAACTACTACTACAGATGCCACTACTATCACTACCCCTAGTCCTACTACTTCTACTACTCCTCCTACACCTACAACAACTACAACTGCAACTTCTACTATTACTATTGCTACTACTACTATAACTTCTACTCCTATTGCTACACCAAATACTACTTCTACTACTACAACTACAACTACAACAACTACAACTACAACTACTACTTCTACCACTAGCACTACTATTCTTGAAACTACTGCTACTGCTACTAGTACAACTACTACTGTTACTACTGGTTCTTCTACTACTGCTCCTATTAGTACAATAAGTACTGCTACTATTCCAACTACTACAACTACTACTATTACTGCAACTACTGCAACTACTCCAACTACTCCAACTACTTCTACTATTACTACGACAACTGCTACTACTTCTCTTCCGACTCATACAACAACAACTACTACTACTAATACTGCTAGTACTACAACAAATACTATTATTGTTCCTACTAATGCTTCTACTCCTACACCTACTACCCCAACTACTACATCTACTACCACTACTACTACTCCTGCTACTACTACTACTATTTTTGCTTCTACTACTACTACTACTTTTGCTAATAGTACTACTACCATTACTACTACTACTACTGCTTCTACTACAAGACCAACTACTAGTACTACAACTACTACTGCTACTATTACTACTACTACTACTATTGCTACTGCTACTACTACTACTACTACTACTACTACTACTACTACTACTACTACTATTACTACTACTACTACTTCTACTACTTCTACTACTACGAGTGTTACTAATACTTGTACAAATGTTGGTACTATTATTGCTTCTACAACAACAACAAGCAGAACAACAACTCCAGCTACTAGTACCTCTACTACTACAGCTGCTACTACTACTACTACTACTTCTTCTACCACTACTACTACAACTGCTACTACTACTGTTGCTGCTGCTACTAGTACTAGCACTACAACTACTGCTACTACTACAACTACTCATGCTGCTACTACAACTACTACTGCTATGAACACTACTACAACTCCTACTTCTACTACTCTACTACTAGTAGTGCTGCTACTACTACGACAACTTATACTTCTACTACTACAACAACTTCTGCTTCTACTACTACTACTTCAAATACTTCTACTGTTACTGCTAGTACTATTACTACTACTACTACTCCTGTTACTACTTCTACTACTATTAATACTATTGCTACTGCTACTACTATACTACTACTACTACTACTACTACTACTACTCTTGTTTCTACTACTACTACTACTACTACTATTACTACTTCTACCACAACTTCTACGACTGCTACTTTTACTACATCTACTACTTCTACTGCTGCTACTACTACTACTACTGCAACTACTACTGCTACTGCTATTACTGCTACTACTAATACTACTCCTACTCCTACTATTACTACTACTACTACTCCTACTATTGCAGCTGCTGCAGTGGTTGCTACTACTACGCCAAGTACTTCTACTGCTTTTACAACTTCTACTTCTACAACTACCCCTAGTACTACTACTACTACTAATACTACTACTGCTATTGCTATTGCTGCTACTACTACTACTACTACTAGTACTATTGTTACTACTACAACTACTACTATTTTTACTAGTACTACTACAACTGCTACGTTTACAATTATTTCTACTACTACTGGTACTACCACTACTACTGCTGCTGCTACTCCAACTACTACCTCTACAATTATTACTACTACAACTATTCCTACTGCTACTACAAGTAGTGGTACTACTACTATACTTCTACTGCTGCTACTATTGCCAATACTACTATGTATAATACTCCTACTATAGCAACTACTACTACTTCTACTACTACCCATATTACTATGACTACTACTACTACTACTATTAGTACTACTACTATAGCTACTACTACCACTACTACTACTCCTACTACCAGTACTACTATGACTGCTACTATCTCTATTGCTAGTCCTATGACTACTACTACTACTATAACTTCTACTATCGCTACTGCTACGCCTAAAACTACTACTACTACTATTACTACTCCTACTACTTCTACTACTCATACTCCTACTCATAGTACTATTCCGTATCCTACACGTATTCCTACTTTTACTCCCACTACTACTGCTACTACTACAACTACTACTACTATTAATATGACTACTACTACTACTACTTCTACTTCTACGATCACTACTACTACTACTACTAGTACTACTACCACTACTATTCCTACTATTGCTACTACTACAACTGCTACTACAACTATCACTGTTGCTGCTATTGCTATTACAACAATTACTACTGCTGCTGCTACTACTACTACTCCTCTTGCTACTACTCTTACTACTACTACTACTACTGTTGCTTCTGCTGCTACTAATACAACTACTATGACTATAACTATTACTACTACTACGACTGCTACTACTACTGCTGCGGCTACTGGAGCTACTACTGCAACTACTACTACTAATACTACTATAACTAGTACTTCTATTGCTGCTAATGTTGTTGTTGCTGCTGATACTAATACTGCTAATCCTAGTACTTCTCCTTCTACTACTACTACTGCAACTACTACAATTGCTACTACTTCTTTGACTTCTTCTACTAATACTGCTACTAGTACTACTACTACTACTTCTACTACTACTACTACTACGACTACTACGACTACACCAACTCCTAGTCCTAATACTACTACTACTACTGCTACTGCAAATACTACTTCTACTACTACAACTATGACTACTTGTACTCCACCACCATACTACTACTAATACTACTTCTTGTACTTCAACACCTACTCCTAAGACTATCCCTACTACTACTTCTAATACTACTCCCCCTCCTTATACTACTACTACTTGTGCAACTACTACTGTTGCTACTACTTCAACTAATACTACTACTAGTTCTGCTACTACTACTACTCCTTCTAATACTACTACTACTTCTACTACTACTACTACTACTTCTATGACAACTATTAGTGGTACTAGTACTACTTCTACTACAACAACTACTTTCGCTACTATAATTAATGCTGCTACTACTGCTGCTGCTACTCCTGCTGCAGTTGCAACTCCTAGACTTACCACTACTACTATGACTACTACTACAACTATCACTACAGCTACAACTAGAACTACTACTACAACAACTACTTCTACACCAACTCCTACTACTATTACTACTCTTTCAACTAGACTACTACTACTACAACAACTACTACTACTATTGCTACTAGTACTACTATACCCACAACTACTATTACTACTGTTCCTGCTACTACAGCTTCTACTATTGCTAGTACTACTATTGTTACTAGCACTATTACTACTACTACTACTACTACTACTATTTTTCCTATCCTACTACTACAAGTATTGCTGCTACTACTACTGATACCATATTGCTACTGCTTCTACTACTCCTACTTCTACTATGATTACTACTACCGCTACAACTACCACTGCTTCTACTTCCACTACTACTACTATTAGGATTACTACTTCTACTTCCACTACTACTATTATTAGTACTACTCCTGCTGCTATTACTACTGCTACAATGACTTCTACTACTACTTCTGCTACTATTGTTACTATTGCGACTACTACTACTACTATTATAGCTACAGATATCGTTACTACTACTGCTGCTACTACTACTGTTACTACTGTACTACTGTTACAACTACTACTGCTACTACTACTTCTACTGCTGCCACGACTACTATTATGTCTACTGCTACTACTACTACACCTACTACTACTATGACTCTCACTTTGGTTACTACTACTACTACTACAACTACAACTACTACTACTACTATTGCTGCTATTACTACTGCTACTACTACTACTACTACTACTATTGCTACTACTGCTTTGACTACTACTACTTTTTCTCATATTTGTGTTGTTACAGCTAATGCTACAACTTCTACTACTACTTCTACTACTGCACCTAATGCTACTGCAACTATTACTGTTTCTACTACAACTATTGCTACTACTGCTGCTACTACCACTACTATCACTTCTGGTACAACTAATGCTACTACTACTACAACAGCTATGACTACTACTACTTCTACTTTAACTACTACTACTTCTACTCGTACTATGACTGCTACTAATACTACTGCTACTACTACTACTACTACTAATACCGCTACTACCCCTAATCCAACTACTACTACAACTACTAATACTACTACTTGTAGTGCTCATACTACTGCTACTACTACTTCTTCATGTACTACTACTAATTCTACTACTGCTACTTCAACTATTACTACTACTACAGCTACTGCTACAACAACTACAACTAGCGCTACTACTACTGCTGCTGCTGCTACTGTTGCCACAACTACAACTACTACTATTATTTCTGTGCTTCTAATGCTACAACAACAACAACTACTGCTACTATTGATTTTGCTACGATAATAGCTACCACTACTACTAATATTATTGCTACTACTTCTACTACTACGGCTACGGCTACAGCTACTACTATAACTTCGATTACTACTATAACTATGGCGAAAACAACTCTTGCTACTGCTACTATTACTGCTGCTGCCACTACTACTACCGCAACTACTACCAGTACTGCAACGCTACTACTTTTGCTACAGTTTCCACTATATCTAGTGCTACTACAACTACAGTTGTTGCGATTGCTGCTACTACTACTACCGTTGCTACTACTACTACTACTACGACAACTACAACTACAACTACTACAACTACTACTACTGCTGCTCCTTCAACTACTACTACTAGTACTACTACAACTACTTCTATAATAACTACTACTAATACTACTACTACTACTACTACTACTATTACTACTACTACTGAAACTACTACGATTACTACTACTATTACTACTACTCATACAATAACTATTATTACTAATACTACTTCTATTATTATTACTACTACGACTACTACTACTACTACTACTACTACTCCTACTAATACTTCTCCTAATACTACTAGTACTACTACTATTACTGCTAATATTTCTACTACTTCTAATGTTGCTTCTCCTATAACTCCTAATACTACTACTATTACTACTTTAACTACTACTACTGCTACTACTACTAGTACTGTTGTTTCTATTATTATTACTACTACTACTACTACTTCTACTGCTACTCCCATAACTACCCCTACTACTACTATGACTAATATTACTACTCCTACTACTACTCCAACCACTACTATGACTACTATTACTTCTGCTATGACTACTACTACTGCTAATACTACTACTATTACTAGTACTACAACTACTGCTACTACAACTAGGATAAATAATAGTACAATAACAACAACTACTACTACTATAATAACTACTACTACTGTAACTACTACTACTAGTACTACTAGTACTACTACTACTACTACTACTACTACTACTACTACTACTATAATTTCTAGTACTACTACTACTAGTGCTACTACTTCTACTACTATTACTAATGCTTCTAGTACTACAATAACAACTGCTACTACAATGACTTCTGCTATAGCTAATATGACTACAACTAAGACTACTACAACTTCAACAACTACTAATATTGTTAATACTACTACTACTATTACTTCTACGGTAGTTGTTCCTACTGCTACTCGTACTATCACTACTAATAATACTACTAATACGACTACTACCTACTCTTATGGACTATACTACTATGACTACTACAAACTACTACTCTACTGCTACTGACTTACACTACTACTATAACGAATACTACATGGGAATACTACTACGCTACAATTTATTACCCCAGAACTAATACTATTCTATTGCTACTACCACTACTGCTGCGCCTACTCACAACTACCCTTCCTACTACTACTATTACTACTTCTAATGCTACTACAACTCCTACAACAACTACTACTACTCCTACTACTTACAAGTACTACTCCTACTACTATTACTATTCTTACAGAGCTATTACTACTACTAGAAGTAGAAGTAGTAGTAGTAGAAAAAGTAATATAGTGGAGTGGGAGTTGTAGCAGTTGTAGTAGAAGTAGTAGTAGCAGAAGCCTTAGTAGCCGGAGTAGTAGCAGTAATAATAGTAGTAGTAAGAGAAGTAGCAGTAGTAGCAATAGTGGCAGTTGTAGTAGTAGTGTAGTAGTAGTAGCAGTAGTATTAGTAGTAGGGGTTGTAGTAGCAGTAGAAGTAGTAGTAGTCATAATCATAGTAGTAGTAGTAACAAGAGTAGTAATTATTGTTGTTATTATTATAGTAGTTGTTATAACAGTAGTAGTAGTAGTAGTAGCAGTAGCAGTGGTAGTATCAAAAGTAGTTGCTGTAACAAAAGAAGTAGAAGTAGTAGTACATGTTGTAGCAGCCATAGTTGTCATAGTAGCTAGAGTAGACGTAGTAGTAGCAGTAGCCATAGTAGTAGTAGTAGTAGATGTAGAAGTACATGTAGTAGTAGTTGTCGTAATAGTAGTAGTAGTAATAGTAGTAGTTGATGTAGTAGCAGTAGCAGTAAAAGTAGTAGTCGTAGTAGTAGTAATAGTAGTAGTAGTGGTAGTTATTATTGTTATTATTGTTGTTGTTGTTGGAGTAGTAGTAGTAGTAGTAGTGGTAGTAGTTATAGCAGTCACAGCAGTAGCAGTAGCAGTAGTACTTGCAGTAGTTGTAGCAGTAGTAGTAATTTTAGTTGCAATCTCAGCAGTAGCAGTCACAGTGGTTGTCATAGTGGTAGTCATATTAGTAGCAGCAGCAGAAAGAGCAGTAGCAGAGGTAGTAGTAACAGTAGTAGTAATAGTAGTACTAGGAGCAATAGTAGTAGTAATCGTAATAGTAGTAACAGTTGTAGCAGTAGTAGTAGTTGCAGTAGTAGTATCAGTCACAGAGGTTGTATTTGTTGTAGTATAAGAAGTAGTACTAGTAGTAACTATAGTAGCTATTTCAGTTGCAATAGTAGTAGTAGTAGTAGTCATAGCAGAAGTAGTAGTCATAGAAGTAGTAGTAGTAATTATAGTTGTAGTAGTAGTGGTAGTGCTAGTAGTAGTAATAAGACTAGTAGCTGTCGTAGCAGTAGGGGCAGTATTAGTCATAGAAGTAGTAGTCGTGGTAGGAGTAGTCAGGGTAATAGTAGTAGTGGTAGTAGTAGTATTAGTAGCAGTGATATTAGTAGTTGTTGGAGTAGTAGTAGTGGTAGTAGTAGAAGTTGTAGTAGTAGTGTAGTAACATTAGCAGCAGTAGTAGCAGTAGAGGTTGTAGAAGTAGTAGTAGTAGTACTAGAAGTAGTACTACTACTAGTAGTAGGGGCAGTAATAGCAGTATTAGCAGTGGTAGTAGTAGTACTAGTAGTAAAATGACTAGTTGTAGCAATAGTAGTACCAGTGGTAGTAGCAATAGTAGTAGTCATAGTTGTAGTAGTAGTAGTAGTTGTTGTTGTTGTTGTTATCATCGTAGTAGAAGTAACAGTAGTAGTAGTACTAGCAGTAGTCACAGTAGCTGTTGAAGTAGAAGTAGCAGTAGTAATAATAGTAGTAGAAGTTGTTGTGGTAGTAGTAGTAATTGTAGTAGCCATAATAGTCATAGTAGTAATAGTAGTGGTAATAGGATTAGTAGTAGTAATAGTGATGGTAATATCGATAGAAGTAGTAGTTGAGGTATTTGCAGTAGTAGTAATAGCAAGAATAGTAATCATAGTAGTAGCTGTAAAAGTAGTAGTAGTAGCAGCAGCAGTAGTATTTGTAGTAGTTATTGTTGTAGTCGTAGTTGTAGTGGTAGTATTAGTAACAATAGTAGTAGTAGTTGTAGTAGTAGTAGTAGTAGAAATAGTAGCAGTAATAGGAGAAGAAGTAGTAGTAGTAGTTTTAGTAGTAGTAGAGGTAGTAGTAGCAGTAGCAGCAGTAGTAATAGCAGCAATTGTAGTAGTAGTAGTAGTAGTGGAAGTAGTACTAGTAGTAGGAATAATAGTAGTAAATGTGGTAGTGCTAGTAGTAGTGGTGGTAGCAGTAGTAAGAGAAGCAATAGTAGGAGGATAAGTCATTACAGTAGTAGCAGTAGGTGTAGTAGTAGTAGTCATAGTAGTAGTAGTAGTAGTAGTAGGAGTAGTAGTAGTAAAATAAGAAGTAGTAGAAGTAGAAGTAGGAGAAGTAGTAGTAATAGTGGCAGCAGTAGTAGAAGGACTACTAGTAGTAGAAGTAGTGGTAGTTATAGAGTAGCAATAGTAGTAGTAGTGGTAGAAGTGCTTGGGGGAGTCGTAGTAGGAGAAGTAGTAGTAGTAGTTCTTGTAGTTGTAGGAGTAGTAGAAATAGCAGCAGTTGTAGCAACAGTAGTAGTTGTAGTAGTAGTAGTAGAAGTAGCGATAGCAATATTTATAATAATAGTAGTAGAAGTTGTAGTTCTAGTTGTAGTAGAGGTTGTAGTAGTAGTAGTAGTAGTAGTAGTAGTAGTAGTAGTAGCAGCAACAACAGTAGTTGTACTAGTAGTAGTAGTAGTTGGAGTAGTAGGAGGAATCATTATAGGAGTAGCAGTAGTTGAGGTATTAGTAGTAATAGTAGTAGTATTAGTAGTAGTTGTAGTAGGAGGAGTAGTAGTAGTAGTAGACGTTATAGAAGAAAAAGTAGTGGCAGTAGTAGCAGTAGCAGTTGTGTTAGTAGTAGTAGTTGTAGTGGTAGTAGTAGAAGCACTATTAGTAGTAGCAGTACTAGTAATTGTAGTACTATAGTAGCAGTAGTAGTAATAATAGCAGTAGGAGGAGTAGTAGTAGTAGAAATAGTAGTAGCAGTAGTAGTAGTAGTACTAGTACTAGTAGTACTAATTATAGTAGCAGTTGTAGCACTAGTAGAAGTAATAGTAGTAGTAGTAGGTATAGTAGTTGTAGTTGGAGTAGTAGTTGTAGAAGTAGCAGCAGTCGTAGTTGTGGTAGTAGTACTAGTAGTAATAATAGGGGTATTAGGAGTAGTAGTAATAGTAGTAGTAGTGGTAGTAATAAGGGTAATTCTAGTCATAGTTGTAGTAGTAGTAATTGTGGAAGTAGAAGTAGTAGTAGCTATAGTAGTAGTAGTTATTGTAGTAGTAATAGCCGTACTAATTGTAGTAGTAGGAGCAGTTGTAGAAGTAGTAGTAAAAGTCGTAGTAATTGTAGTAGTAGTAGTGGTAGTAGCAGCAGCGTTAGTATTCATAGTAGTAGTAGCACTGATAGTAGTTGTAGAAGCATAACTAGTGATAGGAGTAATACTAGTAGTAATATTTTTTATAGCAGTCATATAGTAGTAGTACTAGTAGTAGTATTTGTGGTAGTGGTAGTAGTATCAGTAATAGTTGTCGTAGTAGTAGTAGTAGCTGTAGTAGTAGTTGTTATTGTTGTAGGATTAGTACTAGTAGTCGTTGTACTAGTACTAGCAGAAGTAGAAGTACTTGTAGTAATAATAATAGTAATAGTAATAGTAGTAGTATGATTAGTAGTAGTAGCAGCATCTGTAGCAGTAGTAGTAGTAGTGGTAGTAGGAGTAGTAGTTATAGTAGCAGTTATTTTTGTAACATTAGTCGTAGTAATAGTAGTTGTCGTAGCGGGAGTTGTAGTAGTAATAGCATAAGTACTAGCCGTAGTAGTAGTAATAATAGTATTAGTAGTGGTTGTTGTTGTTGTTGTAGTAGTAGTAGTAGCATTAGTAGCTATAACAGCACTAGTAGAAGTTGTAGTAGTAGTAGTATTAGTAGTAGTAGTAGTAGTAGTAGTGGTAGTGATAGTAGTAGCCGTAGTAGTTGTAGTAGTAGTAGTAGTAGTAGTACTAGTAGTGGTATTAGTAGTAGTAATTATTGTACCAGTAGTAGCGATAGTAGTAATAATAGTAGTCGGAGTAGCAAAATAACACAACAGCAGTAATATTAGTAGTAGCAATGGTAGTAGTAGTAGCAGAAATAACAGTAGTAGTAGTAGTAGTAGTAGTAACAGTTGTGGTAGTTGTAGCACTAGTAGAAGTAATAGTAGCAGCAATCGTAGTAATAATAGTAGTAGTTGAGTGGTAGTAGTAGTTGTGGTAGAAACCGTTGTAGTAGTAGTATAAGTAGTAGTAATAGTAGTAGTAGTAGCAGTGGTAGTAATAGTGGTAATTCTAGTAATAGTGGTCGTAGTAGGATAGTGGAAGTAGTAGTTGTAGTAGGTGTAGTAGTAGTAGTCATAGTAGGAGTAGTAGTAGTAGTAGTAGTAGAACTAGTAGGAGTAGTAGTAGTAATAGAAGAAGAAGTAGTAGGAGTAGAAGTATGAGAAGCACTAGTAATAGTGGTAGTTGTAGTAGTAGAAGGACTACTAGTAGTAGAAGTAGTGGTAGTTGTAGAGTAGTAGTAGTAGTAGTTGTAAAAGTGGTAAGAGGAGTCATAGTAGTAAAAGTAGTAGCAGTAGCAGTTGTAGGAGTAGTAGAAATAGCGCAACAGGAGTAGCAATAGTAGTAGTAGTAGTAGTAGCGATAGCAATATTAGTAGTAGTAGTAGAAGAAGAAGTTGTAGTTGTAGTACTAGTAGCAATTAAAGTAGTTGTAGAAGTCGTAGTAGAGGTTGTAGTAGTAGTAGTAGTGTTGGTAGTAGTAGTCGTAGTAGTAGTAGCAACAGCAGTAGCAACAATAGCAGTAGTACTAGTAGTGGTAGTAGTTGGAGTAGTAGTAGTAGTAGTTGTTGTTGTAGCAGCAGCAACAGTTGTAGTTGCAGTAGTAGCATTTGTAGTAGTTGTAGTAGTAATAGTAGAAGTTGCAGTAGGTGTATTAGGAGTAATAGTAGTAGTAGCTACAGTACTGGTAGTAATAGTAGTTGTAGTAGTACTAGTAGTAGTAGTAGAAGTGGTCGTGGTAGTAGTAGTAGCAATTGTGGTGGTAGCAGCAACAGTAGCATTGGCATTAGTAGTAGCAGTAGTTGTTGTTGTTGTTGTTGTAGTAGTTGTAGTAACAGTAGTAATGGTAGTAATGGTAGTAGCAGTAGTAGTAGTAGTAGTAGTTGGAGTAGTAGTAGATGGAGTAGTAGTAGAAAGAGTAGTAGTTGTAGGAGTAGTAGCTGTAATAGCAGCAGTAGGAATAATAATAGTAGTAGTAGTAATAATAGTAGCGGTATTATTAGTAAAAGTAATATTTGTAGTAGGCGTATTAGGAGTACTAGTAGTAGAAGAAGAAGTAGTAGTGTAGTAATAGTAGTAGAAGTAGTAGAAGCAGTAGTAGTAGCAGTAGTTGAAGTAGTAGTAGCAGCAGCAGTAGTAGCAGCAGCATTAGTAGTAGTAGTAAGAGTAGTAGTTGTAGTAGTGACAGTGGTAGTGGCAGTAGTAGTAGCTATAGTTGTAGTAGCAGAAGTTGTATCCAAGGTTGTAGAAGTAGCCCTATCAGAAGCAGTAGTAGCAGTAGCAATAGCAGTCGTAGTAGTAATAGTAGTCATAGTAGTAGTAGGAGAAGTAGTAGCAGCAGCAGTAGCAGTAGTAATAATAGCAGTACAAGTAGTGCTAGGAAAAGTAGTAATAGAAGTAGCAGTACTAGTAGTAGCAGCAGCATTAGTAGTACTAGTAATAGTAATAATCTTATGAGTAGTAGAAGAAGCACAATAGAAGTAGTAGAAGTAGTAGCGGTAATAGTAGTAGTAGTTGTGGAAGTAGGAGTAGTAGGAGTAGGAGTAGTAGGAGTAGTAGTAATAGTATTTGTCTTCATAGTAGTAGCAGCAACAGTAGCAGTAGTAGTTGCAAGAGCAGCGGTAGTAGTACTTGGAGTAGTAGTATTGGTAGTCACGGCAACTATCGTTGTAGTAGTGTTGTAGCAGTAGTAGTGGTCGCTATTGAAGTGGTACTAGTAGCAGTAGTCATTGTAGCTATTGTTGTAGTAGTAGTAGCAGCAATAGTAGTAGTTGTAGTAGTAGCATTAGTAGTAGTAGTAGCAGCTGTTGTTGCAGCAGAATCAATAGTAGTAGTAGTAGTAGTAGTCGTAGTAGTAGTAGTAGTCGTAGTAGTAGTAGTAGTAGTTGTTGTTATTGTTGTTGTTGTTGTTGCAGTACTAGTTGTAGTAGTGCTGACAATTATTGTATAAGTAGTAGTAGTAGTAGTAGTAGTAGTTTTTATTGTTGTTGTAGTAGTAGTAGGAACCACAATAGGAGTAGGAGTAGTAGTAGAAGTAGTTGTAGTAGAGTAGTAGTAGTAGTAGTACTAGTTGTGGTAGTAGTAATTGTAGAAGTATTAGTCGTAACAGTAGTAGGTGCAGTAGAAATAGTAGTCATAGTAGTAGGAGTAGCAGTACAAGTAGTAGTTCTAGCAGTAGTAAGAGTACCAATAGTAGTAGTAGTACTAGCATTAGTAGGTGTAGTAGCAGCAGCAACAACAACATTAGTAGGAATACTAATAGTTGTAGTTGTAGGAGTAGTAGATGAAGTAGCAACAGTACTAGTAATAGTCGTAGTAGGAGGAGGAGGAGGAGGAGGAGGAGGAGTAGTAGTAGTAGTTGTAGTAGAAGTAGCAGTAGTAGTTGTTATAATAGGAGTATTTGTAATAATAGTAGATGTAGGAGTAGTAGTAATCATAGTAGTAGCAGTAGCTGTAGTAGTAGCAATAGTAGCATTAGCTGTAGTAGTAGCAGTATTAGTAAGTTGTTGCAACAGAATCAATAGTAGTAGTAGTAGTAATAATAATAATAATAGTAGGAGTAGTAGCAGTAGTAGCAGTCATAGTAGTGGTAGCATTAGCAGTGGTAGTAGCAGTACTAGTAGCAGAAGTAATTGTAGTAGGAAACGAAGTAGTAGTAGCACTAGCAGTAGTAGTAGTGGCAGTGGTACTAGTAGTAGTATTTGTTGTAGTAGTAGTAATAGTAGTAGTAGTAGTCGCAGTAGTAGTAGCTGTACTAGCAAAACTTGTAGTAGTAGTTGTTGTTGTACTAGTATTAGCAGTAGTAGCAGTAGTAGTACAGTAGTTGGAGTAGCAGTGGTCGTAGTTGTAGCAGCACTAGTGGTAGTAGTAGCGATAACTGTAGCAATAGTAATAGTAGTAGTAGTAGAAGTAGTTGTAGCAGTAGGAGCAGCTGCAGCAGTAGTAGAGGTAGTAGTAGTAGTAGTAGTGGCAATAGGAGTAGTTGCAGCAGCAATAGTAGTAGCAGCAGTCGCCATAGTCAGAGAAGGAGTAGTAGTTGTTATTATGGAAAAAGCAGTAGTAGTAGTAGTAGAAGTCATAGTAGAGGTAGTAGTCGAAGTAATAGAAGTAGTAGTAGTAGTAGTCGCAGCAATGGTAGCTGTAGTAGCACTTGTAGTAGCGGCAACAGTAGCCGAAGTAGTAGTGTTATAGTAGTAGTAGTAGTAGTCGCTGCAGTAGTAATAGTAGTAGCAGTAATAGTAACAGTAGCAGTAGTTATTGTAGCGGTTGTTGTAGTAGTAGTTGTAGCCATTGCAACAGTAATAGCAGTAGTAGTAGTAGCAGTAATCGTTGCAATAGTTGAAGTAGTAGTAGTAACAACAGCAGTAGTTGTTGTTGTTGTTGTCATAGCAGCCAAATCTATAGTAGTTGTAGTAACAGTATGGTGGTGGTGGTAGTAGTAGTAGTAGAAGAAGTAGTAGTAGTAGTGGTCATAGTAGTAGCAGTAGTAGTAGCAGTATAACAATAGTAGTAGTACTAGCAATTATAGCAGTAGTAGGAGCAATAGTAGTTGCCATAGTTGTAGAAGTAGTAGTAGCAGCTATAGAAGTAGTAGCAGTAGTAGTAGTAGTAGTAGCAATAGTCATAGTGGCGGTAGTAGAAGTAGCAGTTGTAGTATTAGTAGTACGAGAAGTAGTAGTAGTATCTCTGGCAGTAATAGTAGTAGAAGCAGTAGTGGTAGTAGCAATTGTAGCAGAAGCAGTAGTATTAGTAGTAGTAGTGGTAGTAATAGGGAAGCAGTGGTAATAGTAATAGTAGTAGTAATAGTATTAGTAGTAGTAGGAGTAGTAGTAGTAGTTGAAGTAGTAGTAGTAGTAGTAGTAGTAGCAGCAGTAGTACTATTAGTAGTAGTAGTAGCAGGAGTAGTAGTAGCAGTAGTTCATTGGTAGCAATAGTAATTATGGTAGTAGTAGTAGGAGTAGTAGCAGTAGTAGTCATAATTGTAGTTCTAGCAGCCGTTCTAATCGTAGTAGTTGTAATACTAGTAGTAGCAATGGTATTAGTTGCACTAGTAGTAGCAAAAGTAGTAGTTGTAGTAGTAGGAGTAGTAGTAGTAGTAGTTGTAGTAGAAGGAGTTTTAGTAGTAGTAATAGTAGTAGTAGTAGTAGTCATAGTCGTCGTCGTCGTCGTTGTTGTTGTTGTTGTAGTAATAATAGTAGCACTAGTTGTAGTACTAATCGTGCTAGTAGTACGAGTAACAGTGGTAGCAATAGTAGTACTTGCAGTAGTAGTAGCGATAGCAGCAGTAGCAGTAGTAGTAGTAGTTATTGTTATTGTTGTTGCAATAATAGTAGTAGTTGTAGTAGTAGCTGTGGTACTAGTAGTTGTTGTAGTACTACTAGTAGTAGTAGTAGGAGTAGCAGCAACAGCAATAGCAGTTGTAGTAGCTACAAAAGTAGGATTAGTAGTATCAGTAGCAACAGAAGTTATAGTTGTAGTAGTAGTAGAAGTCGTTATTCTTGTAGTAATAGTAGTAGCCGCAGGAGTACTAGTTGTAGTTGGAGTAGTAGTGGAAGTAATGGTACTTGTAGTAGTAGCAGTAGTAGTAGTACTAGTAGTACGAGTCGTAGTAGTCGTAGGGGTAGGGGTGGAAGTAGTAGTTGTAGTTGTAGTCGTAGTATTAGTAGTATTAGTAGTAGTAGTATTAGTTAGAGTAGCGGTGGTAGTAGTAGAAGTTGTAGTAGTGGTAGTAGTAGTAGCGGTAATGCAATTGTAGTAGTTGTAGTCGTATTATAGTAGTAGCAATAGTTGTAGTAGTAGTGTAGTAGTAGTAGTAGTAGTAGTAGGTCCTAGTAGTAGTAGTAGTAGTAGTAATAGTAGTAGTAGTTGCAGAAGTAGTTGCAGTAGTAGTAGTAGTAGCAGCGGTAATAGTAGTAGCAGCAACAGTAATAGCAGTCGCAAAAGTTGTAATAGTAGTAGTACCTACAGTAGCAGCTGTAGTAGTAGAGTAGTAGTAGTAGTAGGAGGAGGAGGAGGAGTAGTAGTAGTAGTAATAGTAGCAATAGTAGTAGCAATGGTAGTGGTAGCAGTAGTAGTTGTAGTAGTAGTAGCAGTAGCTGTAGTAGTAGTAGCAGTGGCAGTAGTAGTAGTAGTAGCTATAATAATTGTAGTTGTAGGAGTAATATTACCTATAGTAGTAGTAGTTGTAGTAGTACTTGTAGTAGTTGTAGCAGCATTAGTAGTCATAGTAGTAAAATTGGTAGCAGTAGGGGTTTTGGTAGTAGTAGTATTGGTGGTGATAGGAGTTGTTATAGTAGTAGTAGTATTCAGAGTAATTATTGCAAGGGTAGTAGTAGCATGAGTACTAGTTGATGTAGTAGTAGTATAGTACTAGCAACAGCAGTAGTAGTAGTAGAAGTTGTAGCAGTAGAAGTAGTAGTAGTAGTAGTAGTAATAGTAGAAGCTGTAGCCATAGTATTAGTAGTAGTAACTGTAGCAATAGCAGTAATAGTAATTGTAGTAGTATCAGTAGTACTTGTTGCAGTAATAGCAGTTGTAGAAGTAGTAGTTGTAGTTGTAGTATTAGTTGGAGTAGCAGTGGTGGTAGTAGTAGTAGTAGTAGCATTAGTCGGTGTAGCAGTGGTAGTTGTAGAAGTAGTAGTAGTAGCATTAGTAGTAGTAGTAGTAGTAGTATTGTAGTAGTAGTAGAGGAAGTAATAGTTGTAGTATTGTAGCAATTGTAGAGATATTAGTAGTAGAAGTAGTTGTAGTTGTAGTGTAGTAGTAGTAGAAGTAGCAGTAGTAGAAGTTGTAGTAGTAGTAGTAATAGTAGTAGTAGTAGCAGCAGTAATAGTAGTAGTAAAAGTAGTAGTAGTGGTAGTAGTAGAAGTCATAGTAGTAATAGTATCAATAGCACTAGTAGCAGTAGTTGCAGTAGTAGTAGGAGCAGTAACAGTAGCAGTAGTAGAAGCAGTAATAGTAGTAGTCGTAGTAGTAATAGTAGTTGTACAGGTAGTAGTAGTTGTACTGGTAGTAGTAGTTGTTGTAGCAGTAGTTATAGTAGTAGTATAAATAGTAGTAGTAGCTGGAGTTGCAGTACTAATAGTAATTGTAGTTGTTGTAATAGAAGAAATAATAGAAGTGATAGTCAGAGTAGGACTAGTCGTAGGTGCACTAATCGGAGTAGGAGCAGTAGTAATAATAGTAATAATAGTAGTACTCGTAGTAGTTGTAGTAGTAGTAATAGTAGTAGTAGTACTAAAAGTAGTAGTAGTAGTAGAAGCAGCAGCAGTAGTAGCAGCAGCAGCAGTAGTAGTTGTAGCAGTAGTAATAATAGTTGTAGTAGTAACAATAGTAATAGTAGTAGTAGTCTTAGTAGCAGCGGCAATAGTAGTTGTTACAGTAGTAGTAGTAGTAGTAGCAACAGTAGTAGTAGTAGGGATAGTAATAGTAGCAGTAGCAGTAATGATAGTAATAGCTGCAGCAGCAGTAGAAGTAGCAGTAGTAGTAGCAGTAGTCACTGGAACCATAGTTTTAGTACCATTCATGGTAGCGGCAACAACAGCAGAAGTAGTAGTGTTGTGGTAGTAGTAGTAGTTACAACAGCAATAGTAGTAATAGTAGTAGAAGTAGCAGCAACAATAATAGTAGTAGTAGTAGTAGCAATAGTAGTAGTAGTAGTACTACTGCAACAACGGCTACTACTGCTGCTGCTACTACTACTACTACCACTACTACTACTATTACAATTACAACAACTACTACTATAGCTTCTACTATTGATACTACTACTGCTGCGACTACTGCAACTACTATAATTGCCATAACTATAACTACAACTGCTACTTTTACTACTATCACTACTACTGGCACTACTAGTACTACAACTAATACAATAACTACTAGTCCTGTTTCTACTGCTACAACTGCTACTACTGCGATAACTATTTCTACACCGATTACCACTACTACATCTAATACGAACACCACTACTACTATTGATACTACTGCAGCTGTTACTACTACTACTTCTACTCCTGCTATTATTTCTACTGCTTCTCCTACAACTTTCACTACTGCTACTGCTGCTACTATGGCTACAACTACTACTACAACTACTACTATTATAGCAACTGTTACTGCCACTACAACCACAACTACTACCAATACTGCTTGCGCTACTACAACTACTACTACTGCAACTACTTCCAATTCTCCTACTCCTACTACTCCTGCTACTACTGCTACTACTGCTAATACTTATATTACTACGACTTCTGCTACTACTACTACTACTACTGTTACGACTACTACTATTGCGCGAATTGCTACTACTGTGACTATAGCTACTACTGCTGCTACTACTATTATTACTACTACTACTGCTACAACTACTTCTTGTACCGCTACTGCTGCTACTACTACAATTACTACTGCTACTGCTACTATTCCATTACCAACACAACTAGTACCATAATGATTGCTATTACTACTACTGCTTCTGCTACTATCACTGCAACTACTGCTGTTCCTGCTATTACTTTTGCTACTACAGCTACTGCTACTACTATTGCTATTACTGCTTCTGCTACTAGCATTCCTCCTCATCCTACTACTACAGCACCTATTGCTACTACTACTACTACTACTACTAGAAATACTACTACTACAACTACTACAACTACTACAACCACCACTATTACAACTACAACAGCTGCAACAGTGACAACAACTACTACTACTATGTCAACAACAACAACTACTACTACTACTGCTGCCATCACTACTGCTACTAATGCTAGTACTACTACTATTGTGACTACCACCACTACTATTACTTCTGTTATTACTACTACTACCCCAACAACTACAGCTACTACTATTGCTAATACTAAAACTTCTACAACAAGTACTACAACTATTACTATTGTTTTACTGCTACTTGTACTACTTCTACTTCTACTACTGCTCTACTATTACTGCTGCTACCACTACTATTGTTGCTACTACTACTACTATCGCGGCTACTCAACCACTTCCCCTGCCACTATTGCTACTACTACTACAATTACTACTACAACTGCTACTGCTACTACTCCACTACTGGCAAAACTAGAACAATAATGACTGCTACTACTACTGCTACAGCTACTACTACTACTACTTCAATTGCTGCTGCTATTACTTCTACTACTAAATCTACTACTACTACAACCGCTACTACTGCTTCCGCTACTACTAGTACTACTGCACATACTGCTGCTGCTACTACTACTACTACTCCTATTGCTACTACTATTGCAACTACTATTGCTACAACTACTAAAACCACCACTACTACAACTACAACAACGAAAACAATGAAAGCAACAACTACTACTATGTCAACAACAACAACAACTACTACTACTACTACCATTACTACTGCTACTAATGCTAGCACTATTACTGCAATTGCGATTACCACTACTACTATTAATTCTCTTAGTGCTACTACTACTGCAACAATTACTACAGCTACGACTACTACTAATACTACAACTTCTACAGCGACTTCTACAACTACTACTACTGCTCTACTACTATTGCTACTACTTCTACTACTTCTACTACTCCAGCTACTACTGCTACTACTACTATAGTTATGACTATTGCTACTGCAACTACTACGGCTACTTCTACTTCTACTACTACTACTATATCTCCTATAACTACTACTACTATAGCAACTACTATTATTGCTACTACTGCTACTATGGCTACTGCGACAATTGCTACTTCCACTACTACTACTGCTATTGCTACTACTACTGGCACTACTATTACTATTAGTACTATTACTATAACTACCACTACTACTACTGCCACTACTGTTACTGCTGCTACCGTTACTTCTGCAACTACTACTACTAATATTACTACTACTCCCTCTACTACCGTTAATTCTCCTACTACTACTACTTCCAAAACTACTACTGCTGCTACTGCTACTGCTACTGCTACTACTCTTACTACTACTACTGCTGCTGCTACTATTACTACTACTTATACTACTACTACTACTACTACTACTACTACTACCACTACTTCTACTACTATTACTACTATTACTACTGCTACTTCTACTACAACTGCTACTACTACTGCTACTGCTACAACGGGTACTGCTCCTTCCACTACTATGACCGCTACTACCATTACTACTTATACTACTATTATGATCACTACCACCACTACTACTACAACTACTACAACTACTATTAATTTTGCTCCTGCTACTAGAACTACTACAACTACAACAACAACACCTACTACTGCTACAATTGCTACTACTCCTATTGCTATGACAACTAGAACAACAACAACAACAGCAACAACCACAACAACAACAACAACAACTACTACTACTACTACTATTGCGACTGGTATTAATACTACTGCTGCTGCTGCTACCGCGATTACTACGACTAATACTACAACTACAACTACTACTACTAGTCCTACACCAACTCTTCCTTCTACTGTAATTACTACTGCTGCTACTGCTACTATTACTCCTATTGCTACAATAACAACAACAACTACTACTACAACTAGTACTATTACAACTACTAGTATGACTACTACTACTACCACTACTATTACCACTACAACGGCTACAACAACTACTACTACTAGTATGACCACTGATCCAAATACAATTCTTACTACAACTACTTCTAGTAGTACAGCTACTTCTGCAACTACTTCTATTCTGACTACTACTACTACTCCTCCTATTACTACTACTACTGCTACTACTACTCCTCCTCCTTCTATTATTACTATTACTACTACTACTACGACTATTAGTACTATTACTACTACTGCTACAATTACCAACCAATACTACTACGACTATTGCCACAAAAACTACTACAACTGCAATTAAAACTACTAGTCCTACTATAACACTTACTACTACTACTACTACTACTACTACTACTACTACTACTACTACTACTACTACTACTACTACTACTACAACTACTAGTCCTACTACTACTCTTACTACTACTACTACTACTACTACTACCACTACTACTACAACAACAACAACAACTACTACAACAACTACTACAACAACTACTACTACAACTACAACAACTACTACTACTCCTCCTACTGCTGCTGTTGTTCCTACTACTACTACTGTTTTTACTACTACTCTAACTACTACTACTGCTACTACCACTACTACTATTACTACTACTACTACTATTAGTACTACTACTGCTACTACTAGTACTACCACTACTACAATTACTACTACTACTACTACAACAACTAACACTCCTACTAATACAACTAAAACTCTTACTACTACTCTTACTACTATTACTACTACTGCTACTACTACTACTACTGGTATTGCTACTACTATTGCTACTACTCCTGGTACTAACAATACAATTACTACTACTACTCCTACTACTACTGTTACTACTACTACTAATACTATTATTACTACTACTACTACTGCAGTTGCTGCATGCTGCTACTGCTGCTAGTACAACTACTACTACTAGTACAACTACAGCTACTAGCACTACTACTACTGCAACTATATTTCCAACCACTACTACTACTACCACTACTACTACAATAACTATGACTCGCACTGCTATTACTACTAGAACTACTGCAGCTACTGCTATTACTGCCGTTTCTTCTAACACTACTACTACTACTACTACTACAAATACTACTAGTACTACTGCTACAACTACTACTGCTAGTTCTACTTCTATAGCTACTACTACGCTCTACCAATAATGCTACTACAACAATTATTATAATTACTACATCTATAACTACTACTGCTAATTTTACAACAACTACAACCACTACTATTGCTACTACTTTTGCTACTGCCGTTACAACAACAACTACAACAACTACTAGTCTTATAGCTACTACAACTCAAACTACTACTACTACTACTACTACCACTACTGCTGCTACAACAACTACTACAACAACAATAACAACAACAACAACAACAACTACTACTAGTACTAGTACTACTTTTATTACTACTACTACTGCTGCTACTACTACTACTTGTACTACTGGTACTACTACTAATACTGTGACTATTAATACTACTAATACTACTACTATTACTACTCCTACTGCTATTACTACTACTACTGCTAGTATTGCTTCTATTACTACTGCTACTACTAGGGCTATTGCTGCTACTACCACTACTATTACACTACTACTATTACTACTGGTACTACAGCTACTACTGCTACTAAGGCTACTAGTACTACTACAACTACTAGTCTTACTACTACTACTACTACTTCTACTACTCTACTGCTAGTACTACTACTATAACTACTGCTGCAACTAGTACTTCTACTACAACTTCTACAACTAGTACTGCTGCTGCTACTACTACTACTATAACTATTATTACTACGATTACTACTACTGCTACTACTACTACTATAACTACTATTACTACAATTACTACTACTACTGCTACTACTGTTGCAACTATTACTACTACTACTACTACTACTGCTAATGCTTTGGCTGCTGCTATTACTATTACTGCTGCTGCTAATACTACTACTACTCCTCCTGCAACTACTACTACTACAACTTCTACTACTACTATTATTACTCCGACTACTGCTACTACTTTTGCTATTATTGCAACTACCATGATGACTACTACTCAAGTACTATTATTGTGGCTACTACTACTACTACAACTACTACTACTCCAACTGTTACGGCTACTGCTACAACACTGCTACTGCTTTTACTATAATTACCGATTCTACTACCACAACTGCTACTGCCACAACTAGTATTGCTACTACTACTCCTATCACTACTGCTATTACTGCTGCTATTACTACTGCTACTACTATTGCTACTACTACTATTGCTACTACTACGACTACTACTCTACTACAACTGATACTACTACTATTACTTCTACTATAACTACTACTACTTATACAACTACTACTACTGTTACTACTGCTACTACCACTACTACTACTACTACTACTACTACAGCTACTACTACTACTGCTACTACTATTACTACTGCTGTTGCTGCTACTACTACTACTACTGTGCCTTCTACTATTACTACTACTACTACTACTGTTACTACTACTATTACTACTACTGCTGCTGCTACTACTGCTACCACAAGTACTAGTACTACTACTACAACTATGGCTACTACGAGTCCTACCACCACTACTACTACTAGAGCTATTACTACTTCTACTACTACTGTTACTACTGCTGCTGCTACTGCTACTGCTGTTGCTACAACAACTACTGCACCTACTTCTACTACAACTACTACCACTACTACTAGTACTACAACAACAATTACTATTACTATGACTCCCACTACTACAACTGCTGCTACTGCTACTGCTGCTGTTGCTGCTCTTACAATTGCTGCTACTACTACCGCTACTAGTTCTTCTACTACTTCTATTACTACTGCTACTACTTCCGCTAATGCCGCTACTGCTCCACCTACTAATACCACTGCTACTACTACTACTTATTCTTCTACAAGTGTTTCTATTGCTACTACTAATACAACTGTTACTACTCTTGCTCTACTACTTCTATTACTATCACAACTACAACAAATACTTCTACTAATATCACCACTAATACTACTATTACTGCTACCACTACAACGATGGCAACTACCGCTACCTCAACTACTGTTGCTACAACTACTATGACTACTATTTCAAATACAACTATTACAACATCTACTTCTACTACTACAACTACTACCGCTACTATTACTACTTCTCCTACAATAACTACTACTGCTTCTACTACTGGTACAACAACTATTGCTAGTAATACAACTATGATCACTATTACAACTATTATTGCTACTTCTGTTGCTACTACTTCTACTATTACCACAACAACAACAACAACTACTACTACTACAATAACAACTGCTACTACGACACCTAGTACTATGAATAATACTACTACTACTTCTACATTGACTACTACTCCTACAACTACTTTGACGACAAATACTGACGCAACCACTACTACTACAAATACTAATATTACAACTACTACCACTACTACTACTGCAACTACTACTACTTCTGCTACTACTTCTTAGACTAACAATACTAATATTACAACTACTACAACTACTACTACTTCTACTACTATTTCTTAGACTAACAATACTAATATTACAACTACTACAACTACTACCACTACTGTTGCTACTGCTACAACAACAACTACTACTGCCACAACAGCAACAACAACAATGACCACTACTACTAATGCTACTGCTACAACTACAACTACAACTACTGCTGCTACTGTTGCTTCTGCTACAACTACTACAACTATAACTACTGCTGCTACTACTGCTGCTACAACTACAACACCAACAACTGCTACAATACAACACCTACCACTTCTACTATTACTACTACTACTACTTCTGCTATTACTACTTCTACTGCAAATACTACTGCCACTACTTCTACTAAAACAAATGCAACTACTACCACTACTGCAACTGATGCTGCTACTGCTATTACTATTGCTATGAGTACTGCTAATAGCAGCAGTAGCAGGGAAAGCAAGATCAGTAGTAGTAGTAGTAGCAGTAATAGCAGCAACACTACGAGTTGTAGTCACAGCAGCAGGAGTAGCAGTAGTAGCAGCAGCAGTAGTAGTTGTTGTTGTTATTGTAGTAGTAGTTGCAATAGTAACAGGAGCGGTAGGTGCAGAAGTAGTTGTAAAAGTAGTAGCAGTAGGAATAGTAGTAGCAACAGTAGCAGGGGAAGTAGAATTAGTAGTAGTAGTAGTAGTAATAGCAGCAGTAATACGAGCAGTAGTAGCAACTACTAGTACTATTACTGTAGCTACTAGCACAATTGTAACTACTACTAATACTACTACCACTACTGCTGCTGTTGCAGTTACTCCTACTACTATTACTATTACTATTACTTCTACTATGACTACCACTACCGCTACTGCTACTTCTTCTACTACTACTATTGTTACTGCTGTACAACTGCTACCAATACTACTACTGCTATTACTACTACTACTACTACTACTACTATGGTTGCAACTGCTGCTACTACTATTGCTACTAGCACTACTACTACTACATATGCTGCTACTGCTACTATAGTCGCTGCTATGACTGCTACTACTAACACTGCTTCAACTACTATTGCTACTTCTGATACTCTAACTGCTACTACTACAACTAGTACTACTGCTACTTCTACAGCTGCTGCTACTACTGCTACTACAGATACAGCGGCAACTGCAACTACAAGTACTACTGCTGCTGCTGCTACTACTACTGCTACTACTACTACTCCTAATATGAATACTACTATTGCTACTTCTGCTACTACTACTACTCCTCCTACTATTCCTACTACTACTACCGTTGCTACTACAACTACTACTAATACTACCACTTCTACTACTACTACTACTACTCCTAATCCAAATAATACTATTGCTACTAATACTACTACTATAACTGCAACTACTATAACTACCACTACTGCTACTACTGCTACTAGTACAACAAAACCATAAACCCTAAGCCCTAAAACCTAAACCCTAAACCCCAAACCCGACAATAGCTACTACTGCTACTACTATTGCTACTGCTACTACTACTACAACAACTACTACCACTAATCCTAATACTACTACTACTACTACTACTGCTGCTGCTATTACTTCTACTATGATTACTCTAGTCACAACTATAACTACCACTACTATTACTATTAAAACTACCACTATGACTACTACTACTACAACTAGAACAACAACTGCTACTAATACTAATACTACTACTACAACTAGTACTAGTACTACTACTACTACCACCACTATTACTACTTCTACAACAAAAACAACAACAACAACCATTACTATTACTACTATTATTATTGATACTACTACTCCGACTACAACAACAACTGTTAGAACAACAACTACTTCTACTACTATTTTTACTACTACTATTACTACAACTACTATTACTACTACTACTATTACTATTACTACTATTACTGTTACTACTACTTCTACTTCCACTGCTACTACTATTACTACAATTATTATTACTACTACTACTAGTGCTACTACTAATTCTGCTACTACTACTAGTACTACTAGTACTACTACTATTAATACTACTACTACTCCTGCTGCAACTACTAATACTACAACTACTACTGCTATGGCTACTACTACTACTTCTACTATTACTACTACTACTACTACTACTACTGCTTCTACTACAACAACAACAACAACAACAACTACTACTACTACTACTACTACTTCTACTTCTACTACTACTACAATTGCGACTGCTACTCCAACTACTTCTCATACTACTACAGCTATTGCTACTACTACTGCTACTTCTTCTGCGGCTACTGTTGCTGTTGCAATTACTGCAGCGGCTACTACTACTACTTCGGCTGCTTCAACTATTATTGCTACTACTGCTACTACTTCTGCTGCTTCAACTATTACTGCTACTACATATATGACTCCAAGTACTACTACCAATGCTACTACGGCTACTACCATTGCTACTACTACGACTACTACGACTACTACTGCTACTAATACTGCTGCTACTACTACTACTACTACCACTACATCTACTACTACTTCTACTAATACTACTGCTACTACTACTACTACTACTAATAATAATAATAATAATACTGCTACTACTACTCCTACTACTATTGCTACAACAGCTACTACTACTACTATTGCTACAGCAGCTACTACTACTACTGCTATTGCTGCTACAACAACCACTACTACTACCACTGCCGCTACTACAATTTCTACTACTATTATTACTACTACTACAACTAGTACTCGTACTATAACTACTACAGCCGCTGCTACTACAACAACAACTACTAGTAGTACTAATTCTATTGTGGCTACTACTACTGCTAGTTCTATTGCTACTACTATGACTACTGCTGCTACTGTTGCAGCTACTACTATGGCTACTACTACTGCTAGTACTACTACTAATGCAATTGCTACTACTACTACTATGGCTACTAGTTCTACCCCAACTACTACTAATGTTGTTGCTGCTCCTGCAACTACTACTACTACTACTACTTCAACTAATACTGCTACTGCTTCTACAACTAACACTACAAGTGCAACAACTAGTGCTACTAGTATTGCTACTGCTATTATTACTACTACTACTACTGGTACCACAACTATTGCTATTGCTACTACTATTACAACTTCTACTACTACTACTGCTACTGTTGCTCTAACTACTACTACTACTACCGATTCTGCTGCTACTATGGCTACTACAACTACTACTACCGCTACTACTATTGCTACTACCACTGCTATTACTGCTGTTGCTACTGCAGCTAGTACTACTTCTACTACAACTGCTACTACTACTACCAGTGCTACTACTAAAACTACTGCTACAGCTATTACTACTACTGCTTCTCATGCTTCAGCTACTGCTACTACTACTACTACTAGTACTAATGAACCAGCTACTACTTCTACTACTACTTCAGCTACTGCTACTATTGCTACTGCTACTACTGCTACTACTACTACTACAATAATTGCTGCTACTACTAGTACTAATCCTACTACTACTAATAAAGCTGCTACTCCTATAACTACTGCTACTAGTACTACTACTACTGTCACTACTACCGCTAATACTATTACCACTGCTACCAGCACCACCACTACTACTTCCACTACTACTATTATACCTTCTACTGCTACTAATGCTACTATCGCTCGTACTGCTACAACTACTGCTGCTTCAACTATTGCTTCTACGGCTGCTAATACTGCTACTACGACTTCTAATACTACTGCTATTACTACTGCAATGACTAATACTGCTACTACTGCTTCTACTACTACTACTCTTACCAGTATTACTACTAGTGCTATTACGACTACTACTTCGACTACATCTACTACTACAACAACTATTACTACAACTAGTACTACTACTACTGCTACTATGACCATAGCCACTACGACTACTGCTTTTGCACTACTACTTCTATTGCCACTACAACTACTACTACCGCTACTACTTCTACCACCACTACTAATCCAACTGCTACTACAACAACAACTGCTGCTTTTCGTACTAAAACTACAACTGCTATTGCTTCACCTACTATTGCTACTAATATTTCTACAACTACTACAACTGCTGCTACTGCTACTACTACTATAGCAATTACTGCTACTTGTCATGTTACCACTATTTTAGCTACTACTACTGCTACAACTACTACTATTGCTACTATTACTACTACCAGTACTATTGCTAATGTTGCTGCTACTACTACTACTACAGATACTACAACTACTACTGCTACTAATACTACTATTACTATGTCTACTGCTGTTGCTGGCCCTATTGCTATTGTTGCTACTAGCACTCCCACTCTTACAACTACTACTACAATTTCTACTACTGCAGCTACCACTAATATGGCTACTACTGCTACAACGGCTCCAACTACAACTATTACTCCTAATATTACTGATAATGTACCATTACTACTACTACTACTACTACTACTACTACTACTACTAGTCCTATTACTGCTGCTGCTACTACTACTATTGCTACTACTACGACTACTACTACTACTATTACTACTACTACTTTTACTTCTACTAGTACTACTACAATTGTGGCTGTTGCTGATGTTGCTGCTACAATGATTACTACAAATGTTGCTGCTACTATTACTGCTAGTATTACTGCTACGACTGCTGCTGTAGCAACTACCATGGCTACGAGTGCTGCTGCTACTTCTAATACTACTTCAACAACTACTGCTACTACAACAATGACTGCTACTACTACTATTGCTTCTGCTACGACTACTACTGCTGTTGGTACTACCACTACTACGACTGCTACTATTGCTACTGCTGCTATGACTACTATTACTAGCACTAATACGGCTGCTACTGTTGCTATTACCACTACTACTACTACTACTACTACTACTACTACTACTACTACTACCAACACTACTTCTGCTGCTGCTGCTACAATGTCTACTATGACTACTACTACTACAACTACTATAGCTGCTACTACTTCTGCTAAAACTACTGCTACTAATACTACTACTACTACAACTATTGCTACTACTGACGCTACTGCTACTGCTACAGCAACTACTCCTACTACTATTGCTACAGCTCTTACTACTACTACTACTATCGCTGCTACTACTACTAATACTGCTACTACTACTACTCTGCTACAACTATTGTTGTTACTATTACTACTAGTACTATTACTACAACTACTATGGCTGTTGCTACTGATACTTCTATTGCTACTACTAGTGCTACTATTGTTGCTGCTACTACTACTGCTAGAACTATTGCTACTGCTACGACTGCAGCTACTGCTGCTGTAGCTAGTACTACAGCCACTACTAGTGCTACTACTACTACTATTACTGCTACTACAACAACAACAACAACTACTACTACTACTACTACAAGAATAACAGCTACTACTACTATAGCTACAACTAGTACTACACTTGCAACTACTACAACTACTCCTACTAGTACTGGTATTACCACGGTTACTATTGCTAGTAGTACTACTATTGCTACTACTGTTGCTGCTACTTCTACTACTACTACCTCTACTACTAGTACAAGAACAAGAACAACAACTACTACTACAACTACTGTAACTTTGACTTCTACTGCTACTACTACTACTTCTAATACAATTACGACTATTGCTACTACTACAAAAATAGCTACCATAGCTACTACTACTACTTCTAATACGACTACTGCTACAACTACTATGACTTCTGCTACTGCTGCTATGACTTCTACTACTGCTACTACTACTGCTACTACAACTACAAATACAACAACTACTACTACTTAAAATATTTCTACTAATACTACTTTTGCTACTACTGCTAATCCTACTACTACAAAAATTGCTACTACTGCTAGTACTGCAATGGTTACGACTACTAGTGCTACTGTTGCTACTAGTACTGTGGCTACTACTAATTTGGGTACTACTACTACTACCATTGCTATAGCTAATAATATAATGCTACTACTAATACTGCTATTGCTGCTACTAATACTATTACCAATACTACTGCAACTGATACTGCTACCACTACTACATCTACTTCTCCTGCTCCTACTGCTGCTGCTACTACTGCGACTACTACAACTACGATAGCCACTACTCTGAGTGCTTCTGGTCCTAATAGCGCTACTGCAACTACTACTACCACTACTCCTACTACTACTTCTTTTATAACAACTACCACTACTGCTATTACTACTACTATTACTACTGCTACTACTACTATGGCTACTATTATAACTAGTGCAACTACTGCTACTACAAGTACTATAACAACTACCCCTAGGGCTTCTTCTTCTACTACTACTGCTACTGCTACTTTTACTACTACTACCATAATTGTAGTTACTACCACTACTACAACTATCCCGACTACTCTACAATTATTACTAGAACTACTACTATAGTTACTACTACTACTATACAGCTACTACTTCTGCTACTACTACTACTGCTACTACTACTACTACTAGCGCAGCTACTGCTACTACAACAGCCCCAACTACTACTACTCTTCTTACTACTACTACACCTGCTACTACTACTACTTCTGCTACTACTACTACAACAACTACAACTTCTACTAAAACTTCTGCTGCTACTACAACTACTACAACTCCAACAACTACTACTAGTACTACTACAACTACTGCTAGTACAGCTAAGATGACTACTACTACTAGTCCTACTCCTATTGCTACTGCTACCACTATTGCTACCACTACTTCTACTGCTACCACAATTGCTACTACTACTACTGCTATAACTACTTCTACTATTACTACTACTTCTACTACTACAACTACAACCACTACTGCTATTGCTACTACAATTACTACAGCTTCTATTGCTACTGGTAGTGATACTACAAACAGTATTACATCTGCTACCGCTATTGCTACTCATTCCAATACTACTACTACTACTACTACTAATATTACTACAACCACTACCACTACAACTGCTACTGCTACTACTACTACTGCTACTTCTGCTACTAGTACTATTATTACCAATACTACTACTCATACTACTACTACCATTACTACTGTAGCTACAGCAATTGCTACAACTTCTACTACTACTACTACCGCTACTACTACTATTACGTCTACTACTACAAATATTACTGCCACTACTTGTATAATACTTGCAAGTATTACTACTCTACAACTACTATTGTTACAAGTATTGCTACTTCTAAAACTTCCACTACAACTACTTCTACAACTACGACTACGACTACTACTACTACTACTCATGCTATTGCGACTACTACTACTACTACTCATGCTATTGCGACTACTACTACTACTACTAGTACTACCACAATTATTATTACTGCTACTACTAATCTTATAACTACTACTTCTTTTACTACCACTAATGCTACTACTACTACTACTACTAATGCTACTACTATTACTACTACTGCTAGCATTACAACAACAACAACAACTACTACTAGTACTAGTACTATTGATACTAGTACTGCTAACTGGTACTGCTACTACTTCGACTACTGCTACTACTACTACTTCGGCTACTACTTTTGTGACTGCAACAGCTGTCACTACTATTGCGTCAACTATTACTACTTTGACTACTACTACTAGTAGTACTACTGTAGGAACTACTACTACTAATACTACTACTACTACAGCTAATACTACAACTATTGCTACAACTATTACTACTATTTTTGCTACTACTTCTGCAATTACTACTGCTACTTCTACTACTAAAACTACTTTTGCTACTACTTCTGATACTAGTATTGCTACTACTACCACTACTACTACTACTACAATTGTTACTAGTACTACTACTACCATTACTACTACTAAATCTACTACGACTACTGTTACTACTACTACTACTTTGAATATTACTTTAGCTATTGCTACTGCTACTACTACTACTACAACCACTACTACTACTTGTACTACTACTATCACTACTACTACTATTACTTCTATTACTACTACTACTGCTACTACTACTAGTACTACAACTACCAATACAACTAGAACTACTACTACAACAACAACTACTACTGCTATAACTAATACTACTACTACCACTAATGCTACTACTACTACTACTACAGCTACAATGTCTATGACTACTATTGCTAATAATAATTTTGCTACAGCTTCTACTCCTCCTCCTCCTACTACTGCTACTGCTACTACTACTGATACTACAACAACATCTACTTCTGCTACTACTACTACTACTTCTACTTCTACTACGATAGCTACAACTACTACTACTACTCCTACTCCTACCACGACAGCTGCTACTACTACTACTCTAGTACTACTACTACTACTATGGTAGCTACTACTACAACTACGTATGCTCCTGCTGTTACTATAGCTACACCTACTACTTCTATTACTACTGCTCCTACTACTGCTGCTACTACAACTATTGCTAGTAGTTCTACCGTTACTAATACTGCCACTATTACTGCTACTATTACTACTACTACTACTACTACTGCTACTATTTTTGCTACTAATTCTACTACTACTACATCAACTAGTACTGCTGCTCCTACTACTAGTACTGTTGTAGCAACTACTATTACTACTACTATTGCTGCCGCAGCTGCTACTACTACTACTGCTACTCCTCCTCCTCCTCCTACTACTACTAATTGTACTACACCTACTACTAATATTATTGCTCCTACTTCTACGACTACCACTATTGTTACTACTACCAGGACTACTAATACGAGTACTACAAATATAGCTACTTGTAGTAGTACTACTACTACTTCTACTATTAATACTGGTACTACTACTGCAACTAATACTACTGCTCCTACTAGTGCTGCAACTACTACTATTCCTACAGCTACTGTTACAATAACTACTACTACTAATACTACTACTACTATTGCTACTACTACTACAGCTTCGACTGCTGCTGCTACTACAACTACTAACACTACTACTGTTACTGATACTCTGGCTTCAACAACTTTGGCTCATACTGCTACTACTGCTACCACTATAACTGCCACTATTATGGCAACTATACTTCTATTGCTACTACAAGTGCTGCTACTGCTACTACTACTACAACTACTTCTGATACTACTACTACAACTACTACTACTCCTCCTATGGCTTCTACTACTAAAATAATAATAACCACTACTACAATAATAACAACAACAACAACTACTACTAATACTAATACTACTGCTACTAGTACTAATACTATTACAATACTGCTACAACTATTACTACCGCTACTACTAGTGTTACTATTATTACTTCTACTACTGCTACTCCTACAACTCTCGTTACTACTACTATTGATCCGACTACTACTTCTCGAACAATGGCTGCTACTACAACTACTCTGATTTTTTCTAGTAATACTACTACTACTTCTACTACTACAACAACTAGTACAATTAATACAACTACTACTACTAGTACTTCTGCTACCACTAATACTACTACTTTTGCTACTACTTCTACTACTACTGCTACTTCGAATCATACTACTACTATTACTAGAACTTTAGCTACTACTACTACTACTACTACTACTACTACTACTACTACTATTACTACTACTACTACTAGTATTATTGCTGAAACAAAAACCACTACAACTACTACTACTTCTACTACTCTGCTACTAACACTATAATTACTGCTGCCACTAGTACCACTATTTTTGCTTCGACTTCTGCTACTCTTGCTATTACTACTACTCCTCGGACTACTTCAGCTACTACTAATGGTACCACTACAACCACTACCACTTCTACTTCTACTATTACTACTAATATCACAACTACTACAAGTCGTAGTCGGAGTAGTTGTAGTGGTTACAAGTGTAGTACTAGTAGTAGTTGTTGTTGTTGTTGTAGTAGTAGCAGTTGTAGTAGTGGTAGTAGTAGTAGTAGTAGTATTAGTAGTAGTAGTAGAAGTAGTAGCAGTAGTACTATTAGCAACAGCAACAGCTGCAAGAGTAGTAGTAGTAGTAGTTATTGTACTTAGTATAGTAGTACTAGTAGCAGCAGTTGCAGTTATAGTACTAGTAGCAAAAGTACCAACAGATGTAGTAGTAGTAGGTGTAGCAGTAGCAGCAGTAGCAGTAGTAGTAATAGCAGTAGCAATAGTAGTAGGATTAGCAGTAGTTGTAGTAGTAGTAGTAATAGTAGCAATAATAGTAGTAGAAGCTATAGTTGTAGCAGCAGCATTAGTAGTAGTAGTAGTAGGTGCCGTAGTAGTAGTAGTTGTAGCTGCCTTAGTAGCGGTAGTAGTAGCAGTTGCAGGAGTAGTAGTGGTACTAATGATAGTGGTAGGAGTTGTGGTAGTAGTTGTAGTTGCAGTAGTAGCAGTAGCAACAGTAGTAGTCGGAGAAGTAGTAGTAGTCAAAGTTGTTGTAGTGTTGTAGCGGTAGCTGGATTGCTAGTAGTACAAGTAGTAGTAGTAGTAGTTATCGTACTAGCAATAGAATTAATAGCAGCAACAATAGTAGCAATACTAAGAATAGTAGTCATAGTAGCTGAACTAGTATCAGAAGTAGTTGGGGTAAAAGTAGTAGTAGTAGCAGCAGGAGCATTAATAATAATAGTAGCAGTAGTAGTAGCAGTAGCAGCTGTAGGTGTAGTAGTAGTTGTTGTGGTAGTAGTAGTAGTACTACTACCACTACTAGTAGTAGTATTAATAATAGTAGCAATAGCAGGCATAGTAGTAGTCATAGTAGTAGCTGTAGTAGAAACAGTAGTAGTAGTAGTGGCAGTAGTAGTAGAAGTAGTGGTAGCAATTATCGTAGTAGTAGTACTAGTAGTAGTAGTAGTAGTAGTAGTAGTAGTAGCAGCAGCAGTTGTAGTAGTTGTTGTATCACAAGTAGTAGTAGTAGTTGTTGTAGTGGTAGCAATTATCGTAGCAGCAGTAGTAGTAGTAGTAGAGCTAGTGGAAGTAGTTGAAGCAGCAGTAGTAGTGGTAGGAATAGTAGTAGTAGTAGTAGTAGTGGTAGTAATAGTGTTAGTAGCAACAACAACAGTAGAAGCAATAGTAGTAGTAGGGTAGGAGGAACACTAGCAGCCACTATACTAGTAAGAGCACTAGTAGTATTTGTAATAGTAGTACCGGTAGTAGTTCTAGTAGTATAAGTACCAGTAGTAATATTACCAATAGTAGCAGTATCAGTAGCAGTAGCAGTAGCAGTAGGAAAAGTGATAGTAGTAGCCAGTGTAGTACTAGCAGTAGCAATTATTGTTATTGTAGTAGTAGTAGTAGTTACTATAGTTGTAATAGAAGCAGCAGCCACAATCTAAGTCCTAGTAGCAGCCGTAGTAGCAGTAGAAGTATTAGTAGTAGCAGTAGTAGGAGGAACGCGGAGGAGGAGTAGTAGTAGTGGCAGAAGTGGTTGTAGTAGCAGTAGTAGTAGCTATAGCTGTAATAGTAGTAGTGTTGGTAGTAGCAGTAGTAGTTATTATATTAGGAGTTGGAGTATTAGCGGTAGTTGGAGTTGGAGTAGTAGTAGTAGCACTAGTAGCAGTAGTAGCACTAGTAGTAGTAGTAGTTGTTGTTGTTGTTGTTGTTGTAGGGGAAGAAGTAGTTGTAGTACTAGTCGTAGTAGTAGTGGTAGTAGGAGTAACAACAGTAGTAGGAGTACTAGTAGTAGTGGATGTAGTGGTTGTAGTAGTACTGTTAGTAGTAGCAGTAGTAGTAATAGCGGTGTTGGTTGTGGAACTTGTAATAGTAGTAATACTAGTAGCAGTAGTAGTAGTAGTAGAAGTAGTAGTAGTAGTACTAGTACTAGTACTAGTAGTAGTAGTAGTTGCTATAGTAGTAGTAGTAGGAGGAGAAGTAGTATGAATAGGTGTAGGAGAAGTAGTAGTACTAGTAGTAGTGGTTGTAGTAGGAGTTACAGTAGCAGTAATTATAGTGGTAGTAGCTGGAGTAGTTGTAGTCATTGTTGTTGTAGTAGTAGTACTAGAAGCAGTGTTAATAGGAGTAGTTGTGATAGCAACAGTAGGAGTTGTAGCTGTGCTAATAGTAGCAGTGGTAGTTGTAGTAGTAGTAGTAGTAGTATTAGTTGTAGTCATAGTAGTAGTTGTTGTGTTGGTGGTGGTAGTAGTAGTAGTAGTAGTAGTTGCAATAGTAGCAGTAGTATTTGCAATAGTAGCAGTAGTAGTGGTAGTTGTAGTAGTAGTAGTAGTCGCAGCAGTAGCAGTAGCAGAACTAGTAGTTGTAGTAGTAGTACCAGTAGTAATAGTTGTTGCAGTAGTAGTAGTAGGAGGAGTAGTAGTAGGAATAGGAGTAGTTGTTGTAGTATTAATAGGAGTAGTAGTAAGAGTGTAGTTGGAGTTGTAGTCGTAGTAATCATACTAGTACGAGTAGTGGTAGTAGTAGTTGTTGTTGTTGTAGAAGAAGGAGTAGGAATAGTAGCAGTGGTGTAGTAGTAGTAGTTGTTGTTGTTGTTGTTGTAGTAGTAGTAATAGTAGTAGTTGTAGTAGCAGTAGCAGTAGTAGCTGGAGTAGCAGTTGTGGTAGTAGTAATAGCAATAGTAATAGTAGTGTTAGTAGCGCAGTACTCATAGTAGTAGTAGCAGCTGTAGCAGTAGCAGTAGTAATAGCAGTATTTGTAGTAGTAGTAATAGTAGTAGTAGTAGGAGTAGTAGTACTAGTAGTAGTAGAGGTGTGGTTGTAGCAGTAGTAGTATTAGTAGTAGTAGTGGTGGTGGTGGTAGTAGTAGTAATAATAGTCATTGTAGGAGTTGGAGTAGGAGCAGTTGTAGGAGTTGTCTTAGTTGGAGTAGTTGTAGTAGTAGTAGTTGTTGTAGGAGTCGTAAGTAGGAGTAGTTGTAGCAGAGGTAGTTGCAGTTGTAGCAATTGTAGTATCAAAAGTAGTTGTAGTTGTTATGGCTGCAGTAGTAGTAGTAGCAATATTAGTAGTTGTAGTAGAAGTAGCAGTAGTAGTAATAGTAGCAATAGTAGAAGTAGTAGTTATAGTAGTGGTTGTAGTAGAAGTAGCTGTAGTAGAAATAATAATCGTTGTAGCCGTAGTAGTAGTAGTGGTAGTAGTAGTTGTGGTAGTAGTAACAATAGTAGTAGTAGTTACAGCAGTAGTAGTAAGAGTAGTAGTAGTTGTTGTTGTTGTTGTAGGAGTAGTAGCAGCAGTAAGAGTAGTAGTAGTTGTTGTTGTATTAGTAGTTATAGTACCTATAGTGGTAGTAGTAGCAGTAGAAGTAGTAAATGGAGTGGTTGAAGTAGTAGTTGTAGTAGTGCAGAATTAGTAGTAGTAGTAGTAGTAGTATTAGTAGAAGCCGTAGTGGTAGTTGTGGTAGTAGTAGTCATCGCAGTTATAGTCATAGATGTAGTAGTTGTTGTTGTTGTTATGGTAGTAGCAGTAGCAATAGAAGTATTGGTAGTGGTGGTAGTAGTTATAGTGCCAGTTGTAGTAGTAGTAGTGGAAGCAGAAGTAGTAGTAGTAGTCATATCAATAGTAGTAGTGGTAGTAGTAATAGCAGGAGTAGTAGTATGAATAGGTGCAGGAGAAGTAGTTGTTGGAGTAGTAGTCATAGTAGAAGGAGTAGCAGTTATAGTCACAGAATTAGTAGTAGTATCCGTAGTTTAGCAGCACGAATAGTCGTAGTAGTAGTAGCAGGAGTTGTGGTAGTAGTAGAAGCAATATTAGTAATAGTAATAATAATAATAATAGTAGTAGTTGTAGTAGTAATAGTAGCTGTAGGAGTAGTTGTAGTAGTAGTAGTAGTAGTAGCAGCAGCAGTATTATTAGTAGTAGTCATGGTAATACAACCAATAATAGTCGAAGTTGTGGCAGCAGTAGTACTAGTTATAGTACTAGTTGTTGTTGTTCTTGTCGTTGTTGCAGTAGTAGTAGTAGAAGGAGCAATAGCAGTTGTACTAGTAGTAGTTGGAGTAGTAGGAATAGGGATAGAAGTTGTAGCAGTAGTAGCAGTAATTGTAGAAGTAGTAGTAGTAGTTGTTGTCGTAGTAGTAGCAGGAATTATAGTAGCAGTTGTAGTATGAGGAGCAACAGCAGCAGTAGCAACCGCTGTTGTAGTAGTAGTAGTTGTTGTTGTTGTACAAGTAGAAGAAGTAGCAACAGCAGCAATAGTAGTTATAGTAGTAGTAGTAGTTGTTGTTGTAGTAGTAGCAGTAGTAGTGGTGGTAGTAGTAGTTGTAGTAGCAGTAGCATCTGGAGTAATATTAGTAGTAGTAGTAGTACGAGTAGTAGTTATAAATGTAGTAGTAGTAGTTGTTGTTGTTGTTGTGATACTAGCAGTAGTAGGTGTAGTAGTAGTAGTAGGAGGATGAGGAGGAGTAGGAATAGTAATCGTAGTAGTAGTAGTAGTAGTAGTAGTAGTAGTAGTAGTAGTAGTAGTAGTAGTAGTAGTAGTAGTAGTAGTAGTAGTAGTA
>RXID01022180.1:0-18602 GCA_005019695.1 Trichopus zeylanicus subsp. travancoricus | reverse complement strand
ATAGTAAAGTAGAAGAGTAATACTACTACTATTAGCAAGCCCACTTTAGTAAGAGAAGTAGGTAGTAGTAACTACTACTATTAGCAGCCACTTGTAGCAGCAGTAGCAAGCAGTAGTAAATATGAGAGTAGTAGTAGTAGTCCAGTAGTAGCAGCAATATTGTAGTAGTGTAGTATAGTAGCTGTAGAAGTATTAGTAGTAGTAGTGGTAGAAATAATTGTAGCAGCAGCAGCAGCAGTAGTAGCGGTTGTAGCAATAATCATAGTACTGGTGGTAGTAATAGTAGTAGTAGTAGTAGCAGTAGCAGCGGTAGTTGGAGTAGTGGTCGTAGTAGAAGTAGTTGCAGTAGTAGTAGTTGTAGCGGTCATGACGGTAGTAGCAATAGTGGCAGCTACAGCAATTGCAGCGGCAATAGTAGTAGGAGTTGAAGTAGTAGTAGTAGTAGTAGCTGTAGAAACAGTAGTTCTTGTGCAGGTAGTAGTAGTAAGAGAAGTAGTAGTAGTAGTAGGAGTAGGAGTAGGAGTAGTTGTAGTAGTAGTAGTAGCAGTTGTAGTAGTAATAGAAGTAGTAGTAGGAGTGTAGTAGGAGTAGTTCTAGTAGTAATCAAATTAGTACGAGTAGCAATAGTTGTCATTGTAGAAGGAGTAGGAGTAGTAGTAGTGTTGTAGTAGTAGTAGTAATAATAGTAGTAGTAGTTGTAATAGTAGCAGCTATAGAAGTGGGAATAGCAGCTGTGGTAGTAGTAATAGCAGTAGTAATAGTAATATTAGTAGCTCAATAGTCGTAGTAGTAGTAGCAGCAGTAGTAGTAGTAGAAGTAGTAGTAGTAGTAGTAGTAGCAGTAGGAGTAGTGTTAGTAGTAGTAGAGGTGTAGCAGTAGCAGTAGTAGTATTAGTGGTAGTAGTAGCAACAATAGTGGTGGTGGTGGTGGTGGTGGTGGTAGTAGTAGTCGTAGTAGGAGCAGTTGTAGGAGTTGTCTTAGTTGGAGTAGTGGTAGTAGTAGTAGTAGCAGTAGGTGTCGTAGTAGGAGTAGTTGTAGTAGAAGTAGTTGAAGTTGTGTAAGCAGTAGTAATAATCAAAAGTATTGTAATATGTTATAGCTCCATAGTAATAGTAGCAATCGTAGTAGTAGCAGTATAAGATAGCAGTAGGCAAGTAAATTGGAGCAGCAGTAGAAGTAGGAAGTTATAGTAGTCGTTGCTGTTAGCAGCAGCAGTAGTAGTAGCAGCAGTAGTAGCTATAGTAGCAATAATAATCGTTGTAGTCATAGCAGTAGTAGTAGTAATACTAGCAGCAGCAGTAGTAGTAGTAGTAGTAGTAGTAGCAGTGGTTGTTGTATCAGTTGTAGCAGATGTCATAGTAGTAGTAGTAGTTGTTGTTGTAGTATCGGTTGTAGCAGATGTCATTGTAGTAGTAGTAGGGGTTGGAGCAGCAGCAAGAGTCGGAGTAGTTGTTGTTGTATTAGTAGTTGTAGTCGAAGTAGTAGTAGTAGTAACAGTAGTTGTAGGATCTAAAGTAGCAGTAGTTGCAGTAGTAGTAAAAGGAGTGGTAGAAGTAGTAGTTGTAGTAGTGCAGAAGTAGTAGTAGTAGTAGAAGTAGTAGTGGGAGTTGTAGTAGTAATAGTGATTGCAGTTGTAGTCGCAGATGTAGTAGTAGTAGCAATAGCAGTATTGGTAGTGGTAGTAGTAGCAGTAGTGCTAGTTGTAGTAGTAGTAGTAGAAGTAGAAGTAGTAGTAGCAATAGTCATGGCAGTAGTAGTAGTTGTAGTAGTAGTAGCAATAGTAGGAATAGTAGTATGAATAGGTGCAGGAGAAGGAGTAGTAGTTGTAGTAGTACTAGTAGTAGAAGGAGTAGGAGTTACAGTTGTAGAATTAGTTGTAGTAGTCATTGTTTAGCAATAGGAGTAATAGTAGTAGTAGAAGCAATTTTAGTTGTAGTATTATTAATAGTAATTGTAATAGTTGTAGTAGTAGTAGTATTAGTAGTAATCATAGTAATACTACCAATAGTAGTCGTAGTTGTAGCAGGAGTAGTACTTGTAACAATAGTTGTTGTTGTTGTTATTGTCGTTGTTGCAGTAGTAGTAGTAGAAGGAGCAGTAGTAGTTGTAGTAGTTGTAGTCAGAGTAGTAGGAGCAGGGATAGAAGTAGTAGCAGTAGTAGTAGTAATTAGAGTAGCAATTGTAGTAGGAGGAGCAACAGCAGCAGCAACAACCACAGTTGTAGTAGTAATTGTCATTGTTGTAGTAGTAGTAGAAGTAGCAACAGCAGCAGTAGTTGTTGTGGTGGTGGTGGTCGTAGTAGTAGTAGTAGCAGCAGCAGTAGCAGTAGTACTAATAGCATCTGCAGTAATACTAGTAGTAGTAGTAATAGTAGTAGTACGGTAGTAGTTATAGATATAGTAGTAGTAGTTGTTGTTGTTGTTGTGATACTAACAATAGTAGTATTAGTAGTAGCAGTAGTAGCAGTAGTGCCAATAGCAGTAATAGTAATAGTAGTAGCAGTAGCTTGAGTAATTGTACCATTTGTAATAGCAGTAGTAGTTATTATCGTTGAAGTTGCAGTAGTATTAGCAGGAGAAGTACCAGCAGTTGTAGTAGTAGGAAAACTAGTTGTCGCTGTTGTAGCAGTAGGTGTAGTAGTAGTTGTTGTAGTAGTAGCAGTAGTACTAGCAGTAGTAGCATTAATAGTGGTAGAAGTAGTAGTAGAAGAAGAAGTAGTAGGAGTAATAGTAGTTGTAGTGGTAGCAGTAGTAGCAGTAATAGTAGTAGTAGTGTTAGTAGTAGTAGTAGTAGTATCAGCAGCTAGAGCAGCAACTACAATAGCTACAGCAACAGTAGTAGTTAGAATAATAGCAGTTGTAGCAGTTGGAGACGTAGCAGGAGTAGTAGTACCATTAGCAATAGCAATAGTAGCAGTTATTGTTGTAGCAGCAGCAGTAGCCGTAGTAGTAGTAGTATTAGTAGTTGTAACAGTAGTAGTAGTAGCAATAGCAACAACAACTGTAGTAGCAGTAGTAGTAGGATTAGTTGTGTTAGTAGTAGCAATAGTAGTAGGAGTAGTATTAGCAACAACAACAGATGTAGTAATACTACTAGCAGTAGTAGTCGTAGTAGTTGTAGTAGTACAAGTAGTAGTATTAGGAGTGATAGCAGTGGAGTAGTAGTAGCAGCAGAAATAGTAAGAGTAGTTGTAGCAGCATAAGTAGTGTTAGTAGCAGTAGAACAAGTACTAGTAGTAGTAGCAGTAGTAATATTCCCTGTAGGAATAGTAGTAGTAGTAGTAGCAATTGTCGCAGTCGTGGAACAAGTAGTTGTTGTAGTAGTAGTTGCGGTAGAAGTTGTACCATTAGAAGTGGTAGGCGAAGTAGTAGCAGTAGCAGTAGTAGTAGTCGCAGTAGTAGTAGTTGTCATAGTAGTAATACCAGTAGTGGTAGTAGTAGGAGAAGTAGTAGTGTACTTGTAGTAGCCATAGTAGTAGTCGTAGTGGTAGTAGTAGTAGTAGTAGCAGTTGTTGTAGCTACGGCAGCAGTAGTAGTAGCCATAGTAGTAGTAGTCACAATTGTTGCAGTAGTAGTAGGTGTCGAAGTAGTAGTAGTTGTGGTAGAAAGAGTAGTAGTAGTTGCTGTGATAGGAGTAGCATTAGCCATAGTATCAGTAGTAGTAGCCGAAGTAGAAGGAGTAGTAGTAGCCATAGTAGTAGTAGTTATAGCCGTAGTAGTAGTAGCAGTCGCAGAAGTAGTAGCAGTAATAGTTGCAGTAGTTATTGTTGAACTAGCAGTAGTATTAGTAGTAGTAGTAGCAACAACAATAGTACGAGTAGAAGAAGTAATCGATGTAGCAAAAGCAGTTGTAGTTTTTGTAGTCTCAGTAGAAGTAGTGGTAGAAGTAATAGAAGTAGTAGTAGTAGTAGTAGTAGTAGTAGTAGTAGTAGTAGTAGTAGCAGCAGCAGTTGTAATAGTGGCAATAGAAGTACGAGTAGTAATAGTAGCAGCTGAAGTAGTACTAGTAGTAGTAGTGTTAGCAGCAGTAGTAGGAGTAATAGCCATAGTAGCAGTCGTAGTAGTAGTAGGAGTAGTTGAACCATTAGAAGTAGCAATAGTAGTGGTAGGTGTTGTAGCAGCAGCAGTAGCAGTAGTAGTAGTCGTAGCAGCTGTAGCCGTAGTAGAAGTAGTAGTTGTATTCATAGTAGTTGTAGTAGTAGTTGTAGTAGCTGTAGCAGCAGCAGTTGTTGTTGTTGTTGTATTTGGAGTAGTAGAAGTGTTGGTAGTAGCAGCAGTAGTAGTAGTAGTAGCAGTGGTAGCAGCAAATGTAGTAGAAGTAGTAGTGGTAGAATTAGTAGTGGTAGTAGTAGTAGTGTTAGTAGTAGTAGTGTTAGTAGTAGTAGTTGTAGTAGTAGAACTAGGAGTAATAGCAGCAATAGCAGTAGTAGCAGAAGTAGTGATAGTAGCTATAGAAACAATACGAGTAGTAGTAGTAGTTGTAGCATTATTAGTTGAAGTAGAAGCAGTTATGGTAATTGTAGCAGTAGTACTAAAAGTTTTAGGAGTAGTAATCGTAGTAGGAGCAGCAGTAGTAGTAGTGGTAGCAATAGTAGTAGCAGTATTAATAGTGGTAGTAGTAGTTGTTGTAGTAATAATTGCAGTAGTAGTAGTAGATGTAGTAGTAATTGTACTCGAAGAGGTGGTAGGAGAAGTAGTAGTAGCAATAGTAGTCGTACTTGTAAAAGTAGCAGTAATATTAGCAATAGTGGTAGTAGAATGAGAAGTACTAGTAGTTGCAATAGCCATAGAAGTAGTCATAGTAGTAGTGATGGTGGCTATAGTTGTAGGAGCAAAATTAGTAGTAGTAGTCATAGTAGTAGGAGTTGCAGTAGGATTAGTAGTAGTAGCATTAGTAGCAATACTAGTCGCAGTAGGAGTAGTAGTAGCAGTAGGAGGAGGAGTAGTAGTAGTCACAGTTGTTGCTATAGTACTAGTAGTAGTAGTAGTAGTAGTAGTAGTAGTCGAGTTAGTAGTAGCAGTTCTAGTAGTAGTAGTACTAGTAGTAGCAATAGTGGCAGTAGTAGTTGTGGCAGTAGTAGCAGCAATAGTAGGAGAAGTAATAATAGTAGTAGTTGTAGCCGTAGTAGTAGTAGAAGCAGTAGTAGTAGCTATAGTTATTGTAGTAGGAGTAATAGTTGTCATCGTTGTTGTAGTAGTAGTTTTAGTAACAGTAGTTATAGTAGTTGCAAAAGAAATAGTAGTATAAGTAACATTAGTAGTAGTAGTAGAAGTAGTAGTAATAGCTGCAGTAGCTGTAACAAAAGTAGTAGCTGTAGTAGTAGTAATAGTAGTAGTAGCAGTTGAAATTGCAGCCGTAGTCATTGTAGTAGTTGAAGTAGTAGTAGTTGTAGCAGCAGTAGTTGTAGTAGTAGCTATTATAGTGGCAGTAGCAGTAGTAGTAGTAGTATTACAAGAAGTCAATGTGGTAGTGAAAATTGTAGTAGTAGTAGTAGTAGTAGTAGTAGTATTAGTCGAAATAGTAGTAGCTGTAGCCCTTGTAGTAGTAGTAGTAGTAGTAGTTGAAGTAGGCACAGTTCTAATAGTAGTAATAGCAGCAGTAGTAGTAATTGTTGTAGTAGTAGCAGTAGTACAAGTGTAGTAGTGGTAGTAGTAGAGCAGTTGTCCAAGCTATAGCAATAGTCATGTTAGAAGTAGTACTAGTTGTAATTGTAGCAGTAAGAGTACTATTAGTCACAGAAGATAGTAATCGAAGAAGTAGTAGTAGTAGCAATAGTAGTAGCAGGAGTAATAGTAGCTGTAGTTGTAATACTAGTTGTTGTAGTTGTATTAGTGTTAGTAGTTGTAGTATTTTCAGTAGTAGTTGTAGTAGTAGTATTACTATTAATGGAAGAAGAAGTAGTAGCAGCAGAGGTACTAGTAGTAGGAGAAGTAGTACTAGTGGCATTAGTCGTAACAATAGTAGTAGTAATAGTAGAAGTAGTAGTAGTTGTAGTATAAGTAGCAGAAGTAGCAGTACTAGTATGAGTGGTAGTAGTAGTAGCAGTAGCTGTAGTAGTAGTAGTAGTTGTTGTTGTTGTTGTTGTTCTGATAGCAGTAGTAGTTGTTGTAGAAGTTGTAGTCGTGGTCATAGTAGGAGTTGTAGTTGAAGTAGTAGTATTAATATCAATAGTAGAAGCAATTGTGGTGGTAGTAGTAGTAGTGGTAGCGGCAACAGCAATGGTAGTAGTAGTATAGTAGTAGTAATAGTTGTAGCAGCAGTATGGGTGGTAGTGGTGGTAGTTGTAGTAGCAGTACGGGCAGTAGTTGCGGCAGTAGCAGTAGTTGTCGTAGCAATAGTAGTAGTATTAGTAGTAGTAGTAATAGTAGCAATAGTAGTAGTAGTTGATGTGGTAGTAGTGGTAGTTGAAGTAGTAGTAGTAGGAGTAGCATTATATGTAGCTACCAAAATAGTAGCAGTAGTAGCAGAAATAATAGTAATAGTAGTAGTTGCAGTAGTAGTAGTGCTAGTAGCAGTAGCAACAGCAGCAGTAGTTGTAGTAATGGCAGCTGTAGTAATAGTAGTAGTTGGAGCACAACTTGGATTACTACTATAGTATTAGTAGTAATAGTAGTAGTATTAATAGTGGTAGTAGTAATAGTAGTAGTAGTAATAGTAGTAGTAGTAATAGTAGTAGTAGTTGTCATAGTACTAGTAATAGGAGTAGCAGCAGCAGCAATAGTAGTAGTAGTAGTAGTAGCAGTACTAGCAGCAGCAGTAGTAGTGGTGGTAGTAGTAGCTATAGTAGTTGTAGCTGTAATATCATAGTAGTAGTTGCAATAATTGTAATAGTAGTTGTTGCAACGATAGTAGTAATAATAGTTGTTGTTGTTGTAGTAGTAGTAGTCGTAGTACTATTAGTAGTAGAAGGAGGAAGAGGAGGAGGAGGAGGAGCAGCAATAGCAACACCAGTAGCAACAACAGTAGCCGTAGTAGTAATAGGAGTGGAAGTAATAGTACTTGAAGTAGTAGTAGCAGTAGTAATAGCAGTGGTTTTACTAGTAGTAGTAGTAGTTGAAGCAGCAGTAGTAGTAGCAATAGTATTAGTAGTAGTATTAGTAGTAGTAGTAGTAGCAGCAACAGTAGTAGTAGTAGTCGTAGTAGTAGTGGTAGTAGCAGTAGCTGCCATAGTAGCAATAGTAGTAGTAGTAGTCGCAGCAACTATAGTTGAAGTAGCACTAGTGGTAGCAGCAACAACAGCAGAAGTAATAGTATTATAACAGTAGTTGCAGTCACTGTAGTGGTAATAGTAGTAGCTGTAATAGTAGCAGTAGTAGTAGTAATAGCAATAGTAGTAGTAGCAGCAGTAGCAGCAGTTATTGTAGTAATAGTAGTTGTAGCAACAGAATCAATAGTAGTAGTAGTTGTTGTTGTTGTAGTAGTAGTGGTAGTAGCTATAATAATAGCAGTAGTAGTAGCAGCAGTAGTACTAGTCGTAGTAGTGGTAGTAGTAGTAGTAGTAATAACAATAGGAGTAGGAGTAGCTACAGTCATTGTAGCAGTACTAGCAGCAGCAGTAATAGTAGTAATAGTAGTAGCTGAACTTATAGCACAAGTAGTAGTAGAAGGAAAAGAAATAGCAGTAGCAGAAGTTGGAGTAGTCGTAGTATTAGTAGTAGTAGTATTAGTTGGATTAGTAGTAGTAGCAGTAGTAGTAGGAGTAGTTGCAGCAGTAGTAGTTGTTGTTGTAGTAATAGTAGCAATAGTAGCGGTTGAAGTGTCAGTAGCAATTATAGCAGTAGTAGAAGCTACAACAATATGATTAGATGTAGTAATAGTTAAAGTACTAGTAGTTAAGGTAGTAGTAGTTGTTGTTGTTGTTATTGCGGTTGTTGTAGTAGTAGTTATAGTAGCAGTAGTAGAAGCAATAGTTGTAGTAGTAGTAGTGGTAGCAGCAGTAGTAGTAAGAGTAGTAGTAGCAATGGTAGTAGTGGCATGTGTAGTAGCCATAGTAGTAGTAGAGGTAGTATTAGTAGAAGTAGCACTAGAAGTATTAGTAGTAGTACTCATAGTAGGCGTTGGAGTAGGAGTAGTGGTAATAGCTATACTAGTAGCGGTAGTAGTAGTAGTCGAAAAAGAAGAAGTAGTAGTAGTAGTAATCATAGTAATAGTAGCAATTGTAGCAGAAGTTCTATCAGTAGCAGTTCTAGCAGTAGTAGCAGCTACAGAATTATGAGTAGAGGTAGTAATAGCTCAAGTACTAGCTCTTAAAATAGTAGTAGTAGTAGTTGCAGCAGCAGTAGTTGGAGTAGCAGCAGTAGTAGTGATAGTAGTAGCAGTAGTATGAGAAGTAGTAGTTGCAGTAGCAGTAGCCAAAATAGTATTAACAGTTGTCGTATTAGCAATAGTATTAGCAGTAACAGTAGCAGTAGTAGCAGTAGTAGCTATAGTAGCAGTAGTAGTAGAAGAAGTTGTATTAGTAGTAATTGTAGTAGTGGTTGTAGTAGTAGCAGTAGTAGTCGTTGTAGTAGTCACTATAGTAGTAGTAGTAATAGTTGTAGGAGTACCAGGAGTAGTAGTAGTAGTAGTCATAGTACTAGCTGTCGTAGCAGTTATAATAGTAGTTATAGTGAAACTAGTGGTGGTAGTAGTAGTAGTAGTAGCAATCATAGTTATAGTACTAGTTGGAGTAGCAGTAGTAGGAGTAGTACTAGTCAAAGTTGTAGTAGTAGCAAGAGTTGTAGTAGTGCTAGTAGTAGAAGTTGTAGTAGTAGTGTAGTTGCAGAAGCAATAGTTGTAGGAGTTGAGGTAGTAGTAGTAGTAGTTGCCATAGTAGTAGTAGTAGGAGTAGAAGTAAGTGTAGCAACCGAAGCAATAGCAGTAGTAGCAGTAATAAAAGAAGTAGTTGTAATAATAGTCATAGTAGTAGTAATTGGAGTATTAGTAGTAGTTATAGTAGTAGCAGTATTAGTTGTAGAAGTAGTAATAGCAGTAGTAGTATTTGTAGTAGTAGTGTTGTGGCAGAAGCTGTAGCTGTAGTAGTTGAGGTTGTAGTAGTAGTAGTTCTAGTAGTAGTAGTAGAAGTAGTAGTAGTAGTAATAGAAGTAGTAGTAGTAGTAGTACTTGTAGTTGTAGTTGTAGCAGCACTAGTAGTAGCTGTAGTAGTAGTAGTAGTAGTAGTTGTTGTTGTTATTGTTGTTGTTGTTGTAGTAGTAGTATTAGTCAGAGTATTAGAAGTAGAAGTAGTAGTACATGTAGTTATAGTTGTAATAGTTCTAGTAGCAGTAGCAGTATTATTAGCAGTAGTGGTAGTAGAACTAGTAGAGTAGTTGTAGGAGCAGTAGTAGTAGGAAGATTAGTAGTTGTAGTAGGAGAATTTGTAGCAATTGTAGTAGTAGTAGGGATAGTCATAGTAGGAGTAGTAATAGTAGCTATAGGAGTAGTAGTGGTAGTCATAGGAGTAGTAGCAGTATTGGTGGTAGTAAGAGTAGTAGTAGGAGTAGTAGTAGTTGCAGTCGGAGTGCAGTAGTGGTAGTAGCAATAGTATTACTAGTAGTAGTGGTAATAGTAGTAGTTGTAGGGGTAGTAGTAACTCTAGTAGTAGTAGTTGTAGTAGTAGTGTAGTAGTAGTAGCAGCAGCAGTAGTAGTAATAGTTATAGTAGTAGTAGTAGCAGGAGTAGTTGTAGTTCCAACGATAGTACTAGAAGTAGTAGTAATAGTAGTAGTAGTCGTAGTAGAAATAGTAGTAGCAGCAACAACAGCAATAGTACTAGTTCAACTAGCAGCAACAACAGAAGGAATGGTAGTTGCACTAGTAGTAGCAGTAGTAGTAATAGTTGAAGTAGTAGTCTACTAGTAGTTGTTGTGGTAGTACTTGTAGCAGCAGTAGTAGTGGCAGGAGTAGTAGTAGCAGTAGTAGTAATAGTAGTAGTAGCAGTAGTAGTAGTTGCTACAACGACTACTACTACAGCAAAAACGGGTACCATAGCTACTCCTACTACTTCTAATACGACTACTGCTACAACTACTATGACTTTTGCTACAACTGCTACTATGACTTATGCTACTGCTACTAATACTGCTTTTGCTACTACTACTACTACTACAACTGTTATGACTACTAGTGCTAATATTGCTACTAGTACTGTGGCTACTACTAATGTGGGTACTACTACTACTACTATTATAGCTACTAATACAACTCTACTACTAATAATGCTATTGCTACTCCTGCTACTGCTACTACTACTACGGTTACTGCTCTTACTACTACTGCTACTGCTGCGATTGCTACAATTGCCAAAGCTACTACTCCTAGTGCTTCTAGTCCTACTAGCGCTACTGCAACTTCTACTGCCACTACTCCTACTACAGCTTCTTTTATAACTACTACCACTAATACTATTACTAATCCTATTACTACAGCTACTACTACTATGGCTAGTATTATAACCACTACAACTACTACTACTACAAGTACTACAGCAACTACCCCTAGGGCTTCTTCTTCTACTACAACTGTTGTAACTACTACTACTCCTACTACTACTATTACCACTACTACTACTACTGCAGTTACTACCACTACTACAACTACCCCAACTACTCTACTATAATACTACAACTACAACTACTACAACTACTACTACAGCTACTACTACTACTACTACTGCAGCTACTACTACTACAACTACCCCAACTCCTACTACTACTACTACAGCTATTACTACTGCTGCTGCTACTACTACTACTACAACTGTTGCTTCTACTACAACTTCTGCTACTACTACTACTACTACAAGTCCAACTACTGCTACTACAACTACTACAACTACTACATGTATTGCTATGACTACTACTACTGCTAGTGCTACTCCTACTACTACTAGTCCTGCTCCTACTGCTACTGCCACCACTATTGCAATTACTACTTCTATTGCTACCACTATTGCTACTGCTACTACTGCTTCTACAACTACAACTACTTCTACTACTACAACTACAACTAGTACTGCTATTGGATCAATGACTACTATTACTACTATGACTACTACAACTCCAACCACTATTGCTATTACTACTACTATTTCTACTGCTTCTATTACTGCAAGTAGTGATATTACAAATAGTACTACTGCTACTACCGCTATTGCTACCGATACCAATAATACTACTACTGCTACTATTACAGCTATTACAACAACCACTACCACTACAATTGCTACTACTACTACTACTACTACTTTTGCTACTACTTCTGCTACTAGTACCACTGCTGCTACTGTTGCTGCTACTACTACTATTACTACCAATACTACTACCACCACTACTACTGTAACTACAATAATTGCTGCAACTGCTACTACTACTGCTGCTACTACTACTACTGCTACTACTGTTGCTGCTACTACTACTACTACTTCTAATATTTGTACCACTACTAGTACAATAACTACAAGTATTACTACTCTAAACTACTACTGCTACAAGTATTGCTAATTCTGAAACTTCTACTACAACTACTATGACTAATACTACTACTACTCATGCTTCTGCTACTACTACTACTACTACTACTACTACTACCACAATTACTATTACTACTACTACTACTACAACTACTACTAGTACAACCACAATTACTATTACTACTACTACTAATCTTATAACTGCTACAGCTCCTACTACTACTAATGCTACTACTACTATTACTACAACTACCACTGCTAGTACTACAACAATAACTACTACTAATCCTAGTACTAGCATTGCTACTACTAGTACAACTAGTGCTGCTACTACTTTTACTACTACTACTACTACTTCGGCTACTACTTCTGCTACTGCGACAGCAACCACTACAATTGCTGCTACAGCTACTACTTCTACTTCGACTACTACTACAACAACAACTACTACTACTACTATAGGAACTACTACTACTACTACAGCTAATACTACAACTACAGCTACCACTACTACTACTATTTCTGCTACTACTTCTGCAATTACTTTTGCTAGTTCAACTACTAAGACAACTTTTGTTACTACTTTTGCTACTACAAATGCTACTACTATTACTACTACCACTCCTCCTCCTCCTCCTCCACCTCATATAATAGCTACTACAATCACCAGTTCAACTAATACTACTGCTACTACAATTGCTACTACTACTACTACTACTGGTACTACTACTACAACTACTATTACTACTACTAACACTACTACTACTGCTACTAACACTAACACTACTACTGCTTCTGCTACTGCTACTAATGCAACCACTACTACTTCTATTACTACAATTACTACTACCACTTCTATTAGTACTACTACTGCTACTACTATTACTACAACAACTACTAATACGACTACAACTACAACAACTACGACTACCACTCCAACTACTGCTACAACTAATAATACTACTATCACTAATGCTACTGCTACTACTAATGCCACAATTGCTATGACTAGTACTGCTAATAATTCTTCAGCTATAGCTACTACTCCTCCTCCTCCTCCTCCTCCAGTTACTACTACTACTAATGCTACTGCTACTACTACTGCAGCTACAACAACAACTACTTTTGCTACTACTAATGTTGCTCCTACTGCTACTACTACTGCTCCAGTACAACTACTACTACTACGATAGCTACTACTACTGCTACTACAACTATTGCTACGACTACTACCATTACTAATACTATGACTATTACTGCTGCTATTACTACTACTACTACTACTATTTCTGCTACTACTTCTACTACTACTACTTCAGCTACTACTGCTGCTCCTACTACTAATACTACTGTAACAACTACTATTACTACTACTATTGCTGCTGTTGCTGCTACTACTACTACTACTACTAATGGTACATCTCCGACAACTACTATTACTACTCCTGCCTCTACTACTACCACTATTGTTACTACTACCAGAACTACTAATACGGGTACTACAACTACTACTACTTGGAGTAGTACTACTACTACTTCTACTGTGACAACTAATACTGGAACTACTACTGCAACTAATACTTCTTCTCCTACTAGTGCTGCAACTACTACTATTCCTACTACTGCTACTACTGCTACTTCTGTAGTTACAACAACAACAACTACTACTACTTTTGCTTCTACTACTACTGCTTCGACTGCTGCTACTACTACAACTACTAACACTACTACTGAAGCTAATACTCCGGTTTTGACAACTACTACTCATATTTCTACTACTGCTACTACTACAACCGCAACTACTATGGCAACTACTACTACTATTGCTACTACAAGTGCTGCTACCACTACTACTACTGCTGCTACTTTTGCTACTACTACTACTCGTATGGCTTCTACTACTAGAACAACAACAACTACTACTACAACTGCTACTATTACTACTACTACTACTACTAATACTACTACTACTAGTACTAGTACTATTACAATACTACTACAACTACTGCTACCGCTACTACTAGTACCACTATTATTACTTCTACTACTGGTACAACTGCTACTGCTACTGCTACTGCTACAAGTCCAGTTACTACTATTATTGCTCCGACTACTACTGCTCGAACAACGGCTGCTACTACAACTACTCCGATTATTTTTGCTAATACTACTACTACTTCTACTAGTACAACAACTAGTACAATTAATACAACTACTACTGCTAGCACTTCTGCAACCACTAATACTATTACTTCTACTACTACTTCTACTACTACTCCTGCTTCCAATATTACTGCTACTATTACTACAACTTCCGTTACCACCACCACCACCACTACTGCTACTACTACTACTAGTATTATTGTTGAAACTAGAACTACTACAACTACTACTACTGCTACTAGTCTATTACCAACACTACAATTACTGCTACCACTACTACCACTATTTTTGCTACTACTTCTGCTACTCCTACTGCTACTACTACTACTCAAACTACTTTAGCTACTACTTCTGCTACTACTAATGGTACTACTACAACTACTACCACTTCTACTTCTACTATTACTACTCATATTACAACTGCTACCAATAGCAGTAGGAGCAGTTGTTGTAGTTGCAAGTGTAGTACTACTAGTATTAGTTGTTGTTGTTGTTGTTATTCTTGTAGTAGTAGTAGTAGTCGTAGCAGTTGTAGTAGTGGTGGTGGTGGTGGTGGTGGTGGAGGTAGTAGTAGCAGTAGTAGTAGTATTAGTTGTTGTTGTTGTTGTAGTTAGTACAATAATACTAGTAGTAGCAACAGCAGTTCTAGTACTAGCAGTAGAAGTGCCAACAAATGTAGTAGAGTAGGTGTAGCAGCAGCCGAAGTAGCAGAAGTAGTAGCAGCAGCAGTAGTAATGGTAGCAACAATGGTAGCAGTAGTAGCAGTTGTAGCAATTGTAGTAATCGTAGTAGTAGTAGTAGAAGAAGCTGTAGTTGTAGCAGCAGCATTAGTAGTAATAGTAGTAGGTGCCATAGTAGTAGTAGTAGTAGTTGTCGTAGTAGTGGTAGTAGTAGCAATTGCAGGAGTAGTAGTCACAGTAATAATAGTAGTAGGAGTTGTGGTAGTAGTTGTAGCTGCAATAGTAGCAACAACAATAGTAGTAGTGGGAGCAGTAGTAGTAGTCACAGTTGTTGTAGTCTTGTAGCAGTAGTAGCAATGCTAGTAGTAGAAGTAGGAGTAGTACTAGTACTAGTAGTACTATTAGTAGTATTAATAGCAGCAACAATAGTAGTTGTAGTAGCTGAACTGGAAGCAGAAGTAGTTGGGGTAAAAGAAGTAGTAGTAGTAGTAGCAGTAATAGTAATAATAGTAGTAGTAGTAGTAGTAGCAAAAGTATTTGTAGCAGCTGCAGCTGAAGGTGTAGTAATAGTTATGGTAGCAGTAGTACTAGTAGTAGTAGTACTACTACTACTGTTGATGCTAGTAGTAGTAGCAATAGCAGGCGTAGTAGTAGTCATAGTAGTAGTAGTAGTAGTAGTAGCAGTAGTAGTAGCTATAGTGGTGGTGGTGGTGGTAGTAGTAGTAGTAGAAGTAGTGGTAGCAATTGCTGTAGTAGTAGTTGTTATTGTAGTAGTAGTAGTTGTTCTAGTGGTAGCAATTCCATAGCAGCAGCAGTATTATTAGTAGTAGCACTAGTGAAGCAGTAGACGCAATAGTAGTCATAGTAGCAATAGTAGTAGTAGTAATAATAATAATAGTATTGGTAGCAATAACAGCAGTAGCAGCAGTAGTAGTAGGGTAGGGGGAACACTAGCAGTCACTATACTAGTAAGAGCACTAGTAGAAGTTGCAGTAGTAGTACTAGTAGTAGTTTAAGACGTAGATGTAGTAGTAGTAGTACAAGTAGCAGTAGCAGTAGGAGAAGTAGTAATAGTAGACGGTGTAATACTAGCAGTAGCAGTTGTTGTTATTGTAGTAGCAGTAGTAGGTATTATAGTTGTACTAGTTGTACTAGCAGTAGCAGCACGAGTAACAGTAGTAGTAGTATTAGTAGTTATAATAGTTACTATAGCAGTACTAGTAGTAGCAGCAGTAGTAGTACTAGAAGAAGTAGTAGCGCTCATAGTAGTAGTAGTAGTAATAGCAGCAACAATAGTAGCAGTATTAATAGTGGTAGTAGTTGTAGCAATAGTTGCTGTAGTAGTAGTAGCAACAGTAGTGTAGAAGCAAAAGTTGAGCAGTAGCAGCAGCAATAGTAGCAGAAGTAGTAGTAAAAGTTGTAGCAGCAGTAGTAAAAGTAGCAGTAGCAATGATTGTTGATGTAGTAGTAGTTGTAGTATTACTAGCAATAGTAGTTATACTTGTTGGAGTTGTAGTAGCAGTAGTAGCAGTAGTTGTAGTAGAAGTAGCAGCAGTAGTCGTAGTAGCAGTAAAAGAAGTAGTACTAGTAGCAGCAACAGTAGCAGCAGCAATAGTAGGACTAATTATAGTAGTAGTAGGGCTAGTAGTAGTAATAGTTATAGTTGTTGGAGTAGTAGTAGTACTGGTAGTAATAGATGTACTAGTAGTCTGGAAGTAGTAGCAGTGGTAGTAGTAGAAATAGTAGTAGTAGTAGTCATAGTAGAAGTAGTAGCTAGAGTAGTAGTAGTAGAATTAGTTGTAGTAGTAGAAGCACTTATACTAGTAGTAGTAGTAGTAGTAGTAGTAGTAGTAGTACTAGTAGAAGTAGTAGCAGTAGAAGCTGTAGCAACAGAAGTAGTAGTAGTAGCTATAATCATAGTTCCAGCAGTAGAAGTAGTATTAGTCGTATTAGTAGTAGAAGTAGTAGAAGTTATTATTGTAGTAGTAGTGGCAGAAGTAGTGATATGAATAGTAGACAAAGTAGGAGTTGGATTAGGAGTAGTACTACTAGTAGTAGTAGTACTAGTAGTAGTGACAGTAGTAGTAGTAGTAGAAAAAATAGGAGTAGTAGTGTGGTAGTAATTATTGTTGTCATAACTGCAATAGTAGTAGTGGTGGTCATGGTGGTGGTGGTGGTAGCTGTAGTAGTAGTAGTAGAAGTTCTAGCAGTAGTTATTATTGTAGTTGTAGTAGTAGTAGTCGTAGTAGTAGTAGTAGTTTTAGTAGTGGCAGCAGCAACAGTAGTAGTAGTAGTAGGAGTAGTAGTAGTTGTAGTAGTAATGGTCATAGTAGTTGTAGTAAAAGTAGTAGTATTAGTAGTAGTAGTAGTTGTTGTTGTAGTAGTAATGGTCATAGTAGTTGTGGTCGCAGTAGTTGTAGTAGTAATGGTCATAGTAGTTGTAGTAAAAGTAGTAGCATTAGTAGTAGTAGTAGTAGTAGCAGCAGCAGTAGTAGTAGTAGTAGTAGTAGTGTTAGTAGTACTAGTAGTATTAGTAGGAGTAGTAGCTACAGCAGTAGCCGCAGTAGTAATAGTAGTAGTAGTTGTTGTTGTTGTTGTTGTTGTAGCAATAATAGTAGTAGTTGTTGTTGTACTAGTGCTAGTTGTAGCAGTAGCCACAGAAGTAGCAGTAGTTGTAGTAGTAGAAGTCGTAGTAAGGGTAGTAGTAGTAGTAATAGTAGCAGCAGGAGTAGTAGTTGTAATTATAGTAGTAGCTGGAGTAGTAGTAGTAGAAGTACTTATGGTAGTAGTAGGAGTATTAGTAGTACTAGTAGAAGTAGTAGCAGCCCTAAGAAGAGTAGTAGTAGTAGAAGCAGTAGCAATCGAAGTAGTAGTAGTAGTTGTAGCAGTCGCAGCAGCACTAGTAGTAGTAGTGGTTGTAGTAGTTGTAGTAGGAGTAGTAGTGGTAGTAGGAGTAGTTGTAGCAGTAGTAGTATTAGTCGTAGAAGTATTAGTAGTAGTAATAGTAGTAGTTTTAGGAGTAGAATTAGTACTAATTGTAGTAGTTGTAGTAGTGGTCAAGTAATAGTAGCGGTAGTGCTAGTGTAGATGTAGTAGTTGTTGTAGCTATAGTAGTAGAAGTAGTAGTAGCAGCAGTAGTAGTTGCAGTAGTAGTAGTAATAATGGTGTAGATGTAGTAGTAGTAGTTGTTGTAGCAGTAGTAGTAGAAATTGTAGTAGCTGCAGCAGCAGTTCTAGTAGTAGTAGTAGTAGTAGTGGTCGAAGTAGTAGTAGTAGCATGAATAGTTGCAGTAGTAGTAGTTGTAGGTGGTACTGGTCATAGTAGTAGTAGTAGTATTGGTTGCAGAAGTAGTTGTAGTAGTATTGGTAGTGGTAGTAGTACTAGTAGTATTAGTAGGAGTAGCAGCTGTAGCAATAGCCACAGTATTTTTAGTAGTTGTAGTAGTTGTTGTTGTTGTTGTAATAGCGGTAGTAGTAGTTGTGGTTGTTGTAGTAGCAGCAGTTGTAGTTGTAGGACTTATTGCAGTAGCAGTCATAGTAGGAGTAGTGGCAGTAGTGGTGGTAGTAGTATTAGTAATAGTAGCAACAGGAGTAGCAGTTGTAATAGTAGTAGAAGTAGGAGTAGTAGTAGTTATAGTAGCATTATTAGTGGTTGTAATAGGAGTACTAAGAGTAGTAGTCGTAGTAGTAGTAGTAGTAATTGTTGTTGTTGTTGTGGTTGTACTAGTAGTGGTAGTAGTAGTAGCAGTTGTAGTAGCAGCAACGGCAGTAGTAGTTGTACTAGTAGTAGTTGTAGTAGTACGAGGAGTAGTGATAGTATTAGTAGTATTTGCAGTAGTAGTAGTAGTAGTATTACTAGAAGTAATAAGAGTTGTAGTAGTAGCAGCAACAACAACAACAGTTATTGTGGGAGTTGTAGTAGTACTACTACTAGTTGTAGCGGTAGCAGTTGTGGTAGTATTAGCTGCAGAAGTCATTGTAGTCATGGTAGTAGTAGTAGTAATTGTGATAGTAGTACCAGTAGTACTATATTAGCAGCAGTAGTAGTAGTTGTAGCAGTATCAGAAGTAGCAGAAGTTGTAGCAGTAGTCCTAGTAGCAGCAGTAGTATAAGCAGTTGCAGTAGTAGTTGTAATAGTAGTAGTACTAGTCCTACTAGTAGTAGTAGTAGCAGTTGTACTTGAAGCAACTGCAATAGTAATAGTATTACAAGTTGTGGTAGAAATATTTCTTGTTCTTTTGGTAGTAGTAGTAGTCATAGTAGTAGTAGTCTAAGGAGTTCTACAAATATTTGTAGTAAAATTAGTAGTAGC
>RXID01022178.1:17106-345225 GCA_005019695.1 Trichopus zeylanicus subsp. travancoricus | reverse complement strand
AATCGAGTTTTTAGATCCTGAAATATATAAATTTATTTAATTTAATTTTATATTATTTTTTTTATGTATAAAAAATAGAATTGGAACCCACAAATCCAACATTTACATAACTTATAACAACAGTCACTTATATAAGGCTAGCATATTTGAAATTGCTTGAAAGTTGTCAGAGATTGATAGCTATTTATTACACAGTTAATTTATGGCAATCAGAAAAATGCCTGATTTTTCTTAGCATATTTGGACAAATGTCGGACTTTCTCTACATTTTTGAGATAATCGCTGATATTTTATAGGCATTTATTGAAAAAATTCTGAAAAAAGACCGGCCTTTTTCGACAAATGTCAGAAAAAATCTGACGTTTTTGGATAACTCAGAAAAACCTTATCTCTTGCTCTCATTGTCACTCTCAGCTGCCCCGACCCAACTCCGCGCCGCATCGCTGACGTCCCGTGCCTGTCTGCGCTCACCGCTCGCTTCGCACCGCGGCCCACTCCATGCAGGAAAGTGCCCGCCCACAACTTTGTCACTGTCGCCGGTCCGTGCCCACTTGCGGCCTGGCCGCTACCCGTGGGCCTGCTCCTGCCGACAGCCTCGCCGCTGCCCCGCCAACCCATTCCCACGTCGCCGGTAGCTATTATTTAATTCGAAATCAATACCCAGAATAAAATCAGTGAATCAATATTTTAATAATTTAAAGTTTAAAAAATTATTTTATTTTTTATAATAATTTAATTTAATAATAATATAAAATAATTAATATTGAAATAAACTAACTCTCATTCTGATTTCAAAGTAAATAGTACCTAATAATTTACTGATAGAAATTTGACATTTTTTCTCGTCAATTTAATATTTTTAGTGTTTCAATACGGATGTACGCACTAAATTCTTTTTATTCTATTGGCTCAATATTTTGATCGATAATTGCTGCAATTTGTTTTGATATCATGCATCTATGTAATTCCGATGTTACAAATCCAACCTGAAAAACATGGAGTCAATGATATAGATGACAACAATGAGGTTTGGGGATTGGCATTTGTTAATTTGTCTTGGTTAGAATCATTGTTAGGAGAGGCTCTAAGGTGTTGATTGCTCAGATAGCCTGTAGAATGCGAAAACCAAATTACTCAACTCTTGCATTTCAAGAAAAAAAGGGGCCAATATTTTAGAATTTCAAGTTTCTTCTAAATAATTACGCAGTGCTTGTTTAAATCTGCAGGGTGTATTTGGTTTGAAATCAAAATCAAAATCATTTTATTCTGATCGATCAATCATCTAAATATCAAAAAAAAAATAACATGATTTTTTTATTTTATTTTAAAAAGTAAATTATCATATTATTTTTATCTTTATTTATTCAAACCTCAATAAATAATATATCCAAGGACATAAAAATTCAAAAAAAATTTAAATCATTCACTAGTTAGATTAATATTCAAATACTAAAAATTTGATCATACTATTTTTTTTTTATACTTTAATTTTAATTTTGAATTTGAGTTTGATTTTAATCGCGAACAAAATAGTGTTCTATTGATTGTTCATTGAATGACAATGTTGAACAACATTTGTAATATAAAATCATGTATTTGAACTTGAGTTATCTGAATTTGTATAAACAATAAGGCTAAATACCTCAAATGTGTTCTTCATTGCGATGATGGCAAAAGACTTGTGAGGCCAGAAACTTGTGTTCTCGAAGCAATCGCTTTTTAGATAACTTAACTAGAGAGAAGGATGGATAAACATTGAGTCAATGCAAAATATTATCCGAGTATTGCTTTGCAGCTTTGCTTTCATCGCTGATGAGGACGAACATGTTTATCCCACTTAGCAGACCTTCTTCACAGACGACGAGGTCGAGCAAAAACCAAAGAAAAATCTGTGGGCACAAACAAGTCTAAATATTGATTTGACCCTACAAATGAAAACATATTTGTGTTGGAATACGGACACTATAAAAAAAAAAAAAAAAAGATAAAAGGATTAGATGTTGTTCTCCATGCTTCTTAATATTGTATCGAAGGTGATTAAACTTGCTCAAGAAAGTATCAACCAAGGTATATTCTCATCAAGGCTGGTCAGTCGCCTAACCCAACGCGTTGTTTGCAGATTGTGGATTAGATGCCAGAGCTATTCTTATTATAAATTCCAATCGTTAGCACCAAATTGGAGACGGGTCCAACAAGCAAACATAAAAATAAAAAAATAAAAAATAAAAAAAATTTAAGCGCTAAACAATCACAACAAATTCACCCAAATTTGAGCGGTTTTATCGATTTTTCACACGAGTTGATTTTTTATTTTTAGTAAAATTAATTTTTGGGTTGTTAAAAGGTTTCGTTTGCTCCAAAATTTATTGGTCTTAATCTGAAAAATTAGATTCGAATTTTTTGTTGGTGGAGTTTTGAGTTAAAATAAGTTCAGAATTTTGAGACTGAAGAATGATTAAGCCTAACCTAAGCTTAAATGTTTCATGCAAAATTTTAGGCTGGAGCTTAGCTTGGTTGAATTCCATATTAGCGATTTCTGAATTTGCCCTAATTCAACTCTCTAAAATTTACATAATAACTGAAAATATTTAAGAAATTTTAACAAATAGTCACCCGTCTTATTACATATTTATGGGACTATTTTATCGCTTTTAGTACAAAATCGCTCGTCTTATACTATAAGTTTATAAAAATCCATTTTGATTAAATTGTTTAAAAAATATTATTTTTTTTACATTTTTTGAATTAAAATTAATATAAAAAATTATTCTTATTTAATTTTAGTTCAAATTATTATTAAATTAATATAATTTTTTTTTGTCTTATTCTACTTTTTGTAAAAGATTAGTTATCCGATATTATAAAACTAAAATTTTAAATTTTAATTTCACTAGACCGATTGTCGATAATTATGAACCAACTATTCTAAACAAAATAAAAATAAAAATAAATTGATCTTTTCATATTAATTTAATTGGTAAATATTTGTTAAATATTTTAATTAAGATAATTTTTTATAAATTTACAAATAAGACCAAAGATTTTTTATTAATAAAAAAATAAAATAGATAATTAATTACTAAAAACTAAATATTTAATTACTTTTTTGCTCGTGTATAAAACAAAATTGGAATTATTTTTTAATTTCAAGGTATAATTTATACCTATGTGTTTGATATTAGCTTGGAGTTGGCTTTCAATAATATAATCATTCATATCCCATCACCTCCATTTTCCGAGCTTCTTATTCATTATTGTTTGATTATAAAGGACGAATCAAAATAAAAAACTAATATTAAGTTTAGAGATAATCGGGTTGCTAAACTCACCATATAAAAATTGATGAGTGTTAGAGTTATCAATTGTTATGGTAGAGTATTGGAATATTTGTATTTTTAGTACGAAAAATAAAGTAACTTCATGTGTCACAAGACAAGGCCCGGGAGTAGGGGTGTGCACTATTCGATTAAAACCGAATTAACCGATCGAACTGAAATAAAATAATCAATTCGGTTCGGGTTATTCGGTTTTCGGTTCGGTTCGGTTTTGAAAATCGAAATTTTGTAATTCCATTTCAGTTTCGGTTATTGAATTTGAAAAACCGTAAAAACCGAACTGCCAGTGGGTTTCGGTGTTGGGCTAATTGGTTCAAACACAATTATATATTATCGCTATTAGCAATGATCGGTTCGTCGCTCTCGCCGCTCTCGCTCTCGCCTCTCATTTCAGCCCTAATCCTAAATCCTGATCGCCTCTCGCTCTCGCCGCTGCGGTGCTGCGCCGTGTCGGTGACATCGCTTTCATCCACCCTCGGACCCCCCTCCTCCTCTGAGGCTCTTAGTCCCGACGCCTCAATATCTCTCTGTGACCAGCCTTCGACGCTCTGAGCTTCAATATCTCATTTTTCTACAATGGCATCATCGGGATCAAGTTGCAAGGCGAGGGGATTTATGAAATTATGAAACTTAAGGTTGATTTTTGTGAAATTAAATTAGGATTTTTTGATTTCATACGATTTAATCTGTAATTCTATATTTTCTATTGATAGATGTTAAACGAGGATGACAGTCAGGAGCTTTCAAACACAAATTCAGTTATTCCAAGTCCAATGCCAATTTCTGCTTCTCAGGAAAGTTCTACGCCTATGGCTATCGAAGTTTTAAACGAGGGCAATGCATCTACATACAGTACAAAGCCTCCAATGCCAAGAAAGAGAATGGCAACACAATCAGTTGGATGGGAGCATTACACAAAGTTCACAGAGTCAGGCAAGTCAACCAAAGCCAGATGCAACTACTGTGGTAATGAATTCTTTTGTGATTTAAAAAGAAATGGTACTTCTTCTCTTAGACATCACATGAATCAATGTAAGCAATATTCATATAATATTGATACATATCAAATACAACTTACTATGCAACCTATTCAAAAAGAAGTAGAAAATGAGTCTGTGCTAACTAGCTGGAAGTTTGATCAAGAAAAAATTAGAAAAGCACTGGCATACATGATTGTTGTAGATGAATTGACTTTTAGTTTTGTGCAACATGAAGGTTTTCAATACCTTATGTTTCAAGCTTGTCCTAGATTTCGAATGTCTTCACGTTGGACTATGACTAGAAATTATTTTCAACTCTACCATGATGAAAAGGTAAAGTTGAAACAATATTTCAGAGAGTCCAAACAAAGAGTTTGTTTGACCACTGATACTTGGATCTCAATTCAAAACATAAACTATATGTGTATCACAGCACATTATATTGATATTGATTAGAAGTTGAAGAAAAAACTTTTGAATTTTTGCAAAATTACAAATTATAAGGGTGAAGTTATAGGAAAAGCAATTGAAAAATATCTGTCTGAATGGGGAATTGATAATATTTTGACTATTACTATTGATAATGTTTCTTCAAATGATACTGCTATTTCCTATTTGAAAAAAAATTTTTTGAATTGGGACACTTGTTTGGCACAAGGAAAATATATTCATATGCGTTACATAGCACATATCATTAATCTTGTGGTGAAAGATGGTTTGAAAGATATAGCACCATTGCTCGGGTTAGATCTGTAGTTAAATATGTGAGATATTCTCCAGCAAGATGGCAGAGGTTCAAAGAATGTGTGAAAATTGAAAAAATTGAAAGTAAAGAATGTCTTTGTTTGAATGTATCCACAAGGTGGAATTCCACCTATATGATGCTTGAAGCAGCTCAAACTTTTGAGAGGGTTTTTGAAAAATTTGAAGAGGAAGATAGCAATTTCTGTAATGAGCTTAATAATGAAGATAGAACTCCTCTATCTTTTGACTGGCAGAATGTTAGGCGACTTATTACATTCTTAGAGCATTTCTATAAGTTGAGTTTCTGGCTCTATGTATGTTACAAGTAATTTATTTTTTAATGAAATTTGTTGAGTTAACCTTCTTTTGAATCTATGAAAAGTCAGCAGTGATATAAAAGTCCAAGATATGGTTGTTATGATGAAAGACAAATATAACAAGTATTGGGGTGAGCCAGAGAAGATTAATATGCTTCTTTTTGTTCCTATCGTCTTTGATCCAAGACGCAAGTTAGAATATGTTGAGTTTGGAGTTAAAAAAATGTATGAAGGTGAAAGAGGTGTCATGATGAGGAGAAAGTTGCATGAAGTTGTATATGATTTGTTCAAAGAGTACAGGATGCGACTACAGCCGGGAGAAATGCAAGATGGTGAAGGATCAAGTATGCCAATGCAATCAAGAAAGTACATCTTAAGTAGTCTATTTGCTGAGCATAGAAAAAGTTTCATGGGTGATGAAATGAAATCTTTGTTAGAGGATCTTGAAAAAAATGAGCCAAACTTTGATGTTCTAGGCTTTTGAAAAGTGAATAGTTGCAAATTTCCTATTCTGTCACATATGGCTCGTGATATATTAGCTATACCTATCTCTACAGTGGCCTCTGAATTAGCTTTTAGCACAGGAGGGCACATATTTGATCGTTTTCGTAACTCTTTGACTCCTACACTAGTACAAGTTCTCGTTTGCACTCAAGATTGGATTAAAAATTCAAAAACAGAAATCAATATTGAGAAAAGTTTGGAAGAACTTGAAAAGATTCAAGAGGTTAAGATTTGCATTGCTAATATTTTTATTATTACATTGTATATTTCTTTATTATGATCAAATAATCATTGAATGATTTTTTTATTTCAAAGTTGACAAAGATGAAATTGGATGCCACAACCATTGAATTTTAAGAAGTCATCTTAAAGTTTGAATATGCTTACTTATTTTTTATGCATTTCTTTTCATGTTTCTAACTTTCTATGATCATCTCTTGCAGATTCATTCTTATATATCCTTTTTACTAAATATTAACTTGAATACTTGCTTTGTATCTTCATAGGCTCATAGCCTTTCAATGTGGCTCCTTATCATTCATGTGCATCACAGCATCAGTGCATGTGTGAAGTTATGATCTTACAGTCCTTAGTTCTTTACCCAATTACCTACTTACCTGATATTTTCTTAATTGCTTTTACTGTGATGATATTTTACTATGTTTTTTAGGTTCAACAGTATGATCCAACAGAAAAAGTGAATTTAGTATATTTAGATGCATCATGCATGCATCCAACTATCTAGGAACAGGTATGTATCCAACTATTATTTTGTAGGAGCAAGTTGATGCCTGAGGGGAGGCATCTTCGTTTTTGATGATGCATCAAAGCCAAATCCAAGCCTCTTGAATTTTTGCTTTTATTTGAGGTTTTTTTTGTCTTTGGTGTTTTGATGCAGAGGTGTTCCATGTTAATCTTCCTGATTGGACTATGGTCCCCTACTCTGGCTTCGTCCTCTTCACTTTGTAGTAATGGCATGGTTGTTTGGATGGCATGTGAAGGCAACCACTACCTACCATTCGAGCATGGGGAGAGCCAGAGAGGGATGCTAGGTTTTGACAATGGATCAAAAGCGAATATGACGGTATGACCCTCTTGGAATTGTTTTATGATTTTTTAATAATTTTTGTTGAATTTTTCATAAGCTGTTTAAGGTGATGAAGATGTTGAATCATTGGCTCATTGCCATATGCTATGCTCGCATGTGGGCAAGTGACTGATTGGACGATTGTCTCCTTCTTTGGCTTCACCCTAGTAATGTTATGCTGCTTGGAAGTTGGAACTTCTTTCTTCTGTTATGTTACTTCTGTACACGGAACTACAAGAGATTTTTCAAGCTTTTCTTAATGGATCATTGGACATGATATAATCCTTCAAAGTTCAAATGCTAACTGATTACTAAATTGATCATATTTATTCTGAACCACATAATTACAGTTGTTGTCTTGCAGTTTGCTGATGCCGAGTTATTTGACTTGTAAAAATGATATTATAGCCTTATAGGATTGTCCTACTACTGCACATTATCCTGCAACTCTGCAAGTATAAAGTTAAACTGTTGAAGTGTTCTGTAACAGTGCAGCTTGCCAGCTTCTGCTACTATACAATATATATTGTCTTGTTGCTCGCCTGCTCCTGCAAGTATGAAGTTGAAGTGTTGAACTGTTGAAGACTTGGAACTTGAAAGTCTTGAAGTATCTTGCTACATGAAGTTGAACTGTTGAAGTATTTTGCAGCTTGTCTGCTTTTGCTAAACTGCTACTATACATTGTTCTGCTACTCTTGCTGCTCCTAGCCTCCTGCAACTTAAAGACTTGATTCGCTTAAAGTCTTGAAATGTCTTGCTACATAAAGTTGAACTGTTGAAGTGCTTTGCAGCTTGTCTGTTTCTTCTAGACTGCTACTATACATTGTCCTGCTGCTCCTGCTGCTCTTGCAACTTGAAGACTTGATTCACTTGAAGTCTTGAAGTGTCTTGGTCTTGCTTGTGCGGTTGTGCCATTGTGGCATGTGAGATACTGAGATTAATTGATTATTTATTAGGTTGCAATTTGCAAACTTGCAATTGGACTAGATATCAGTGTCAAGAATTCAGGTTATGTATAATGTATCTATTGAATATCCTGTACTATTTTTTTTCCCTTATGCAAATGACCAGATTCAAACAGGCTCTTATAAAAATTCGATTTACAATTTGGTTATAATTGAACCGAACTGAAATATTTCGATTCAGTTCGGATTCGATTTTTATACTATTCGATTTGGTTCGATTCTGGATTTTAAAATTTCGAAAATTTCGGTTTGATTTTAACCGAATGCACAGTCCTACCCGGGAGTCCTGAGTCCTGGATAGGGCTATCAGTGGTCCGGGCAGGCCCCAGGAAGCCCGAAATACCGGCCGGAAAAATTCAACACAGTCTGGCCGGGCTCGGGTTCATTGAAGTCCGAGCCCGGCCCGGAAAGATTGCTGCCCTAGTCCTGGAAGACGGCGTAACTTCTGGGGGAGGTCGGACCGAGGTGCGGAAGCTTGGTATACGTGTCGATTGCTCATTGGCAAGCGCACGTGCGGATGAGTGCGCGGCCGGTTCAGAAATGGTCGGCTCTGAACAATGCTTTGATAATCACGTAATTAAATCAAAATCGAGAATTTTGTTGCAAAAATAATTAAAATGTTCATGCGTCTGTTTACGCGTCCGAGGCCTCCATCGATGTTGCCATCACGAATCTAAGGAAGGGTTTTGAAGTACCCATTTTATCCCCGTTCTTCCTCTTAATTACGAAAATGATTTCTATGTTACGCTCTAAACTACGAAAATCATGATTAATTGATTAAAATTTTAAATTAAAATTGAATTATATAATATTATTATAAAATATAATCATCACGTTTGTGGATAATAAATGCATAGACCCACCATAATTATTTTATTTGCAGCACAACAAAGTTAGGAGTTTTAACAAACAGACATGTGCATCAATGTCAACGAAGGATCACATATTTTATTATTATTATTAAAAAATTATATCTCTATATGATGCACATAGCTTGTATATGCTATATTATAATATAGGTTATTTAGTATTTAAAGAAATTAAATTTAAATTTTTTGTCATATTTTTATCATATATATCTACACAAGTTATTATATAATATTATTATTTATTATAATAAAAAATTATTTTGATGTAAAAATAAAATAATTAATTAAAAGATGTGTTTCACTTTTATAAAATTTATTCTCTATCATCTTGATAGAGATAAATTGTGAAATTATGATAATTAATCAAAACTTTATCTAATATAAAATCTAGAAATCTTTTTGACTTCAAGTATGAAATTGTTAAGTCGCTACTCTTTCAATTCATTTTTATTGAATCATTATCAACTCATATACAATAAATTATAAAAAATATTTTTAAAAAAAAATTAAAAAAATGTCATAACAATGATTCATGATTTTCTTTAATTTCAATATGCAAAGCTCAAAAAAATTAGAAAATATGCAATAAATAAAAACAAAAATAAGAGAAAAAAATGAGGAGAAGGACTTTTATAAGTGATAAGACCAGTGCAATTGCCAAATTTTCATCTTCATTATTGAAACTCACAAATAAAAATTGAAAATATGGAAGAAGATGATGAGGAGGACATTTGCGAAAGACAGGGTCGATGCGATTGTCAAATTCTTTATTTTTGTCTATGGACCTCGACACAACATCCATGAAACTATTTCACTCTTATATCATTACTTTCTCAAACTTAACAAGCTTGTAAAATAATCTTAAAATACAAAAAAATTAGAAAATCGAAAATGAGAAGGAATGATAATAACATGGGGTAAGGAGAGAAATTTAATAGCTGCAACACTTCCATGGGTTATTCGCTTTTTTTTATTATTTCTCCTTCACCGAAATCTAATTTGAGAGAACAAAACTATAAAAAAATAAAAGAAAAATATCTCTTCCAAATAGTTCAATTTATGAAAAAAGTAACAAGAAAAATGATGAAATAAAAAAACCTCTATCCTAAATAGGAAATCATGAATTTATGTATGAAATAAAAAACCTCTCTCCCAAATAGGGAAACATGAATTCATGATGGCAAAAAAACTTCTCTCCCAACAAGGAAACCATGAATTTATAAATTTAAAAAATAAAAATATCTCTTTCAAATAGTAAACCATGAATTCATAAAAAAAAAAAAGCAACGAAAAAGCATAAAATAAAAAAAAGCCACTATCCTAAATAGAAAATCCTAAATTCATGGATGCAATAAAAAATGTCTCTCTCCCAAATAGAAAACTATGAATTCATGATAGTAAAAAAAATCTCTCTCAAATAGTAAACCATAAATTTATAAATGAAAAAAAAAATGTCTCTCTTCCACATTTATAAATTCATGAAAAAATATAAAAATGGAAGAAAAAATAATAAGAACTAATTGAAATTTATTCAACAGTTTCTTTAATCAATATCTATAAAAAAGAAAAGAAGAAAAGAGTGAAATAAAAAAATAAGAACTAATTAAAAAAGCAAGAAAAGAGTGAAATAAGAAAGCAAGAACTAATTAAAATTTATTTAGGTCTTTTTTAAGCAAAAAAATCTAAATAAAAAAAGAGATGGAATAAAAATGACAAAAATTATTTAAATTTGTTTAAATAGTATTTATGAAAAAAGGAAATAAGAAAATGGGTGAAATAAAAAAAGCAAGAATTAATTGAAATTTATTTAAATATTTTTAAGCAATAAAAATCTAAAGATAAAAAAAATATTATTTATAATATATACTATGTTTATTAAAATACTTAACACAATTTACTCTATATAAATAAAAAGGATGATAAAAATAAGTTTTCTCAAATTTTAATAAATTAAAATAGATATTTTTGTCCTTACGATAATTGAATGTATACTCATCCAAAAAATTATTCATTTTTTTCACCTCTCTTATAGGGACAGTTAGATTTATAAAAAATTATTGTGATTAAAATATATCTAAAAAATATTCTATTTTAATTCAATTTTATCAATTAAATTTAGCAAAAAATAAATTGTCCTCATTTTATTTTGGTTTGAATAATTATTAAACTAGCACAAAAAATAACTTGTTTTATTATAATTTTTGTAAAAGACATATTGTTCGATATTATGAAATTAAAAATTTAATTCAATTTTGTCTATTCAAAACAAAACCAAATGAAGATAATTTATTTTTTTAATATTAATTTAATGGGTAAAATCAAATTTAAATAAAATATTTTTTAAAATTTTTAATTGAGGCGATTTTTTACAAATTTATAATATAAGGCGAATGATTTCTTGTTAATAATAATAAAAATAGATGATTTTTTGTAAATTTGTAATAAAGTAGATAATTATTTGCTAAAAATTTTTAAATTAATTATTCAAATGTAAAACAAGATAGCCGGGAGGATTTGGTTTTTTTCTTTTTTTATTTTTAACTTAACGGGGACAAAGAATTATTTAAATATTAAATCTTTCAATATGACACAGCAAAGTTGCAGATACTATTTTGTTTTCTCTTGCATTATTAACATAACTAAATATGCCTTTCTAATTTGTGTACACTATACAGTATACAAGCAAATTCTTTGGTTTTTTGTCATTACCACCCTGAAATCTCTGTATCTGCCAATGAACCCATCAAATCTTTATAATTGCATATTCCCCCTCATATTTTGACTCATTTCATCAAAACGAAAAACCAGGTGATCATAGCCTTAGGATCCATTTAGAGTTTGAGATCATCGTGGATTGAGATTTTATATAAGAGTTTGATGTGGTCGGACCACATTAGAAATATTCAAGACGAATTTATTAGGTCAAACCACTTTTATATCGGATATAAATTATTTAATAATCTAATTTCAAATTGGAATTCGAATTTGAATTAATTAAATAAGAAAAGTCTAACGCTCATTAAATTAGCCTCAGTAGGCCAAAAGGACATGAACTCCATTTTGAGTTTGTGACCGGGGCTGTAAATGAGCTGGCTCGACTCAATTCAGCCCAAAAATAGCCAACTCAAGCCAAACTCGACTCAAATCTAATTTTTAAAATTATAAAAAAATTATAAAAAATATCAACTACAACATTACAAATTATAATTCACAAATTTATAATAAAAAAATTAAACATAAAAATTGTATAAGTAATATTAATAATATATATATAACTTTAATATATATATATATATTAAAGAAACTATGATAATAAAATAACATCTAAAAAAATATATCAACTACAATATTTTAATTAAATAACTAAATATATATTATATATATGTTATAAAATATATTTTAATATTATTTATATATATATATTAAAAGGATAAATGAGGTCTCGAATTAAAATTAAGTCAGTCGGATCTAACTCAAGCTCAACTCGTTTGGTAAATGAACCAAGTTTTTGAGCTTGAGATTGAAATAAGTCGAATCAAATTCAAGCCTGAGTTCAAATTATGAGCTAAATTAATACCCCTTTTGTGACCAACATAAATTTGAGTTGGACTTAGAATTCAATTATAAAAAAATGGGATTAGAATCCCACAATTTAGGGTTTTCAAAGCCTTATCTAAAATTCTTACTGGGATTTGAGTTATAGTGGAACTTGGAATCCCTATACAAATCAAATTGATCTCATAAACCTTAGCCTGAGCTTTATATTATTATGTTATCAAATGTGATTGATTAATCTCCCATCGAATAATTAGATAAATAGTATTCAATATATATAATTAAAAGATATTTATCGTATTAGTTTGGCATTTTGAAATAATTTGGTGTATAATCCACTATTTTGATCAAATTGGACATTCTTGAACTCTTTCAACAAGTATATCAGAGGTTCAATTTTGAAATTATACAAATTTTCTAAGACCAAAATTATGATAGTAATAATTCAACTGAGTTGAGTCGTATAGTGATCTCTCTTAGAGTCGAAGATTTAAACAAAACCTATTTACAAGTATTATATGGGCGGATCACATGGTGGCAAAGTTCTTTCGTAAGTGGTGCGACTCTTAATATGTATCATGTTGATGAGTACAAGTAATCAAGTATTGGTATTGGACTCAAAAATTAAGTCAAGTGGATATCTTGATCATGAACATATGGTTAGCAGTGAATTTTTTAATATTGTTGCTCAAGTGAAAAATTATTGACTGGTATTAGATAATTTTTTGATAGTACTAATTGAAATTAGTCCGATAGAAAATTATTGATTAAAAATATTAAAATTGATATGGTCAAATCATACATAAAAGAAAGATTATTATGCTATCAAATATAATATATTAGTTTCATATCGGATAATTAGATAAATAAAATCTGATATATATAATGAAAAATCTTATATCCAATTAGATTAAACTTTTAGAATAATTTGATGACCTATCTAATATGTTAATCTGATTTGACATTCTTAGACTCTCTTAATACTATATAATGTGTTGTTTGACTTTGTTTTGAGAACAATTGTGCTTTGTTGAAATATAGAAGGAGTTGTACTATTCCTCAAGTTGGATCTCTCTCGTTCTATAATCAAGATCAAAGTTTGTGAGAGTGTTTCACATGTTTAATACGTCTTAAAGCAAACTTAGATCAAATATTAAGACAATAATGAGATCGAATGCTCAAACCACTTTTAGGTTAACAATCTCATAATGTACATGACAATTTTACTTTCCTCGAACTCAAGGAAGATGTTTATTTATTTGCATGAGATGCAATTTGATTTGAAATTTGTGATGCATATTTAATTGAAATATATAATATAATGCAATACTAATGCATTATATTATATATTCCGCTATAATTCTCATTTCGTAATTTTAACATTTACTTTGTCCCATATATTTTTTTTAGGAGATAACCATGATTATTAAATTTCATTAAAATCTATAGAAAGTGGTTCATGCACTATTAACACCAAATATAAAAACGTTGATCAAAAAAATATTAGCACCAACTGAGAAATAGAAAGAGTATTCAATGCCATAAACTATAGGATTGAGGAAACTCTGCTATATCTGTCAAGGAGATAAGAGTGATCAAAGAAATTAACTATCCTAGTTAAGCTTAGCCAAGTATATATGATTAAGACAAATTTCTACACATACCTTTTTTCTTACATTCTTGCAAGAAATCTTCATACTTCAAGAAAAAATAAGTAAATTGAAAAAAATCATTAGGGTATATGTAACTACAGTAGAATTCAAGGAGTTACATGTAATATAGATCTTAAAGTTTTAGGGGTTAATCTACAATTTCTAAAGAGCTGAAGTAGCAACGAGGATTGGTTTGGTCTCTAGCGCTTGACCTTCCTTCCTTGCTGATCTTTTTTCTTCTAATTTTTTCTCTTTTTTCTTTCTGATTTTCGCAGGTTTTATAGAATTCGAAAAGTTTGAAATCGAATTATTAATTGATTTAAATTTAAAATTTAATTATATTCTGATTTGTAATCAGATTTCATATTTGAATCTTTATATTATTGATTGACATGATCTAAGATTGCAATTTGCCTGATTGAAGTTTTATTGATTTTAATGTTACATATTTGTGATATCACAAAATAAAGGGGAGATTTTGTCTTTTTTTTTTTTCATGCGTCAAAGATGTAACATTAGGAGGCCTTTTTTGCAAAATTCATAAAGTATATTTAAAAAATATGTAAACAAACTCAAGAAGCAAGAAGGGCATATACAAAAACACCCCTTCTATGTGAACTACCACGTCTTGAACGGGCGATTTTATACAAATACATTTAGGGTTATTTACATATACCTCCTTATACATTTACAAAATTTCAGATTTCTTCTTCACTTTTTCCCATGGTTGCAGAAAGATCATTGCATTCAGTACTCTGATTCATCTTATGTTAAAATTTAATCCAAAATATGAAAAAAAAATTCAAAATAGTCCTCACCCGAAGAAATTGAGTTGCCATCCAATTTGCCTAAAATATAAATTACAAAAACAATTTTACAAAATTAAAGATAATTATAAAAATGTTCTTATAAATTTTGCATAATCACAAAAATATGCTTGCATTATTAATCTTCAACCTTTGGCTAAGAAATTAGGAACCGTTTGATTCGATATTAGGATTAAAATCAAAATTAAGATTAGTGAATCACTTTTGTAAATTAATATATTTTTTATCAAAATTAACCCTATAATAATTTAAAATTCTAAAAATTATTTAATTTTTTATAATAATTTAATTTAATAATAATGTAAAATAAGTAATATTAATTTTGTAAAAAAAATAATTCTAAAAAATATTAATTTTGATCTTGATTCTAAATCAAACGATATATTAGGATTCTAGCCAAATTGCCAAATTTAACCCGGATTTGGATTTCCCACCTAAATCATTTAACATAATTCAAGCGACCTCAAAAACTTGGTGTCGCATGATCAAAGCTCTTAAAATGCCATTCAAGTCCCTTAAAGCTCAAATCAATGAGGAAACCTATTTATATAACTTCTAAACGGCTCCAATAATCCTAAAATTGACCATTAAGAGTGAAATTAGCAAGATAATTAAATCATTAAGCCTACACCGAAATATTCTAAACATTTGATGAGATAATAAACTCCGTTTAATGGAATATTTCACAGATATTTTTAGTTGTTACTGTAAACTTTATCACATAAAAGTTGTACAACTTATTAAATAATTCAAAGAAAAATACATAGTTTTAAAATTAGATGAAGGAACAAATAATTCTGCATGTTGAGAAGGACGTAAATGCATATAACCTTATATCCAACATATTACGAAACTAATATTTAAGGGCCGTTAAGTAACAGGTCAAAATGAAATCAAGACTAAAATTAATAAATTATCTTTATAAATTAGTATTTTTTTTATTAAAATTGAAATACAATTTAAAGTTCGAAAAATTAATTTATTTTTTTAATAATTAAATTTAATAGTAATGTAGTTCTGATTTTGATTCATTATCAAACGAAGTCTAAACTATTTGTACACAATTATCAAAAGTTTCAGGGGTGTAAACACAAAATATACCATTTCAAATTCCAATTCAAATTGTGCTCTCAGTGTGGTCCCAAATACAAGCCTTTCCAGCTAGCTTGCATTATTGAACAAAAATAAAATAAATTAAAAATTTTTAAAATCCTAAATTCCTTTGTTAATTATATAAAATTTCTTAAAATCTTAGTAAATTAATTTCTCTTTTAAAGTCAAAAAACTACTTATAATCATTGAAATTTTGCCAAATTATATATTTTTCTTTAAATTTTAAAAATTGTATATAACTCCTCAAAATTTTTTCGAATTGTATATTTTTCCTCCAAATTTAAAAATTAAATATTTTTTGTATTACTAGACATATTATAAAAATTTCATCATGTATATATTTATTATTAGAATTAATAATATTTAGATAATATATATTATTTAATGTTCGAATTGAAATAAAAAAGACGAAAATATTCCAAACTTAATTAGAGAAGGTTTTCGTAGTTATGTCATAAAAAACTCTCTTGTTTAGTTGACAATTTTATTTTATATTAAATTTCAATTAAAGATATAAAATTATTATTTTATTCTTGATTTGATTTAGACCTATTTTAATCTAATCTCAAATTAAATTTAAACTTAAGATATAAAATGATAATTTTTTCATGACGTGATTTAAACTTGTTTTAACTTAATTTTAACTAAGAGTAAGGTTCAATCTAGATCATATCTAAGATCTGATATAAACCAAATTTAGAGTTAATTCTCACTCATATTCTTCATTACGTTAATCAACACCCGATCGAAAATACTTTCATTTTTTTCATTTCAACTTAAACAATATCAAATAGCATATATTTTTTAAATATTGTTGATTCTAATAATAAATTTATATTTGAAAAATTTTTAAGAATAATTACCTATAACCTCTTGTAATTAGCCTTAATTACCTACAATCTAATTTTCGGAATTACCCACACCCCCTTTTCCGAAATATTTACCTACACCCATCCGATTGTTATTTAATCAAAATTTTTTCAAAAAATTTCGATTTTACCTTCAGTTATTTTTACAATTAAATCTCTAAAACTTATTTTTTATTATTTAACACCCTAAAATTCATTTTTTTGTAAATAACACCCCGAAATTATTCTGATTTACAGAAAAGTTCCCGAAATTATTGCGACGGCGGCAAGGGTGGTGGCGCGCGGGCGGCGACGCCGAAGGCCGGCGCGCCGGCACGCGGTCGCAGACAGCCAAGGCCGAGGCCGTTCGCACTCGCGTGTCGGGGACAGAGGCCGAGGCCGGCGCACCAGCAAGCGGGCACGAACGACCAAGGCCAAGGCCATCCGCGCCTGCTGCCGACGCGCCGGAGCGCTAGACTCGGCCTCAGCACACAGGCGCGGACGACCGACGCACCAGCCTCGGCCTCTGTCCCTGGCACACGGGGGCGAATGGCGTCGACCTCAGCCATCAGCGTCCGCGTGCCGGCGCACCGGCCTCGGCCTCCGTCCCCGGCACGCTAGCGCGGATGGCCTAAGCATTGGTTGTCTGCGCCCGCGTGCTGACGTGCCGGCCTCAGCCTCCGCTCCTGCCACCGACCTCCGGCGTCGTCGCCCGCGGGCCGCTACCTCGCTACCGTCGCAATAATTTCGGGGACTTTTCTATAAATCGGAATAATTTCGGGGTGTTATTTAAAAAAAACTGAATTTCGGGGTATTAAATAATAAAAAAAATGAGTTTTTAAAGGGTTTAATTGTAAAAATAACCGAGAGTAAAATTGAAATTTTTTAAGAAAATTTTGATTAAATAACAATAGAGGGTGTAGGTAAATATTTTGAGAAAAAGGAGAGTGCGAGTAATTCTGGAAATTACCGGAGGTTGTAAATAATTAAGACTAATTACAAGAGATTATAGGTAATTATCCCAATTTTTTAATATATCAAATAACTCAAGAAAAAATTATGATTTTTCAATTTTGAGAAAAAATATGTAATTTTTTAAGTTTTAAAAAATATATATAATTTAGTAAGATTTAAAAGAATTATATATTATTTTTAAAGTTTTAAAATATATATAATTAAATAAAATTTTAAGGAATTATATATTTAATGTAATTATCTTAACCAAATAGGGGCATTACCGACATTTAGTGTTGATGAGAAGACGCTACTTGGTGGACGGAATATTTGTCACCCAGGACCACAGAGGTTTCTTCGCAGGGATCGTTCTCCGCCTTCTGCTTCACACCTTGCCGGATCGGATCCGCCAGCACCGCTGCCGTGCCGGACTTCCGATCCATTGAACCCTTTCCGGAGAAGAAGAGGTAGGTCTCCTTCCATCATGGCTTCTTTTACTACTGCGGATGTTTGTTTGCGACGTGATTTTGGAGATCTAGATTTGAAGCGCTCAATCTGCGATGTTTGTTGATAGAGCTGGATTTTATTTGCTTCCGGGAAAAAAAATCTGATCTTTTGTTCCTTTCGTCTTGAATTTCTGTTTTCTCGTTAATTATGGGAAAAAATAACCTAAGTTCTTTTGTTCCTTTCTTGCTGAATTTCTCGGAAAAAAATTTCCTTTTTTTTTTCTTGCTAATCTGAATCCTGCTTATTAGTGCTTCTCCGTCTGGTTTTAGATCCCTGATTGCTTAAAATACTACGCAATTACTTGATAATTTATTTTTTCTTATCATGGAGATGGTTTGCAATATCATCATATCAAGCAAAGGCGATCCGCTATTGTACTATTAAAGAGAAATCGATGTACTCTTCCATCATGTAGTCCTTGCCTACCACTTCTTTTCTTCTGCAAATTATTTCATGCTTGATTGTCTGATATTAGTGCTCGAGTTGAGCCTCATTAGGTTTAGCGGTGGAGATATCACGTGGCTTCCATCAAAAACGAGAGTTTTAGGACAGAGATTCCTGATTGTGGATTTGAGATTGTGAATTATAATGGTTAGGGTCCTTCCCTAGCTCCAATCAAGAGAGAGAACCTTAGGTCTAAATCTTGCTTGTGGTGGCTTCCTAGCCTAATTCCTTGATTTTTTAGCTGAAATAGTCTGCAACTATGATTGTGTTAGACAACTGTGATCCAATATTCTGCTATTTAAGTTTGATCAAAGCTAAAAAAAAAAAATTGTGCTATTCAAGAGAAATGGATGACTGGTGATTGGAATTGCAGATTGTTGTGGTTGGAGACTTGCAAAATTCCTCTTGAGAAAGAGCTTCTGATAGCAGAAAAATGTCTAGTCCAAGCTGTAGCTGTATTCTGGGATACATTTGATGCAACTAGTAGAAATATTGCATAGTTTTACTAGGCAATCCTTCATGATTGCTCTTTTTTTTGTTTTTCTCAAATTATTTTAGCTCATCATTATTGGTTCTCATTTTTATATCAAAAATACTTCTGATGTCTGTAAGTTTCAGTGACTTTTGGATCTTATTGTTGTTACTATGATTATAACAACTTAGATGCCTTGTCTTTTACCAATTGTAACCTGTTCTTCTTTTATTTTACCTACTAATTCATATTTTAAACATGAAAAACTTGATATTTATTTTCGGTTACATCCCATTAGTTGGCAAACTAATCATTAGCTGTGGCACGTAGTTGCAATTTTTTCCCTATGCCTGAATTCATTTTTTATTTCTTCTAGCTGTACCTGACCACACACTGGAAGACAAACACTTAGGAATGCGGAAAGATGTGCTTGAAATCTGAGGAATTAGTGGTCAAGGTAAATGAGATTGTAGCTCCACATGAGCTACTCTTTTTCATCCTTGATGAGATTGGGCAGCATACTCCTCAGTTTGTCCTCCATGCACTGAATCATGATCTGGTAGAAAAATCAAGAAAGCCTGTCGTGTTAAGCCATGACATTGGCGATGATGGTTAGAACTTCTGCTTCGTAAATAGCTTATATTATAAAAGTGGGAGGTTACAGAATAATAGTTGCTTTCTGTTTACAATAAATTGGCATGGCAAGTAAAGAGACTGTTTTGATGCAAAGATATGAGTTAGGAAGGTTACTAGGACAGGGAACTTTTGCCAAGGTGTATTATGCTAGAAACCTCAAGACTACCCAAAGTGTTGCTATAAAGGTGATTGACAAAGAGAAGGCTTTGAAAGCTGGCCTTATGGACCAGATCAAGCGAGAAATCTCAGTGATGCGATTGGTGAGACATCCAAATATTGTGCAGCTTTATGAAGTCATGGCCAGCAAGACCAAGATATACTTTGTCATAGAATACGTTAAGGGTGGTGAGCTGTTTAACAAGGTTGCTAAAGGCAGGCTCAAGGAGGATATTGCTCAGAAATATTTCCAACAGCTAATCAGCGCTGTGGACTTTTGCCACAGTCAAGGTGTTTATCATCGTGATCTGAAGCCTGAAAACCTTCTGTTGGATGAAAATGAAAATCTGAAGGTTTCTGATTTTGGCTTGAGTGCCCTTTCCGAGTCTAAGAGGCAAGACGGCTTACTGCATACTACTTGTGGAACTCCAGCTTATGTTGCTCCTGAGGTGATCAGCAGAAAAGGGTATGATGGTGCAAAAGCTGATATTTGGTCTTGTGGTGTGATATTGTTTGTCCTCATGGCTGGGTATCTCCCTTTCCATGATTCAAATCTGATGGAGATGTATAGGAAGATTGGGAGAGGCGAATACAAATGCCCTAATTGGTTTCCTCCTGAAGTTCGGAAGCTGTTGTCAAAGATCTTAGATCCAAATCCAAGCACTAGGATCACAATTGCAAAGATAATGATGAATTCTTGGTTCAGAAAGGGATTTGATGACAAACCTATGGAAACTGCAACAGAAAAAACAGAAACAATAGAAACCATTCCTCGAGATGTAGATGCACTTATTCCTTCTGATAGCAGCATTGTTGAGAGAAAGCAAGATTTGGTTAAACCCGCAAACTTGAATGCCTTTGATATCATTTCCCTTTCAGCAGGTTTTGATCTTTCAGGTTTATTTGAGGATCATGACCACAGGAAAGAAGCTAGATTCACTTCTATGCAACCTGCATCGACCATTATCTCAAAACTGGAGGATGTAGCCAAGAGCTTGAAGATGAAAGTGAAAAGGAAGGATGGTGGGTTGCTGAAAATGGAACGCCCAAAGGAAGGGAGAAGGGGTGTACTTGCAATTGATGCAGAAATATTTGAGATTGCTCCCAACTATCATCTAGTGGAGATCAAAAAGTCGAGTGGAGATTCTTTTGAGTACCATAAGCTTTGGAAAGAGGATATGAGTCATGCGCTCAATGACATTGTCTGGGCATGGCAGGGTGACCAGCCGCAACATCTGCTCTCTTGAGCACGCCAATAGCGTCACAATGGCGCGATTCAGAGAATTCTTCCTTGTTTAAGTAATTTCCAGATGGGGTTGTTTTGTATTATTTATGTTTTATAGTTTTGCTTTTGATCATCATTATGTCTTGATGCGAAGGTCTTGATGTTCTTTGAGCAAGCGCTAATGTGTGCCACCTTTTATAAGTTTGATTTATGCTAATGCTGCTGGAAATGCTTTGGAATTTTTTTTGGAGAATGGTAAGCCATAAATAAAGCCAAGCAGATGCAGGGATTTGTGTATTTTTTATGTGCTTCAACTTGTACTAGAAATAAGAAATACAGACTTTTGAGTATTAGCACTGAACTAATTATCATGTAAAAATTCAAAATGTTGTGCTTCCACATGCACCAAGGAAAACCTGCATATGTAAACTACTAGTTTCAAAATGATGTTACGCGGTCAGGCGATAACGCATGAGCTGTCTGCCACCTCGCTCTTCTCCAATCAAGCACGTGAAGTGATGAAGTTGATTTGGTTTGCCATATGCAGACAATTGAGCCGCCTGTGTTGGTGCCATCCGCTCATGCCCACAGTTCAAATTTCTTATCGTTGTCCTTCGTATAAAGGTCATCCGTAGTACCGCAACAAGTCAAGGTAAAGCACGACTTATAGGTTACGTTTAGTGATTAAAATTAAGATTAACATTAGTATTAGTAAATTATTTTTTAAAACTAATATTTTTTAATCAAAATTAATTTTATAACAATTTAAAATTTAAAAACTAATTAATTTTTTTATAATAATTAATTTAATAACAATGTAAAAAATTAATATTAATATTTTTAATAAAAAATAATTATTTAGTCAGATTATTTTTATCCTAGTCCATTACCAAATGAGAGCGTAGGTCTATTTTTTTTTTTTTTTTTTTTTTTTTGCACATACCTGCTTAGAAAAGTTCTAATTCTTTAACTCATAATTTTGATGTTTTTTTTCATTTAGAAATGGATGGAAGCATTAGTTTTCATGGTGAAAAAATCAATTACCTATAGATTTTTACATGTTACTTTTTTAATGCCAAAATCAAAATAAAAAAATTATATTTCTGAGGCTATCATTAACATTAAGTTGGACTTTGATGATTCTTTACAAATAAACCAATAATGCAAGTGACCTTCTTATAATTATCGAAATGACCAAGGATTTTTACAGTTGACAACAGGGTAGGTGGCTTCAAGGGAAAAACCCTTGTGGTTGATTAACTGAAAAAGAAGTACACAGATGTAGATTTTAGGTTTTTTATTTTTTAGCACACAACTGTAACATTAATGGCGAAGTTCTACTGGACATGGAACGCTTCAACCACATCTAGAGGAGGAAGATCATTGCTCCTTCTTTGTCTTCTTGGTAGAAGATGAGCATGCGAGGTGCCGCCACAAGTACTGACCGCTTGCCATGTCCACGCACGTCCAGAAACCCGAAGAGATCCCTGACCGGACCTGATCAGAACAACAACAGGAAGAAGAAGAATCAAGAACCCCTTCGAGGAATAATAGTTCAAGAATGGATTGCATGACAGATTGTTGCCTTGGCGTGAAGAGGAAGCGGCTCATTTTCAGCTATGCCGGAGAATCCCCCGGCATCATGCTCGGCCGGATCGGGCGGCGCTCGGAGGCCTCTGACCACGAAGAAGCCGGCGAGAGTCGCCGACAAGAAGATCAACACCACCCTTAATGGACACATCTCTCTCTCTCTCTCTCTCTCTTTTCCTCTTCTTGGATTATCAAAAACACAACTTTGCTAGGTGTGGAACGAAGGAAGAAACTGGAGCTCTATGCGTTTAAATGAAGTCTAGGCCGTGGCTGCAAGTTGCAACGGGAGGTTATGATCTGGGTCTTTTTTGGGGTGATTTTGCACATAAACCCTACAATTTTCGAAATTTTTGTATTGATCCCCATAGAATCAGTATTTGCATCATTGCATGTATACCGTATAAAACCATGGGATTTAGTATGCCCTTCTAGTTATCGCAAATGTATCTCTGTCTTCCCTTTTGCCTTAGAACAAACAAAGGATTAGGGTCTGTTTGTATACTCAGAAAAATAATCCTTTAAAATTTTTTCTTAAAATTTGGGATTCTATTTTTTAAAAAAATAAAAAATTTAGTAAGTAACCACATGTATTATCATAAATTTAAAAACAATCACCTTCTTTATTGTTATTAGTAAAAAAAAATACATTCTGATTAAAATTTGTACGTAACCATCTCCTATATTAATTTTTTATTTTAATTTTTTTAGTATAATGTGAAAAGACCATTATATTTTTAATTGTTTCACCTTTAGTGAAATTTATTATTCCTAATTATTTTATTCTTTTTCTACAAGAGAATTTTGAGCACTCAGACCATTGTTTTTTTTTTCCAAATTCCTTAGTTGGAAACGGTAAATGATATTCAAAATTCTAAGATAAAGAATGAGTAAAATTTGTTAACTTTTGAATTTTGATGATAATTAAATTAATATTTAATAAGTTCTTTAAGTTATGATAAAATTTAGGATTTGCAATGATCATTCAAACTAAGGATTAAGTCTCAAGATTAAATTTTAAAAATAATGATTTGAAAACAAAGAAGATAATAATTTGAAAATGAAACTTTAAGATCAAGTTGAGATTTCAAAAATTATTCAAAATGTGAGATCAATTCCAATCTCATAAATTTAACATTTTTTTTGCTAAGTCGAGGATTTAATAGTTAATTTATTAAAGCTCTCTATTTGATACCTTAATTAATTTGTAAATGCCTTCACTGGTTTAGTTTATATTTTTAAAATTAATTTAATATTGTATTAAACAGTTATTTAATTGAATTTTGTAAATAAACTTTCATCTAACTATTAGTAAGATTCAATCTCCCTAACTGATCAGTTCGAGCGTTTAAACCCAACAAGTAGAATAAATAATATTATAGTTCTATAAAATTTGATGGTCTAAAATCAATGTTCAGTTATCTAAACATGTGGTTCAGTTAACCAACTATGTGAGGACCAAACATAAGGCTAATTTTTACGATTGTTGGAATAGTTCGATCACAAGTTCGATTGATTAAATCTGACAAAAATAGTTGGAAGTGATTTCCTACGGCTAGTTTTTGACTTCAACGGTTATATAAAAGTTCAAAATTTCTTTGTTCATTGAGAAAAACTAGGTTTCATATTTTTAGAATAAGATTCATCCTCTCAAAGTCTTCTACCTCAACAAAAGTTCTAATTGATCGTTAACTTTCAAATCCTCATTATCCATGTATTTCAATCTTTGAGCGGCACTTGTTTGATTGATTTTGTTTATATTTTTTTCATATATTATTATTGTACTTTTCTTACATTGTTAAAAATTAAGTATTCTTTTAAATTTTAAGAGAATGGTGAAAGTACATACTTCTCGATTTATCAAAAGTGATTGATTAGTTTTGATGTAAAGTGATATTCATGGTCATTACTAGAATGAAACAATAACTTTAGGAAAGAGTTTGAGTTCTTAGAATTGAGATAAAAGTAGTGGAGTAGGTACAATTGGTCATCAAATTATATATATCAATTTGCACTCTCTATTTTTTAATTTATTTTATGCATTCAAATTTGATTGATTGAATATCTAATTTGATATTAGTTGAAAAATTTTATTACATATGATTGTGGATTGATCATTCTCATTTGGTTTAATTATTTTATTAATTATAATTAAATCTTGATCATCCTTGAACTCATTTTAGATTTTAAATTTATGAAAGCTTATTTTATTAATTGAAAACATATTTCACCCTCCCTCTTAAATTGTTATTTGTGCCTTCAAAATTGAGGGGAAAAAAACTTTTACATTTAACTTAAAATGATAGGGATATAATGGTATTTTCATGTCAATTCAAATATTACAAAATAAATAAAAAATAATTTTTATCGGGAGGTGATTGTCTATAAATTTTAACCAATGTTAATTAGGAGGTGATTATTTGTAAATTTTTACCATAATGTAAATAATTTTTTGTTAATAGTAAAAAGAGATGTGGTCTTTTATAAATTCAGCATATGATTCAATACTAAAATCTCTAAAAAAAATATTTTATTTGTGGAGTAAAATCATTAATGAGAGGGAAAAGCTAAAACATACAAGCTCCATTTCATAGGAAAAAAATGTTAAATTTTTTTTAATTTTCCTATAAATCATAGTAAAATTTTACGATTCTAAGGAAATTCAAGATTGCGCAAAGAGTGATGTGGAACACTTTCATAGAAATTTTTTTCCCACGAAAAAAATCCTATGAAACTGTCATTTTATTTAAAATTTGGGGTACTCAAACTTACTCAGTCTAGTGGTTATGCTTGTAGCTACCATCTTTAGGATAGGTTTTGAATTCAATTAGTAATGTCTCTTATTATGATCGGTTTTGATACTTGGGAAAATAATTAAGAGCTCGTTTGGATATCTCAAAATTTCACAAAAATTGAGGGTTCCATAAGATTATTTGGCATCATAAGATTTCTAAGAATTTATAGAAAAATAAAAAAAATAAAAAAATCAAAGCTCTTTTTATTTACCTATGAGATTGAGTTTGCATATAACCTCTTTCTTATCATTAATGGCTTCATTTTACTAATTTTAGAATTTTATATAAGTAGGGTTATATGTAATCCCATTTCTTGTGAAAAAATTCTAATGGATATTTTTGGAAGCATAGGACATAATTTTTTTGTAGAACTTTAAAGTTTTAAAAATTTAAAAATTCTGAAATCTCAAAATCCTGAATTTGAAAATCTTAATAGTATGTTCATTTTGTAAGGTATGTAAATTCAGATTTTCAACATTTTGTCATTATTTTGTTAGATTTGTAAATTTCAAAATTATAAATTTTGTATTTTATCTGACTATAAAATTTAACATAGGACCTCACATATTGAATTCTAAAATGTACAATTTTGAACTTCAACCAATTTTAAAGAATCAACAAATTTTATAATTGCTAAAAGTTATAAGTAATTTTAAAATTCTATATAATAAACATCAAATTTTATAGTTCTTGAAATTAAAAGTTAAAAAATTTTGAAATTTCACCAAATAAACAGGCCCAATTGGTAATTGAGATCTTTTCCTCCAAGAATTTGAAGTTACATACAACTTCAGTTCTTATAAAGAATTCTAAGATTAGTAAAACGAAATTATTAATAATAAAGAAGACGATACATGCAAACTAAGACTTCTTTTTTATTTTTTATGAAATTATAAGAAATCTTGTGATTTCAAAAAAAAAAAAAAGAGTTTGTAAATGAATGGTGTAAGACATCTTCATAAAAAAAATTTCTATAAAACCCCTAATTCTTATTGAATTTAAGAATCTTTACATATAGATCTTCAGTTTTTAGGGTACATAACATCCTAATATGAAAATATCAAGTTTGTAGGGTACGCGTGTATTTTCATGATTTTACAATTACAGGGGGTTTTATGCAAAACTCATCGTCCATGCACCATGGACTTCGGCATGGATTACATGCCGAGTGGTTGGCACATGCTGACGAAGTCCAAACAGACTCCAGCCGTGTGGACCTTCTATCAACAGATAAAACCATGTAAAAAGTTTAATAATGAATGCAACACAGAAAACTAACAAAAGCTTATTTGGGGAAAAAACACAGGAAATCAGGTTAGCAAAATAATTAGCTGATACAAGTTGTATGGTTCGGTTTCCTGATTTCAGCCCATCCAAACCATGGAATGCACCAATTCGTCTGTTGAAAATATCGGTTTCGAACCATTTTTGACTTTTTGGCTTTGGTCCAACCCAATAACTGCAAAATAAGGCACCAGTCTTATGGCAAATAGAGATCTTGCAGACATCAACATTCTGATGAACACTACTTAAAAAGAAAGAGACATTCTTCTCAAAAAAAAAAGTATGTTTAGTATCTTTACCAATTTAAGCTGCTTTTTGTTTGATCAATTTGGATATCTTCTCTAGAATAATTAGCACGACTTCCCCTCTAATGCTTGTCTGTTGATCATTTCAGTTAATTTAATGAAATAAATGGAAGCAAGGAATAACAAATGTCACCTATGGTTTGGCGAAACGTGCAATCTTTGCAAGCACAGTCCTCAAGCTACGAATGCCAGCTCCTGATTTGGAGCTCACCATCATCTGCAATGCATCAAAAACAAATGTATCGGTCAACAAGAAGATGAGCATGAACAATGCTTGCAGTTGAGAACAATCCAGCTCATGAGATAAGCATTATGGTCTCGTTTGGTTTGAGATCAAGATCAAGATCAGTCCATTTCAAAATTAATTTTTTTCTTATAAAATTAATATTATTTATTTTACATTGTTATTAAATTAAATTATTAAAAAAAATTAAATAGTTTTTCGACATTTAAATTATTGAAGTGTTAATTTTGATAAAAGATATTAGTTTACAAAAGTGTTTAACTAGCCTTGATTTTGATTTTAATCCTGATCCAGAACCAAACAGTACCTATTAGTTCTAAAGTCAACTGATAGACAAGTCAAGCGTACCACAGGGTTAACTAAGGAACTTTTTGCCTTCAGGCTCTGCAACATTGAAAACAGAAGGATAAGCATTTGTTTATGAATTCCCTAGAAATCACAGATTCCTTGAGATTTGCACCTCTTGCACTTGCATAGCACGGCGAGCAACATCTATAGGGAAAACTGCATCAGTCTTGGTTAATACAATCTGATAGGGCGTTTGAGACCTGTGAAGCATCAGAGATATCAGTAAAGTAATTTTAGGAATAAAATTATTGTAGGAATCAAAATGGACGAATACGGGACATGAAGCACCTCTCCATCAAGTCAATGAGCTCGTGATCTCGGGGTTTCATGCCCCATTTGGTGTCAATAAGAAGGCATACCCTTTCTAGACCTTCCCTCGTGGAGACATACTCTTTCACCTGGCAAGTTGAAGGTTCAGTCCACTTAGCTTATAGTCTAATCATGAAGCAAATTCTAATATCAGAAAACAAAGATGAGATAGATGCATATTCCAAATTCATATGCAAACAATCAATGCCACGAGAGGTAAAACCAGGCCCAAAAGATAGGGGTTGAACCATAGATGAAATTTTTGCAGAACATAGATCTCAACTCCTATAAATATTGCCAACTAGACTACATCCTGAATTACAGGATGCACTGCCAAAAGTACATCATCATCTGAACTAATAAACCCATAGAACTATGGCTTTTGAGAATAAAATGGACAGATCTTTACATGGGACTGAGATTCTAAACCAGCTAAAAACCATCTTGATGTTAGCAGTACTTCAAGGAACAAGGAGGCTAACTGATCTTTTTACATTCATGCATTCATCTCTAAGACAATGATTATATGCCAATGAAAAAATGATCATGCAATCAAATACAAAAAATATTCAATGCAAGCAAAATAACTGTCTCTGGCTGAAGCAACAGTCAACAGTTTGAAATAAATGCTGTAAAAAACAAGCTGATGCAAGTAAATGACATTATATTAGTTGCCATCTGAAAAATAAAAAAATAGAACCAGAAAATATTAAATTAAATAATTGAGAACTAAATGCCAACCATAAATTTGTAGTTCATACTCACAAGCTCCTCCCATGCATCTTTTACTTCTTCCTTGGCATAAGCAAAACCATACCCCGGCAAATCAACCAAACAAATCTTTGAGGCAAGCCTAAAGAAGTTGATAGTCTATAAAATGAGGTGAAAATATTAGAATTTATGTATAGGAGAAGGTTTGGGTCACTGTAAGATTAAAGACAACATTGTCATTTACCTGAGTATATCCTGGTTTATCAGATACATGCACCACTCCCCATTGTCTTGTAAGTGCATTAAGCAATGATGATTTTCCAACATTTGACCTCCCTAAAATAGTCTGCCAAAATTATTAAGCATGTCTCGTAGCATTGAAAAGAATTTAGACCATAAATATACACAGACAAAAAAAAGGGTGGCCCAGTGGTGCTTCAATAGCCAAATGACATTTCAATATGGAGCAACTCTTACTTACCACCAGCAAACTATTTTAGAACAGATGAAAGGAAGCCAGCAAAATTTTAGAAAAAACAAAGGAATTATGATAAAATTAGACCTATGTAGCATTTTCAAAGGCATTTATGTTAAAGTTCTATGGCAAAGAAGATGTGAAATCAGGGACAAAAAGGGATACTGCAAATGGATAAAAAGAGATAATGCCAAACATATCTTCCTTATGATGGTTCAGAAATGATCCAAGTTAAATAACAGAACGGGTATTTGAAGATGCACAAGTCTTGGAACAAAATGAAATGCCAGGCATAACAATTCATACAAGAGGAAAAAAACATATCTAAATCAAGTTGTTATTGAGGCTTAATAGCCAAAGAAATATTTCCTGTATCCTACCTGCAAATGCTATTTCTGGAATCACAGGAGGTGGAAAAGAAGACATAACCTTTGCTGCAGCAAAAAATTCTAGCTTGTTCCTAAAGACCTGCCATTATTCACAATCAAATACCTAGCATTAATAAACATATTGCTAGAGAAAAGCATTTAAGTATAAGAAAGTTGAGGGAAGGTATCATTCTTTCAAAAATAAAATAAAATCATAAAAAGCAAAAGGAATTTAGAATTTATACATATGGGAGATGATCACAGGGTGACTGAAACGCAGAAAGACATCATAGATCAAAATCATATTCACAAGTTCACAACAACACTCTATGCAAACATACTTCAAGGACACAAAACTACTTTAGGTTTTTCTGTAGTATTTCCCAGCACAACCATCATAAATAACTGTTGTAGCAAATGAAAAGCTATAAGCAGGTATCATGCATTACGCAAATGTGACAAGTGATCCATGAAACCACATATTTACCAGATAGTCACTTGGAGAAAAAGTTTGAAAATTTAAACAAAGACAGAACTCCAAGCAAGAAGCTCAATCTTAACACCCAGCAAATTGCATCAATAAAAGAGATTATCTGGAATTTCTTTAAACTGAACCTTAACATTTTCTTCTATCCGCTCTCTTTCTGTACCGGTTGAGAAGGGAATATTATCTAATGGAGCAGAAAGCTTGATGTTGTAACCAGCATGTTGCAATTCATTCAAACGCCTGCGACCCAACAACTGTCATTCACAAGATTATTATCAATATCAGTTGCCCATAGAAAAAGGAGTCTTGAAAAACAAACAATGGTCAACATACATTATCTTCCACAAATGACAGGATTGAGGGGCTTGGTAGTATGGCTCGAAACAGTGCATTCTTTGAAAGTTCGACCTCCTTCACTTCCGCTTTATCTGCATGAAACATGACTAAGAAACTATCACATAAAGCTCAAATTGGATAAAATCAGCAAGCATTAACTGCATTTTTAGATGTTCTCATTCAATTAACATCAACAGACCTATGAGGCAATGTAATAATAAATCTCCAATCACAAAACACAAGAATGAGCCAGAAATACCCGTGGGCATTTTTGTGCAGGAATTAAGATATAGCTCTACACAGGAACTCACTAACATTAAAAAATTTTAAATCTAAAATGCACCTCCAAGTCAGGGGTTAACAATTCTACCCCTATGTTCTACATCCAGGAGTTAATATATCTACTTGGTAAGAATCATCTTCATAAATTCCTTATATAGGAAAACAAATGTCATAAACAAAAATATAAATGGATCTATCATCTTTTAGATTGTGAAAAAACAGTTTCCATATGGTTGTTTCAGCACAATTTTTTTTTTCGTTTCAACTTCCCAAAATAACTCAACCACAACCAGCAAATTTCCCCTCACAAAGAGCATGACGAAATTAACTTCTTTGCTTATAACATGATAGTTTCATGACATACAGGACATACTAACCTTTGATAGAAATACTGTCATCCAATCTTTTGTTCGAGATGTCATACGGATCAATCTTGATCTTTCTCTTCTTTTTCTTTGGTGGAGGAGCTGCTGCCTCATCATCCAAGTCCTTCTTGTGGCCTCTTAGTTTCTTCCCAGTTTTATCTAGCGTTCTCATTTGATACCAACCATGCTTTTTCTTCAAATTTGATTCTTCCTTCACATCACAGTCAGCATCCTTGTCCAAAGAAATATCTGTAGCATACTCCTTACCTTTACCTGACTTTTTCCTTTTCAGCCTCAGCTTCTCATGAGTGCCAAGTGAATCTTCACTTGTGTTTGATTCCTTTCTTCTCCAAGTTTTCAGTTTACCAGAAACCTTCTCTGTTGCCTTCTCTTTCCTGTACCCACCGACAAACTTTTCCGTTGCTTTCTTTTTTACGTCTCTCGCGGCAACCTTCTCTGTTGCTTTCTCTTTTGTGTAGCTTGGTTTCTCTTGTGAAAGCCTCAAATCAACAGATTTCCTTTTCCAGCCGGTAGCCTCCAGTCCCCGCACACAAAACTTTTTGGTTTTTGCAGCCAAATTAGGCTTCAAGATTCGGCCTTTCCCTCCATTCGGCTCATGTTCCACACCTCCCCTATTCTTATCCGCATTACCACGACTTACCCGACCAGTACTTTCAACACCATCTTCACTCGACTTCCGCCTTCCACCTGAGATTCGCGACTCGGTGCTGAGGCATTTCTTCAAATACCCCATCGGCATCTAAGTCTTCCTTTTACAACGAGAAAAGACCAATAAATAATTCACACAGGAGGCAAGAACGTAATATTCGCTCTGCTAGAGTATAAAAATTGACGCCTTCGTTGAGAAACAGCTTGTGAAGTGTGAGACACAAGAACTACAACCACAAGTAAAGAACTCGCCTAGGCAACAACAAGAAGAAGAAGATAGAGAAATACCTGAGAAAGTTGTCTAATTTAGGGTTTTTTGAGTATTTTCAGGAGCTGGAGTTGGCGGCGCCGCGCCGTTGCCGCTGCGGCGCTGCGTCACACAGCTGTTGGTTAGGTCCAAACCGAAGCTTCAAAACGAGGTTTAAAATCACGTTTTCGGTCTGAGAATCCATAACTTGAACCGTATCGGTCTGGTTGGAACGGATCATGGTCAAGGGCAAGGTCAAGACTAGTGAACCATTTTTATAAATTAATATTTTTTTATTAAAATTAAGACTTTAATAATTTAAAGTTCAAAAAACTATTTAATTTTTTATAATAATTTAATTTAATAATAATATAAAATAATAAATATTAATTTCACAAAATTAAAAAAAAAATTAAAAAAATGCTGATCCAGTCTCTGATCCCAAACCAAACAGGCTCTCAGACTCCCAGTTTCGGCTTGAACCAGTCTTTAAAAAACCAGGGAGAAAGAAAAAAAAAAAAAAGATCAGGATTTTGCCAACAAAAGAAGAGGAGAGAGAGAGAGAGCGCGCTGTCGACAGAGAGGAAGCGCCAAGCCACGGCCGGCGACATGCACCGGCGAAAGGATGGCCGGCGGGCCGAGGATGCAGATTCGAAGCCGGGAGAGAGAGAGAGAGAGAGAGAGAGAGAGAGAGAGAGAGAGAGGGAGCGCACCACTGAGGGAAGGGCGAAGGGGAGGGATGGAGGAGGAGGTCGCAGGTCCCGAACGGGCTGAGAAGGATGCGCCGAGGATATCGCGGTCGGGGATCGAGGTCAGGATTTGGAGAATCGAAAAATCAAGGTTTTAAATGTACATAAGATTTATATATTTGTATATATAGTGTTCCAGTTACGATCCACCGGAATTTTTTGCCCACTACAAGTACTGAGCTAATAATTAAATACTAAAAAATAATCAGATTAAAATATTAATTATTATTTATTAAAAAAATTAAAATTAATTATTTAATTTGCTAAAAAAATAAATTAGTTTTATCAATTTCAAATTATTGTAGGTCAATTTTAATAAAAAATATTAGTCTTTAAGTAGTATTTACTAATTTAATTTAATTAGTAACCAAACACAAAAAAAAATTTTGATTATTTTTTCTCCATAATCAAATTATTTTCTGATTAGATCATCCTAAATCAAACACCCCAAAAGATCAAAGCTATGTTAAATTTTTTTGATTGAGAATGCCTAATAAAAAATCGAAATTTTTGGGCTTAGACTTGAATTCATTTTTTTAATAATGTATTTTATTTAAAATACTAATAATTTTTTTTCAGTAGTAATATTTTTCCCACTACGCCAATAATTATTCTAAAGCTATATTGACAGTCAATCTAATACAGAAGTTCGCTTAAAATCCCATTTGAACCCAATAATCACAATTCATTAGATCAATGCAGTAGGCAAGATCACTTAAAATCCCGTTTGAACCCAATAATCAAAATTCATTAGATCAATGCAGTAGGCAAGACCAAATAAACCCAAGAGAAATCGCCACATTGGTTTTAGGTCATACTCATCCTGCTGATCCACTTATTGGAGCCCTAAATAGCAATTTATAAAATAATCAAAACACAAAATTATTCGAGATTATCTCAACTTATTTTTTTTAATTTTTAATAAACAACTACTTGTCTTATTATGAATTAAAAAAAATTACCTAATGTATCACTATGAGTGAAAAATCACTTATATTATACTGTAAATTTATAAAAAAAACTACCTCAATTAAAATATATTCAAAAAATATTTTATTTTATTTAAATTTTATTAATTAAAATTAACATAAAAATTAAATTATTCTTATTTAATTTTAATTCAAATAATTATTAAATTAATATAAAAATAACTTATTTATTGTAATTTCTATGAAAAATAAATTATTCACTATTATAAAATTAAATATTAAAAATCTAATTTTGTCTAACCAACTAATGATAATTGTGAACCAACTCCTCAAAACAAACTAAATAAAAATAATTTAATATTTTTTGTATTAATTTAATTAATAAGATCAAATTAAAAAAAAATATTTTTAAAATATTTTAATTACAGTAATTTTTTATAAATTATAGCATAAAACAAGTAATATTTTATAAATTCGTAATAAAATAAATGATTGTTTACTAATATTTTTTTTTTTTTTTTTTTTGGAAGAGTCTAATTTATCCCAGGCTCATGCAGCCAACATCGAGTCGGTTGGCATCCCACCTCATTCTGAACTCATTTGTAAGTTTGTAAACAATAACAATCTCTAAATAAATAAAAAATTTTCTCTTTTAGCAAGACAACACCTGCTTCATTGACTTCCAACAGAAAACCACCTTAATTTTGAACAGTCAATAAAATTCAACAAATTTATGGCTCACCAAGCATTGTATTCCCCGCATGCCCAAGAACATTCAGAAACTCTGAAATTTCTACAGCTAAAACATAGCACTCCCACACATGTACCTGGTATCAATGGAGCTGGAAGAACCAGAATAATCATGAATCCAAAAACCAAAATAGATTTGTGTAACTAGAATTACCAGCAGCAAAGCCTTTCTTTGGTAAAACATATAAAGATCAAATTAGCACCTGATTAGACTTTGGTATGGACAACAGATATTTGAACCTGAAATCTAATTACCTGGTCCGAAATGCAATGAGGATGCATGAATGCATGCATGCCAAACCTGCCCTGCTAATTAACTGACCATATCGTTTTGCATTAAGAAGGATACAATGCAAAAAAAGTGAAGAAAAGGAACCCTAGTTCCTTTTGACTCTCATTTCAAAACGTGGCAAGCTGCTTGCCTGCTCCTTTCTTTCCATTTTTTGTGAATATGATTGTTATATTTTATCCTTTTCACTAGATGCCCATACTGACTGTACATCTGGGCCGCTTGAAAAAAGGCTTTCAGAATTTGGAGCAGGAATTTCGTGCCCGGAATCTGGCGGAGCCCAATTTTTCCTGCAAAATTGGATGAACAGAATATTGAGCTGGTTTGAAGGTGACTACCAAATCTTAATAGATTATATTAGAAGAAACAACTGACAAGAAAAGGAATCCATCAAATCAGATCAGTTCATCATAAAATAACAGTCAAATAATGTTCTTGTAAAGAAAAACTAAGAACGCAAACACCTTTCTTTCAAATATAGAATTCACAGTTGCAATTGATTATCATGTCTTTCCACTTGATATTCTAGTATCACATGCATTCCACAGATAGGTATTGAAGAGACATACTATTAATTTAAATATTACCACAAGACGTTCACATTTAACCTATCAAAAGTAGCTATCAAGCACTTCCAAATTAGAAACTTTGGAAGCAAAGGCAACAAAGACTTGCATTTCTCAAATTTACATATAATTCACAACAGAGAATAGAATCCATCCTATGAAACCAGGAAGAAATTGATTTCACAATAAAACTGAAAAAATCAATTGTTCAAAACACAATAATAAGCAGTGGGAAAACATGAGTACTACCCCATCAACAACTTTACCTTAACGAATTCAATATAAATCTCCACTGAATCTATGGCACATTGAAACTGCCATGCTTAGCATTCATGACAGGACCTGAACTACTTTGATAAAATCACAAGCTAAAATCTACCACTGTTTGCAGAAACACCCAAAATTGGATATCTTACACTAATCACTAACTCGTTTCTAATGCAGGGTGTTTTGGGAGAATTTATTATCGAAACAATTTTCAAAATTTCAGAAACTTACTTCTGAATGGATTCCTACTTCAGTAAAGGTTCCAACTTTAGTGAGGTTCCTTCTTTGGAAAAGATCCTTCCTACTTTGGTAAGAAAGCTAATGTGGAAGAATCTTTCACTTTCTGGGGAATTGGAGAATCAACAAGCCCATAAAAATGTCAAGATCCTCACTCTCTTCCACATCACATAGCTCCTTGCTAATCTAGCACTAAGGAATTTGATCCTCCCTCCCAGGAGCAATAAGAAAAGAATCAACAACATAGGGAGCACGATTACGAACTTTAAGATTGGCCTCCCCAGAAGGCTTTCTTGATTTGCTTGCTATTATGGAGTGATTCTTCGAACAGACAGAGGTACTGGACAAAAAGAACATGCAACATGCAGCCATCAAACTCAAATGTTATGCTTTGAATGGTAGGGACATATTGAAGATCAATGGGCAGGGAGAATTAACGTGATATAAGCATGACTCAAGACGTCAAAAATTTCAGAAAGAAAAATTCACCCCAATGACTATGATTCCTCTATGACAAGTATATCAGTTCAAAGCAATGTACAAGCATATGCGGACGAGTTTCATCAATTTGTTTGTTCCACAATGACCTTGTGGAGATCTGAACTCAAATGGTGACACGAATTATTTTCAGGTTGAATGAAATCAAGGTTTTCAAAGTACCATGTGGACAATGACTTAAGCCATTTAAAGTAGCAAATGAGAAGGAAGAGAAGTTCAACTGTATGAGATCAAGACTTTCCATTCACACAAAATCAACACACAATCAAATCAGACAAAAACACGCCACTAAGAAAAAAGGAAGTTATGAATCATGGAATGAAGCAGATAACCACTAAAAAATCATGGAGATAAAAGAATAAGGGTGTTCTATGATGGAATATCTGTGCAAAGAGAGATTTCAGGTTGGTGAATGCAACAAACTAAGCAAGAAAAAGGTTGATTCTTGTCGAGCGAAAGATTGGAGCCAATGCATATCAGATTGAGATTTCATCAGGCTTAAATGTTGCCAAAAAATCTAATATTTTCAACCTTTATGCGTATAGCTGTCATTCATCCTCCTAAAGACTCAGAGACTTTCAGCAAATATGGAAAGTTGACAAGTTGAAGCAGTCATTGGCAAGAGGAGAAATTTGGTGAAATGGGACAACAAACCAATAATCAAAGCCACTCTGATTACAAAAGAAAAACTTGACGAGGCATCCAACTTTCTAAGACTTCACATTGGATTTAGGGCCGGTTCGTATACCACACAAACTTTGGGCTCCCGATGGATTTATTTACTATGTATGATTTACTTTTCTTAAGTGAGTTTTGGCATCAGTTTTTTTGAGACTCCATATTCCCTTGGAATCATAAAATGCAAAGTTAATCATCAAACTTATCATTTCATCTTCCTGTTCACTTGCTAAATTTTACTTCTTTTCCACCTCCATTGCATCAATTTCAAGAACCTTCCTGAGAGAAAAAAAGAAAAAAGAATTCAAGATCGTAAAGGTGGAGCTAATAGGATTCCTTCAGAGGTGAACCCAGATGTACAATGGCTTAGTTTGGTAAAATATTAAGTTTGGTTAACTACTACTGTGAATAAAGTGCAACCATTACATTTTTTATCACTGGAACTGAATTAAAAAGCAAACTACACTTATTTACTCTAATTAACCAATTTTAACATTTACCAAACTAAGGCAATAAAACCTGGAATTCTTGTGGTAATTTATTTTTAGATGATAAGAACTTTTCAATAATATGAACAAGAAAATGAATTGTCACCATTTGTCAAATTTTTCCAACCAGTTATTTAACTTATTTGCAAAACTTAAATTAACTTAGGAGTTTTTAGCACTGAACCAGCTATGTTATCGCGAATTTATGAAATATCACCTCTTATCACTATTAGCGAAAGACCACCTGCATTATGGTAAGAATTTGCAAACAACCACCTTTGGATCAACCTTTTTGTTAATTCAATTTTTACCCATTTAACTTAAATGTGAAAATACTATGCCATTCAGTCTTTTAACCTAAGTGTAAAAATATATTCTTCCCAATTTTTTATTCTCTTTCCTAGGGGTTAAAAATCTCAAATACCCAAACACAGTTTTCTCCCAAAATTTGTTAGCGGGTGATGTGGAAGATGATGTTTGAGCATTCAGGATTCACATGCCTTAAAAAAGAGAATGAGAGAAATTAGGAGGATAGCTTAGGTTCAAAAACATAGGGGTATAATGGTCTTTTCACATTAAGTGATAGGTTAAAGACCAAAAAAAATAAAATAATGTTAACCGGGACGTGGTTGTCGACAAATTTTGATCATAAGGTAGGTGATTTTTTTAATAGTGATAGAGAGGAGGTTTCCCACAAATTTGCAGTAGCATAAATAGTCCATTGCTAAAAACTCTTCAATTAAATTGATTTTATGGGCATTGTTAGGGTGGAAATGTCAAACGTGACAAGAGTGAAAGGAGGTCATTTTACTATGAACTGACAATTTCCAGAATCACAAAGTTCCGCTGACGTGATCCTACAAGTGTTATACCAAGCAATTAAACTTGTCGTTAGTTGGTGGCAGATGACTAAAACTAGTAGATAGCATTCGCATCTTATTAAACTCAAGATGACTATAGTGGATGACATTGAAGAGAATTCCCAGTTTATATCAGTTCTAAAGATCCAACTTAGATACATGCTGAAGCTTGCTCCAGTTTGATCTTTCACCACAAATGATGTTTGTGTCTTGGTTGACTCTTTGAGCATTTCTCATTAAAATAATAGAAATACGGAACAGAGTGTTTTGATTCCAACATTCAAAGGATCTTCACCAAACCGATCAACTTCTATGTTGAATTTACAACTCTCAACTGAAAGCGCTAACATGAATAAATCCTATATCAAAGTAACAAAAAGAGAAATATTTTTGAAGTTACTTTTTTGAAATTTTTTGACACAATCGTGACTTTATTCCACACAGCATGCGCCACGCAGATTGGCAATCCCCATTATTTTGAAACACTTTGGGCAGCATAGATTATTATCAACATCTCAATTTAGAAAAAAACTTACATGTTATTGTATGCTACCACAAAAGTATGAAACCTAAGATTGCAATTAACAAGTAGAAGAGCAGCAATATCATATAATACAACAAAAAATATGTAGTGCACAGTTATATCACACAAACCAACCGAAGTTATTATCTGACAAAAAAAATTAATTAAGCCAAAGACAAGCAAGAGAAACAACAACAGAAAACCCATTTTAAATTTTCTAAAAATTTCATATCAACTAAATTATGTTACCGACAAATAAGCTATAAATTCTGAAGTAGGACATCTCTCTACTTCAGACGCATGTTCACCAATGAACAAGCTATAAAAGAAACGGACACCTTTTCTTGCAGTAAAATGGCCTCAATCCATGTTTTGCTTAGGAAGAATCCATGAGATCCCACACTCAAGTAAAAAAACATTGGAATATTTTTATCAGTCTGGTATCTAGTTCAAGCAAAAACCTCGCATTCGGCAAGAAATGCTTACTTATTTGAAGTTCCCATCTGATAGCATATAGTTGGCTTAAGTGGAGGGGTCTAAAATCAGACCCAAAGCAACATCTCAACCAACACCATATGAATAAGAAGACTGTATACGTTTATTAATGTTGATAGGATCAACATTTATGTCCACTCACAAATTATACTCAGGCTTTGCTCCTCTACTAGAGATCCAAAACCTCTGTTTGAATAAAATCCACTGACATGGAAAATCCAGATTGGCGTTGCACCGGACTAAACTATCCAACACATTGATACTAAAATATATCATAAGTACAGTATATCTAAAAAATCAAAGACCTGAATCACAAAGGAGAGGCACGAAAACCCAAAGATCTAGAGCCCGTTGGTAACAGGTCAAGACCAGGATCAGCCTGGTTTTGATTTTTTTTCTTAAAAAATTAATATTAATTATTTTACACTGCTATTAAATTGAATTATTATAAAAAATTAATTAATTTTTCAAGTTTTAAATTATTGTAGGGTCAATTTTAATTAAAAAAAATACTAATTTACAAAAGTAGCTCACTAGCCTTAGTCTTAACCTTGACCTGACCTGTTACCAAGTGGGCCCCTAAGCTGCAAGGAAAATGCGTATAAGGAGAACTAAGAATGAGTGTAAGGAGAACTAACCAAATAGGCTTTTAAGGAGAGAGGAACACCATGGAGATTAGTATGGATGGCCAATGCATAGAACAACATGCAGTGAAAATGGTGGCTGGATAGAGTAGCAAAGGAACTGTCTTTAGGGCATCAACAGAATGCACTAGCTGAAAAAGCTCAGACCCTATAACTGTATGAAAAGGTCAGGCTCAGGCCAGGCACCAAACAGTATGGTTGACTGCGCTCCAGCTTAGTAAAGCCCATTGACAGTTCTACCAGACTTACACTAAAATGGAGAAGAATGGATCGGTTTTTCCAAATTATTGGTGAGGAGATTGTCTGCATATATAACGGCCAATTAAATATATATATATATATTATTAGGATAAAATCATTGCATAAAATGAAGGAGATACCACTATTGGTCAAAAGTTGATAAGCAGCATGTCATTAACAAAAAAGTTCCATGTCACATATCCTTAAATATACTTGGGTCAGAAAAAGAGATACAATATTTCATATCTCATATGCAGCAAAAAAAGATGACAAAAGAGAATGGAATCAGGCTATTGCAGGATTTTGCAGGATTTTGCGGTTAATCAAGGTTGATGTTTCGGATGTTTGATGATTTAGCAATTCAACATAGGAACTAATGGTGTTGGGCATGCATAAACAAACTAACAATTGTGTGCATGTTTTCAACTCGATAACTTTAGCAATAAGTGATGTCGATACAAGCATACATGCAAGTTTTTCAGAACGAGAGTGAAAATCAGAGCACCCAAGGATTCAAGTGGCTAGCATACTTGTGCTTAGACTGCAATTTTCTAAATTTTATAAAAAAATAATATTAGAAACAATAAATTATGGAAGATAACGTGAGGTGGCAACCAAAAAGACAACAAAAAAATTTCAGCAAAACTTAGATTACTTACTTGGTCCAACCACTAGAAGATAGAGGATGGCAATCTTCTGAACCATTTGGACCACCATATTTGATCTCATTTTGTGCAATATTATCCACAAGATTAAGTGGAGGAAAGTGACTTTTCCTATCAACTGGTAGTGGCTGGAAGAGAGGTTTCTGAGCCCACATATCATTTCCATTCAAACCATGACTAACTGAAGTAAATGCTCCACCATTCTGATAGTTATTAACAAGGGGATTCTGTGGAGAGAATGAACCAGAAAGAGAATCCAGACCAACTTGTGATGTAATAGAGTTGTGGGACAAAGGATGAATCATATCATCATGGTTCGTTTTCGCCTGCCCTGGAGGTAAATACCAGCTGGAAGACCCAGACACCATTTCCAATGCCGGATGCACCAATGGAGTACTCCACATTTGCCATGTACACTGCTGATTTGCATTACTTCCCTCAAGCTGAGAATTTAGAGTGTTTGGCATTTGGCCAATCACAGAAGTTTTTTCCTCATAGGCTCGTGATCTGGAAAGTGGGGATTCAATTGGAGAAGGCTTGCTCACATCTGCTAGGGCAGGTATATTCTTCACACTATGCAGTTTTTCTGCCTTGCTGCATGCAACAAATCCAGCACCTAAGTCCAGTGGAAAATTGTCAAGTGAATCAGAAACTGGGCCAAGCAAGGACATGACATCTGGATCATAGCAAGGGTCTTCAAAAGTTTCTGCTTCATCTATTATTGAACTCCGTCCTTGCTCATCAATAATAGATTCAGCAGGCCACGGATGAGGAACAAAATTGCCACAGCCATTTACCAATGGGTGGGCATTGGAACACAATTGCTGCACAGAATTATTTTGGCTATCTAAAGAATAGTTAGGAAATGCTATTTGGTCAGTTGGACTTGAATTCTGGTGAGATACCAATTTGCCGTTCTGGTTTGCAAGGCTGACTATACTTGTTTCATCACAGGGAGTAACAGTAGAAGAGCGAGTGAAAAGTTGATGCCATGATTTCTTTGGCACAGGGTTTGATGGCCTGGATTCCAACCCAATCTAGGAGGAATGAGAAGAACAAATAAAAAAACAAACAGATGCAAGAACAAAATCAGTTTATCAGCCTCAGATGACATACATGAACGTAAGAAATTAGATTAACACAAAAATAACAGGCAAAGAGTACTCACGGCTTTGTCAAAGTTAGATTTTGAGACTCGATCATCTGCAACAGAACTGATTTTGCCCACTGTCGGCCCAGAAAATTGAGCATCCTTTCTCATGGCAGAATTCTGAGTATGATCTATAGGTCCAGCAGCAGGCTTTACCACTTTGGCAATAGGATCAGCTGCACTATGAGCATTTCTCCCAAAAACCCCATGGAAACCTTTAGTAGGAGAAAGAAACGAACCCTTCATGCGATCAAAGTACTTAGTTTTGCTTGCTGCCACGTTCACTCCATTTCCCGGTTCCAAGGCATGTGATTTATACTTATCCACCATAGCTCTCTGAATATCCCGCCTGTCACCCTCACTCTTCTTATCAAACTCACGCTTCCTTTCATTCTCCCGGCCAGGCCGCTTCTCAAACTCCTCGACATCGGAACTGCTTTTGCTTGACCCCTTGTCCTTATCCTTCTTCCTCTCTTGCCTCGGCTTCTCTGCTTCTTTCCTTCTATCTCTATCACCGTCATGAGCAGAGCTCTTTGAATGGATTCTCTCAGCTTCCAAGATCTCGTCGCGCAACTTCCTTCTTTCCTCCACCAATCTCGCAACCTCTTCTCTTTGCTTCCTCTCTTCTTCTTCTAACATTTCCCTCTCCAGTCTTGCTTGCCTCTTCTCTTCCGCTTTCCGTCTCGCCTTCTCGCCTCTACTCTCCTGACTATTTCCACCATTCGCTCCTTTTCTCGACGCACGTGTTGCATCACCATCATTAGCATCTTCGCTCGAAGAACTAACCCGGAACACCTTCCTCAAGAGCCACCGCAGGACAACGAAAAAACAAGAGAACAGCCTGTACGTGAAAAGAAAAGCCCCAGAGTATGACTTCTCTGTCATGCATCGGTCATCGCCGGCGCCGGCGCCACCGTTCCCAACCCAATACCGCAGAACAGGACCCCCGACCCAGTTGCCACTCCCCTCCCCAGCCCAATCCTGGCGGCAGATCCAACCATTGATCCCCGATGGGGGGCCCCCGGGAAGGTCAAGCACTGGGCGCTTCGAGATATGGCCACAGTAGGAGCACATAAACCTTCCCCCGCCAGGGTTCTGGTCCCGGTACGGGGTGAGACAGTTCCGGCAGCGGCGGGTAGCGGCCTTGCGGAGCTTCTGAAGCTCCAAGGCCTGCGCGCGGCGGCGGTCGCGGAGGCGTGCGGAGCGGCAGGCGCGCCAGACGGAGAGCTGGGGCATGAGGATCTCGTACCAGAAGAGGGTGATGAGGAGGACGGTGACGCAGGCGAGGCGCGGGGAGGTGATCTCGAAGCGGAAAGGCGGCGGGAGGAACTGGGACACCCCCCAGAGCAGGATCAGCGGCAGAACCAGCCACGGCAGCATCGTCGCCACCCGCCGCGACCACCTCTGCACCACGCACAGTATACACATCTAGAACGCCTCCGAATTGGAGACCCAAGGCAGGAATCCAGGCGCAAATGGGAGAATCCCCAAAGCCCTAGTGAGATCAGATAGGGCTTTGGATTTGAAGGAGGAATCCAGGAGGAGGAGAGAGGGTTTAAGGGCGAGAACAAGAAGGGGATGGATGAAACCCTAGACAGAGGTTGGGAATGAAGACGCGTCCCTTGCAGGGGGGAAGTGGACTACTCATGGAGGAGGAGAAAAGGCAAAAATATGGAAAAAAAAAAAAAAAAAAAAAAAAAAAAAAAAAAGGAAAACGAGTTTTGTTTATCTCGCCTTAAATTTTCTTCAGTTTTTCATCTATCTCCCTGTACATATTCATATTTCCATATTAATCTCATTGTTCATACAAAATTTGATGATAAGATATGATAAGCTAAATAATGTAAGGTAAGTTAAATCTTATTTCTGAATATACAGGAACTAAATTGGTCATTTTAATGACTATTATTTAGTTATTTGAAAGTGAACAAATATATATATATAATTGATTTTAAATTTATTTTTAGGAGTAATTAAAAATGATTTTTTTTGTATTTAATTGGATGAAAAAATATTTTTAAAATATATAATTATTAATATATAAAATATTATTTATTTAAAAAATTACAAATAAGAGTGGATATAAAATCTTATTGACAGAATCTTAACCTTAATTCTATCGGGTTTAAACAGTTAGATTTATTTAAAGATTATCATATGCTAAACCTTTTGAATGCGTTTGATTCGAGATCAAAATCAATATCATTCTGTCCTGACCAACCTATATTACTATTCTTACATTTATTCATTCAAATTTTAATAAATAATATATCCAATGACATAAAAATCCAAAATAAATTTAAATCATTTATTAGGCAGACTAATATCCAACACCAAAAATTTAACCAAATTATCTTTTTGAACTTGAGCTTGACTTTGATTTCGAACCAAATGGTATTTTTAAGATTTATGATTTAGAATTTAGAGTTTAAAGTATACTAATCCCTAGATATATAGGATTTAAACCATTAAATTTATATAAGTATTAGTATCCTATAAACTCTAAATCCTTTATATTAATTCCTAACTAAATTTAATGATTTAAAACCTGACAATATTAAAGCAAAAATTTTATCAATAAGCTTTTATACCTGCTCCATACATAAACAAATTTTAAAAAATTATATTCTTATTCTATGTGAAATTATTAATCTTATTAATAATTAAAATCATCATTAAATTTGTTTTTAAAGCCTACTTAGGTAAAAAAAAAGTACTAAACTAAAATTTAAATTTTTGTAAATTAAAAGTAGTTAAAAGTGGACTAATTGTCAACAAATAAATGAATAAAAATAATGTCACTTTCAACTATTTTTTTTATTTCTTAGCAACCAAATAAGTAAACTTAAAATAATTACTGCAAGTTAAAAAATATTTGATGAATAATACCATTTAAGTTCCTTATGGTTTTTTTTTCGTCAACATAATAAGGTGCTGCTCTCATCTAACAAAAAATTGTATATAAATAATCTAAAATAAGTGATGTGTTAATATTATATTGAAAATCTTCAAAAAAAAACTATTACTTCGTGAAAGTAGGTTTACCGATTTATTATGATCGTGATCATAATTTTATTATTATTACAACTTATGGTTTTTATAAAAAATTTTAATTAGCAATAATAACCGTAAAATCATGATGATGAACACAGTAATAAAATATGAATCCAACTTTGACAATAACACTAAATTTATGAAAGTATTAGTAAGAATTCGTGATTGTTTAAGTTAATTTTGACCGAAAATTAAATTTAATTAAATTTAGTTAAAATATGGACTTGAGTGTTACTGAATTGCAATTGAAATATGGGCCTCAACTAAATTGAAATTACAATCAAATTCAATCAAAAATTAAATTTAATTTAAATTTAAATTATTGTAAATTTTGGACTTAAAAGAGCTAAATGGATTGGATATTTAAACCAAAATTAGACCCAAAAATCATCAAATATCTAGACTAAAACAGAAATTATAAAATCTCTACAAATAGGTTCTTAACGGGACTTTTCTTACAAATAAGTTTTGAGATAAAAATTTTTGCGAAAAGATTCTTAAAAATTTTAAAATTTTAAATTGAAGGTTTGTGAATAAACCCCTCAAAATTTTATATTCGCAAATAAAGTCTCGAAATTTCTAACTTTCGTAAATAGATTCCTAAAATTTTTAAAATTTACAAATAATCTCCTTGAAAATCTTTATTTATAAATAAATTCAAATTTTATTCAAAAAAGACCCTGAAAATTTTAGAATTTTTAAAAATATGCCCTTTTTGTAAAAAAACCCATGAAACTTATAAAATTATATTTTAGTCTAATTTTTTGAAAATTTTATAAATAAATTTCTTATAATTTTTATTTACAAATAAATTCAAATTTTATTCAAAAAAGCTCTAAAAATTTTAGAATTCTTACAAATATATTATATTTGTGAAAAAACCTCTTGACAATTCATTATCAGAAAATGATACAAAATTTGAATATTCTCATTGAGAAAATAAATTTCAATCAATGAATTACATATTATTCACAATGATGAAAATACAATCTATCACAAATCACAATAGTTCAAAATAAGCCAATCATAATATTTTAGAAATTTAATCAAATATAATAATTCAATATCATTTCAAATCGGGCTAATCGGAAATTTGATTTTGATCTTCTTTAATGTTAGGAAAGGGAAAGAGGAGCAAATGCTAGAGGAAAATGTAAAGTGAAAAATCTAAATTTTAGTTTGTTTTTACCATCTTATGAGTTTTTCTTTATAAAATATATATAATTTATTTTTTTGCAATAACTTATATGATTTTTAAATTGCGAATTAACAAATACCTATATGTTTATTTGACACATGTTGTTGATCGAATGATTCAAGTATGATATCGTTAGAAGAACTTTGATGTATTTTTATGAACGTTTAGCAATAAATAGTCTCATATGAACTTTGGATCATGTGACTTTGTTTATGTCATGAATGAATTTTGGATCATGTGACATTATTAGTGTTTTTGATAAACTCCTAGTAATGAATGCTTTAATATAGTCCAATAGATGACATTATTAATATCTTGGATATATTACTTGAATGCTATTTATTATATGTTTTGTTGATTTAAAACGGATGAATGGTTAGAATATTCAATTTTGTTGAAAATCACGCTCTTTATGTAAATATTTAACAAGTTAGGGTATTACGTTTAAAATATAAATAAGATTCATAACATAGTGCTATTTATAATTATTTGACTTATAAGATCTTATTTGTAATTATTTTGTCTATAGAATGTTATTTATATATTTTTTATTTACAGAATATTATTTACATTTATTTTACTTATGTTGTTTATAATTATTTTACTTATAGAGTATTACTTATAATTATTTTTCTTTTTATGTATTATTTATAATTATTTGTCTTACATGATATTATTTATAATTAATTACCTTACGAGATGTTATTTATAAATTATAACCATATTAAAAAAATAAATAAATTTTAAAATATATGTTATTTGAATTTATTTATCTTTGAGGACCTTCAAAATAAGTTATGATATATTTATAATGTGAATAAATTTCAAAATAAAGTGTTGTTTGTAATTGTATGTCTTAAGTATTTTTTTTTTTGCAAATTATAACAGCATTAAATATAAAAAATTCAAATAAATTTATATTTATAAATATTATTTTGACAAGATTTATTTATAAGTAATTATCTTGTAGGTATCTTTGATATTTTCTTATTTTTTATACAAAATAATTTACTTACAAAATCAATTGATTATTTTAAAAAATAAAATTTATATTACAAGGGAATATTATATAATTCAAATAAAAAAGAGAGAACTCATGTGAAAGTATCAACATGGAAATTTTTTTAAAAAATTTAGAGGATTTTTCTACAAATTTAACTTTGAATGAAAGACATTAGAATCATTTCAAAGAAAAAATTTGGCTCAATATTTGTTTTTCAAATTAATCAAAGACTATACGTAACGAAATCTTAAAAAAAAAAAAAATTAAATTTACGAAAACTGGTGATAAATAAAGAAAATTTACGAAGAAGTTGAAAAATTGAAGAAGCATGCACAAGAAATACCGTAAATCAAGAAAAAATAAAACAAAAGAAAAAGGCTTCCAAGTAGTTGGTGTATTGGCATTTGAGAACGGTGGCAAGGGTTCTGTGAGTCTGTGACGCAAAGGATTTTGACTCGACGGCATTGATGAGCGGGTCTGGCGTTGGGGGACAAATGGCTCAACCAGGTCGGATTCATGTGACCGTTTCGGTTCACGTCCATGGGTTCGGTCCCCTACGCATACAGCACAGACGGAGAGCGACGTAACAATGAACCGATGATAATCGAGCTGCACCTCGACACGTTGCAGCCTGGTGTCCAATATGCTTCTGGATGATGCGAGACTCTACCTTCCATGGGATTTTTGCGTCTACCTCCTTGTTATTTTGCATTTTTAGACGGACATATGGTGCAATGTTATAAAAAAAACCGGTCCGGATGCTGAACCGAAAACATTTTGTCCGTTCAAGTCGAATCGGGTGAACTGAGATCGAGTGCCAGTCAAATTCCAAACTGGAATATTGATATTTGTAGTCCGAATTCCTTTTAGTCGTTAACTTAAAAAGTAAAATTAACTGATAATTTGATTAATTAATATTTTTTTCATGGAATTTTGGTTGTTAATTGAAATCGAGTGTTTCCTTTTATCGAATTTTCTTGTGATTGAACAAATAATGATGTTGTCCAATGTATCACTAAAACTTCTAAAAATGATTAAACCTATTTGATTAAAAATTAGAATCAGGATCATTATATTCTTACCGGTTTAATATTTAAATATTAAGAAATAAATAAATTTTATTTTATTTTATTTTAAGAAATTAAAGTATTATATTATTTTTATTTTCATTCATTCAAATCTCAATACATAATATACTGAAAAGTATAATAGCTTACAAAAAATTTACACAATTCACTAGCCAAACTAACATCCAAATATCAAAATTTTAGTTAAATTATTTTTTTTGTATTATAGTCTTGATTTTAAATTTAATATTAACTTTGATTTCAAACCAAATGTCGCAAATTGGTCAATTTAAATAAAATTTTGTCTCCTTGATTTTTATAAAAATAATTTTGGTATTGTTAATGCTGAAAAATAAAATTAAAAATGAAAAAAAAAGAATTTCGAATTATTAGTATTTTGAATTTTTGCAAATAAGTTTATAATTTATTTTTTAATATAAACAAATAAATAGTTATTCATGATAAAAATGGGGGTAAGTCCGCCGTACCACTTTTAATCTAACGATAAATCATATTACCTTTTTATTTTTTAATTTTTTGGTATGGACTTACCTGGTTATATGTATCGTATAAAAAAGATTCATAAAATCGCTTTCTTTGTTATTAAAATTTGTAAAAAATATTCCGTTTAAAATAAAACAATAATTTTTTTTTTTTGAGAGAAAAACCCCAAACTAATATCCAACTGCATTGAAAAAAATTTGGGTTGTTGTAAAACTCATTAATATAAAATATTTTATGGTATCTGAAATAACTATTTCCAAACTATGACATAATAATTATTCAGTTTTTTTTAAGTAATTACTTATTTTAAACGATTTGCAGTAAATCACCTATTTTATTCATTATTAATAAAAATTTATTTATTTTATATTTTAAATGTTATTAAAATTACATCAATTAAAATATTAAAAATATTTTTATTTAAATTTAATTTTATAAAAAATTAAATTATTTTTTTTACTTTTCATTCAAATAATTATTAAATTAATATAAAGAGTTATTTGTTTTATCTAGTTTATATAAAGAATTGGCTGTACGAGATTATGAAACTAAAATTCAAAATCAAGTTTTATTAAACCGACTGTCCAGTGATTATTGACGATTGTTCGAATCAAAATTAAATGAGGATAATTTGATTTTTTTTACATTAATTTAACCAATAAAAATAAATTAAGATAAAATATTTTTAGATTTTTAATTGAGGTAATTTTTTTATAAAGTTATAATATAAAATAGTGATTTTTGTAAATAATAGTAAAATAAATAATTCTTTGTAAATTCGCTATAACATAAGTGGTTATTTACTAAAAATTTTTATTATTCACGAGATTTTTAGCATTAACTTTTAAATTTTTGGGAGTAGAAATTACTCTAGATTTTAGACTATTTGGTCTTTAAAATCATAATTAAAGGTTTAATTTCGGTTTTATTCATCAACTAAATATGTCGTTAAACTGTAATTTTTGCCCGTTACCTAGGTAACAGATACTTGGCAGAGACAGTGGTTGTATAGTACTGTAAAAAATCTTTGCCATTTACCTGTGTCAAAATCCTTAATCTGATACTTGTTAAGGCTCGACCATAGCTATGAAATGAGAATTATACCCTCCACTCCGCTACATGTTATATGTCAAACTAATTTTGCCAAAATCTCCTCTTAAGAATCTTTAATTTCTAAAAAAGCCTCTTTATAAAATTCGGTCTCATTGAAATTTTACTTAATTTTTTTTTTCCAAATTTTTTAAAAAAATATATTTTTTGAAACTTTGTAAAATCACATATTTCTCCTTAAATTTAAAAAATTATTTTTAAAATTGTGTTAAGTTATATATTTTTCAAACCTAACAAAAATTATATATTTTTTCTTGCTAGATATATTACAAAAATCTCATTGGGTGTGAATTTATTATTAAAATAAAAAAAATTAGGAGAATATATATTGTTTGATGTTATTTAAGTTGAAATACAAAAATAAAAATACTCCTAATCTATTTAAAAGTGTTGTAATAAAAAACATGAATAAAAACAATTGAGCTCTACTTTAATATAGATTAGCTCAAAATAAGTTTAAACCAAACCAAGAAAAGTGTCATTTTACATTTTTAATTTTAAATATATAATATTTAATTTTATATACTATTTTTATATTATTAATTTTTTTTAAAATAATTGGAATTTACCATTAAGGTTTTACTTTAAATAAGATTCAAACCAATGACTTTTAACATAAAAGATATTGGTATAACCACCAAGTCAATGCTTGAAGTGTTATATTATTAAATATAATTAGCCCATTGGTTAATATTCTAATCTCAAATTATGTGACTTGAGTTTGAATCCCCCTAATAATATTTTCTTTTTTCAATATTTTAACTAATTTTCTTTGAAAATGTCTATTTAATTATTTTGAAAATATATGTATGTAAATTCTTTTTATATTTTTTGAACTTTTTTTAAAAAAATTAATTCTAAAATCAAATTTCAATCAAAAAATAAAAAAATAATTTGACTAAAACTATAATAAATTGAGTTCGATCGAAATAATTAAAATATATCGATTTCGATAGGTGTCAAAAATGACTTCGAAACTGAAATTTAAAATCTTGTTTTAACATAACAAGAGAATTTTTTTTTGTAATAGTGATCAAACCACCAAAGTCTCATTTAATTAGATTAAAAATATTTTTTTTTCACTTCATACTAAACAACATGAAGTGATATATATTCTCCAAATATTACTAATTCTAATATAAAATCTATCTCAAAAAAATTTGAACATATTAACTAATTCAAGAAAATATATAATTTTTTAAATTTGAAAGAGAAATATGCACTTTAATAACATTTTAATAAGTTATATATTAATTTTTTAAAATTTCAGTAGAAACATGAAATTTAGCAAGATGTGCTTGTTTGGTAATGGACTAGGACTAGGGTCAAAAAAATTTTTTAATTATTTTACATCACTATTAAATTAAATTATTGTAAAAAATCAATTAATTTTTCAAAATTTAAATCATTATAAGATCAGTTTTGATAAAAAAATTAATTTATAAAAGTGGTTTACTAATATTAATTTTAATCTTAATCTTAGTTCGTTAGCACACGTCCCAATTTATATGTAATTTTTAAAATTTAATAGAGAAATACACAATCTAATAATATTTCTAGAAGTTATATATAATTTATCCTATAAAATTATCAAACTTACAAAAAACTCATTTATTTTTAACCTTTGAATAAGAAATTTTAGGGAATATAAGTTCAAAGGTAGGAGCTTTAGATCGCGGGATAAAAACACCATATTTGAGTTTAAATAAGGAAAATAAACTCAAAACAAGGGGAAAAAATAGAGGGTAAGGTAAAACAGTTTTTAACAAGGAATTAATTGCGTTATATTGAATTTATAAAAAAATTATCTCCTTTATTATTACTGGAAAATAACTGGTAAAATTTACATCCAATTCTCCATCTTATTTGAGAGGAATATTACGAGAACGTTTAGTAAAAAATTGATAATTTTCCTCCTTATAGTCCTTGAATAACAATAACATGATTCTCTCTCTTAGGTCAGAGAACTTAATACGATTAGCGGGGAGGTAAGTCGTAAATCTGAGGAGCTGACAAACTCATCTGAGATCGAAGAGGACATGTTGGATTTAAATTTTCTAATATAGGAGACAGAAATCAAAGAAAATTATGTTCTTGTTGTTGAAAAATTGGCGGCAAAATTGTCAGTTCTTATGTACTAAATCGGTTGAAATCAGATAAAAAATTGAATATTCCTGTAATATTCCGCTCAGTTGAGTCATCCACGCAAGTGAGAGAAACGCAGAGGAGAAGCAAATTCAGGGCATCTATAGGGTGCGGGATGGGAATGGCGGCCAATATCAACTTCTCTCCAGTGCTTTCATCCCCGACGAGATCCCCCGGAGTCGAGAGCTTCTGCAGAAACACCAATTGAGGATCTGCGCGACGCTGTGGCGCGGCAATGACCGGAGGAGCGGGATCTACTGCAAGCTCTCGGGGAGCGAGACGGCAGAGGATAGCCGTCCTGGCAGAAGAGGGAGCTGAATCGAAGACAACAACCCCGCGATTTCGGTGAGACACCTCTCCAAAATGTACTTCTTGTCTTTTTGAGTTTGAGTTTGATTTTCAATCGATGATTGCAGAGAAGTGATATCATAAATTTCAAAAATTTTGTTTGTCTCGAAGCATAATTTTGTAGGTAGAATTCGAAAGATTAGATCTTTGCTGCTTAGATGGATTGTGGCTGATTGAATAGATGTTTTCTGGAACTAAACGAGGCGCTGAGATAAGCCAAGGAATGAAATCTCGTCATTGTCGTTTCTCTTTTATTTATTGAATCTGTGGCTGGATGTGCTGTTTTTAGAAATATATTATTTATACTTATTATTATATTTCTATCGCCAATCATATTTAGTTAAGACCCTCATCCCGGATCAGGGTGATCCATGTTTGATTTTTGGTTTTTATAATTTTTTTCATATATTTAAATAATTTTTTATCAAAAATTTTATTTAATAATTTTAATAAATATATATGTATATAAACCATGGTTCGCGGTTTCGGTCGAACCTGCGCCGAAATCCTAAAAAACGTTTCGGTTTAGGGTTTCGGCGTTGCAGCGCGGCTGCGGGCGAGTGCGGGCGCGTGCGGGAGCGGCCGGCGGGCGGGCGCTGCGGCCGAGGCGCGGCGGGCTCGGGAGGTGCCGGGGGGCTCGGCGGCTGCGGGCGACTGCGGCGCGTCCAGGCGGGCTGGGAGGGCCAGCACGCGGGGACGCGGCGCGAGGGCGGCGTGCTCGGGCGGCTGGCAGGCCGCGTGGGGCGGGCACAGGGCGGTCGGGGCAGCCGCAGGGCGCGCGGGCCGGCCGCAGGGAGCGCGGAGCAGTTGCAGGGAGCGCAGGCCGTCGGCGGCGAGCGCAGGGCTCCGGCGACAAGCTCGGCGCGTGCATGGCGAGCGCAGCTCGTGTGGGGCGAGCTCAGCTCACGCGGGGCGAGCTCGGTGTGTGCAGGGCAACCGCAGGGCCCGCAGGGCAAGCTGAGTGCTTCGGCGGCGAGCTCAGCACGCGCGGGGAGAGCGCAGCACGTCGGCGGCATCCTCAGCGCACTTGGGCCGACCGCAACTCGCCCATGGCGCCCACGGCGAGCTCAGGGCTCGAAACTGGCATCTCCGGTATGTCCGGCATCCCCGCTCCGGCATCTCCGGCGAGCTCAGCAGCCCTGCATCTCCGGTAGCTCTGCCGGCGAGGGCAGCTCGGCCGCCGAGCGCAGCTCCCCCCGCGAGCGCAGGTCGGCCGGCGACGATGCTTGCCCCCACTCTCGGTTCGGTTTAGGGTTTACTGTGCTAGTTAGTATAATTCGCATGGTGGGTAAGATGTTAATCAAGATCTAACAGATAATGCGAGCTATAGCTATTATGACGGTTATCATAGCAAGATGTTTTCATACAATCCAGGATATCATCAGTCAATGCAGGACCATACCACTTCCTGCTATCCGTATGCTAAACAATACTATCGATCACAATTCCATCGTACTGATGAGTATGGTGATCAAAAATATCAATCTTTTCAAGATCCACCTCGGAACAGCATGTGGTTATAATACGTGGATTTATATCATGTATGAAATGATGTTTTTAAATTTTAATCATATTCATATCATTTCTTGTATGAATTTTTAATACACTAATATATATTAAAACTAGACAATATCGGTGACTAACTATCAAAATTAATTTTAATTAGCTTAAATAATATTTTAAATTATTGTAAAATTAAGTATAAATTCATTCATAATTTTCCAAATTTTTTCAATTTTTTTTAAATATTTTATCGTATTTTTAATTTAAAGTCAAATTATAGTCAAAATATAGTCAAACTCTGGTCAACGCCCAATTAATAATTTAAAAAATTCTTTCGGTCGAAACTGAAACGGTCGAAACTGAAATCAAAACGGTCGAAACGGCCGAAACGTATCAGTTTCAGCCGGTCCCGAGACCGAAACCGAAACTGAAATCAAAACCGTAAACCTTGATATAAACTATTTTCTCATTTTTAATTTTTTTTAATATTTTAAAATTTAAAATGAAATTTTAGTCAAAAAAATTTTAAAATGATTTTACTAAAGTCGAAACGAATTTGTTTCAATGAAAAAAGACCAAAACAATGGAAACAAATTAGTTTCGATGGGTGTCGAAATTAATCTGAAATCGAAATTAAAAATCTTGATTATAACTTTTGACTTTCTTGATTAGATGAGTTGTGAATGTTTAAATTGATGTTATCTTGAACGAAGTGAGTGTTTGAGATGAGCCAATGAATGAATGAAATCCACAAGGATATGAAAGGTGGGCCTTGGGGTTTCGTTTGATTTGAGATCTGGATCGAGGTCAGTTCATTTTAGAATTATTTTTTTATATAAAATTAATATTACTTATTTTACACTTTTATTAAATTAAATTATTATAAAAAATTAAATAGTTTTTCGAATTTTAAATTATTGAAATGTTAATTTTAATAAAAAAATATTAGTTCATAAAAATAGTTCAGTAATCTTGATTCTGATTCTGATATTGATCCTGAGCCTAGATTTATTACGTATTGCCATGCAATGGCTTCTCAAAGATATGCTATAGTCAATTTTTTTAGCTTAATTTTGGCTTCTGAGCTTTTTGGCACTGAAACTATAATGAAATACGAGTTTACTTGATACAGTTATTTGTACATATATAAGCCAATGTTAATCTAAGCAGGTCAGCTTCTTTCAACTTTGGTTTTTCATATCCTTGCTGATGTTTCATGCTCACTAGTTGTGGGTTTTGCAATTCTGAAGGATTATATTTGTTGATCATCAATTTAAGGTATGAACTATACGACATAAGGGACAACTTAATTGTGGGCTCACAGCTCAGAAGCCTGACGATATTAATCACTTGAAGGAGGAGGAGAAAATGGCCTACATACTGTGCTTGCAGCAGGATAAAGACATTGAGTATTAGGGAATTGATTTTGAAGCTATTGTAGGAGGTGCAAAGAACTAGGTGATCATCACATGAGAAGGCCTGTAAGCTAATGCCTTTCAAACTTATGTAATTGCTTGTTTGATGAATAATAGCTGCTAGAACCTTCTATTTTTGTTCTATTCCATTAAAAAAAATGCATTCATTTTTTCCTTCTGCTTTGTTCCAAATACCTGTAGCATTGGTAGTGGTTTACTTATACAGACGATGTGAATAACTTGTAATTAATCATCTCACTTTGGTTTGACCTAAGCTAGACAGCCAATTTTCGAGAACATGTTTTAGCTTTCATATTCTACTACATGTTTATCATTGTATACTATGGGTTAATACCCTTAATTGATTAATTTGGATTATCAAACATTTTAACCTTATCTTGAATGGTTTGCATTTTTAGTTGTGACCGTAGTGTAAAATTAATCTTTTCAATCTATCTTGATGCTTCAATTGGTAACTGTTATTGATTTATCAATTATTTATGCATGAATATCATGGGCCATGGGCCCTAGAAGAAGGAAAATATGCTTCAAAGCAAGCATCAAGTTGTGCCTGACAAAGTAAATGAAGTTTCTTGAGATACAAATATGAGGAGTCTGTTCATGCTGTGTTTAAAGTTTAGCATTGTCTGAATTGTTATAGTTTTCTTGAACTATTTCTGATCATTGAAGCACTTCATTTTAATTTACCAAACAAAAAAGTAACTCCATGTAGTTGCATGGCTGTATATTGCGATTTAATTGCTGGCATCTTCATTAAAATATTGTCTTCCTCAATGTGTGGTATCAGGCAAAGGATTTTGATCTGGATTCTCTGAGATGTCAATTGCCAAAGGCAGTCTCATTATTGGAATGCACTATCTCAGAAGGAAAAGGAAGTGTTTTATGTTCATTGTACTGCTGGACTGGGAAGGGCCCCTGCAGTTGCAATGGCCCATATGTTTTGGTTCTGCAACATGACGCAAGTCCTGACATCTTTTCATGTTTTTTTATTCTGACTATAGACAATTTATTGCGTTTGCCACTTTCCTCCTATAGCGACACCTAGTTAGTAGTTTTTTCCAGTTGGGAAAATTTTATTCTCTGTTTCTGCTCTTTTTCTAAAGTAGTTTAACTTGACCTCATTTCTCTGGTTAAAGAAATTCTATGCAACTCTCTAAACATTGGTAATATTTTAGTCTTGTTGCTTTGTTTCATATGAAGAATCAAATTAGTATCGAACGCTATTTATTGTAAGTGTAGATAAGTGGAGTTATTGTTCCTTTGTTTTCCCACACACTTTATAGCATATATCAATCTGAATAATTGTGTTGAACTTTTGGCAGTAGAATATGGCATGCAATATGCTTACTTCAAAACAACCTTGTGGCCCTAACAAGAGAGCCATTCAAGGAGCTACTTATGATCTGGCAAAGAACGATCCACGGATGAAGCCATTTGAGAGCCTACCTGAACATGCTTTTGGAGGCATTGCAGATTGGAAAAGAAGATTAATTTAAGAAAGAGTTCATGACAATTAGAACCTTCAACTTGCCAAGTATGTGAAATGAGATCTTGTAGTTACTTCATAAAAGAATAAAATCTGCTGCTAGAATCGATCATGGACTACTTCTCTGAATATCTATGTAACAGGAAGACAAATGAAGCACAGATTTCACACTGTTGTATGGTGGACAGCATCCTTACTGGGAGCATTGAATAAGTAATGCCTGGTGGATTTAACAAAACAAAATGGATATTCCTCTATTTTCGGATTCGGATGTTACCCTTCCAGCATGTGTATGTCATTTCAATTGTCATATTTCCAGCAATTGCTGGCCAACGAGGGTATGTAGGAGTTCAAGCACGCAGTTGTTGACGCTTGATAGAGATAGGGTTCTTATGCAGTTCGTAACTTTGCAAGGGTTTATTTGCAAAGTTCCGTTCTTTATTGAACCCTGGTACTACGGTTTGGATCTCTGCCCCTACAGAAAACGACCGATCTGAGCCCTTGATTTGCAAATCAAAGGTCTGGGTTGGTCGCTATCCTTGAGGCGCCGCGACTGAATCCAATTCTTTGGTCTTAGTATCCGGTAAATTTCAGTAGAAAAGTTAAATTTGATCTTAGCCCTTCATTTCCAAATCCACGTGTGTAGTTCAACCAACGATACAGTTGTAATTAGTTAAATTTTTTAGGATTAAATTTATTATTTGGAGATGTATCTAAGTTTTTTGTTTGATGGCTTACACACGATACTACTCAACTTGCAAATGAGGTCACAAATGACATTTTTAAAAATTAAATTATTTTTTTTTGTTGTTTTATCATTAAATTGTCACTGTAATTATCTGCTAAAATAATAATAGATTTGAGTGATTCCTTTTGAAATCAACGTTGATACGGATTATGAATAGTGAATAATGATTAATCATAATTTAACCCTATTAGTGATTGTTTGGTTATCAAATTGTGAATAGAAGTTTGATCTACTTCTAAAAGTAATTAGAAATGATTTATTTTTATAGTTTAATTGAATGAAAATTTATAGCGACAGCATAATTATTTACAAAAAATATTATTTTATTTAATTATTTATAAATAATTTTTTAAAAATATATATTATTATTATATGTGAAAATTATTAGTATCATTATAATTAAAATATTATTAAATTTATTTTTAGAAGTTATTTTAGATTAAAACATAGGAAAAACAAATTTAATTTATTTTTTACTTTGTATTGGAAAATTTTAATAAGTTATTTTTAGATAATCAAATAACAGAAACTGGGGATTTATTTCTCCTCACTTTTGCTCATTTCCTGCCAACGAAAGAGTCCTTTAATTTCTTGTGCTTGATATAAGAATTTAAATTTTTACAAGAGGATTTATTAAATTTCAAATTTCGGATTCTACAGGGACATTATGCAAAAAACACCAAGACTAGATTCACAACGGCCAAATGCCACCAATTGCTTCCACACGCCGGCTTCCGAAATTCCCGGACCTAGTCCCCATCGCCGGAATCTCTCCCTCCGTTGAATCGACCCTCCATCTCCGGCGAAATAGCGGCGATGGCGATGCGACCCCGAGTGGAATCCATTGTCTCGGCCGTCGTCTCCGTCCAACCCCATGAGATCCCCGCCCTCATCCACTCCTTTTCCTGCTTCTTCTTCGTACGCACCCTCTTCCTTGCTCTCGATCGATCTCGTTTTCTTGATAATGATGGCGACTCTCGCAGCTCCTGAGCGCTTACTTCGTGATCCTGCCGCTGCGCGACGATGGGGCGATCTCTCTGGGCCTGTCCAACCTCCCTGGCCTCTTCGTCGGTTCACTCCTCCTCACCCTTGTCGCTGTCCCTCTCTCCACCCTCCCCTTCTCCTTACCTAATCTTCCCAAAGCTCGGGTAGCTTTCGTTCGATTCAATCAATTTTTCGATTTTCAATATGTGTTCATTCAGTGATGCCACAACTTGTGTAAAATCATATGCCTTTTTATTGATTTTATTGACATGATTAGTAGTATAAACGGAAAGTGCCTGACTTTGAATTTTCCAATGGATTTCACAGGCTTTGGTTTTGATACACAGATTCTTTAGTGTGTCCCTTGTAATATTCTTTCTTCTTTGGCATGCTTCCTCAGCTGGACATCCACCTTCTGTTTCCAAGGTAAGAAGCTAAGAGAAATGGATAGAATTTTGCATATATGCGTTTTTATTGTTAGATTCTTATTTGTAAAACTGTTTGTTATTATGTGTAGGATCCTGTGTCTCATCCATCGTTGTTTGAGGAAGGTGGAGAAGATAATGTTAGTCAACATGGTCCTTCTCATCCTCATCAATCGGCATGGGGTGACCATGGTTGGTTTTATATTGTAGTCAGGATAGGCTTCTTCTTGTGGGTATGATTACATGGCTTATTCCATCCTCACCTTAGTGATGTTTAGGATTGAACTAGTGATTGAAGGACTTGATTTTTCTTTTGAAGGTTGCGTTGCTTAACCTTGTGACAATTTCTTCAACTTGGGCTCGAGTGATTGATGTTATGGACAATGAGGTGTATGTCATGCTCTTGAACTTCATCTGGTTATTTTAATGATGTTTGATTTGCACTAGTGTTCAGTCAGGTTCAAGATTGTTTGGATTCGTCGGTGCTGGTGCAACTCTTGGACAACTCTTTGGCTCGTTATTTGCTGCAGGGATGGCTTGGCTAGGACCATGTCCGTATGCTTCTCTTCCTCTAAGAAAATTTTCCTTTTCTATTGTTAGTTCCTCTGCTTGGTGCTACCCTTTATTATCTTTGGTCCTCTCTCAGTTTTGTTACTATTTTCTGCTGTTTTATTGGAGCTTGCGTCCCAAGCAGCAAAAGGAATCAACCACCGTGCAATATGTGATCCTACAGAATTATCTCCAATCAGGTAGGAGTCTTTGGATTTTGATGCTGTAATTGATTTATAAACAGAGAAGTTTCCCTTGTCTTTCATCCCAAACACCAGCAATTTTTTGGTTATGTCCACATCTCATTTGAAATGGGGATGAGGGGTAATTTGGTCTATTATTTTGAAAAAGTGTTCAAGAGGACAGAAAATGAAAAAATTGGGCAGTTGTTCCAGAACATGAAATTTGATTAGGATATATGCAGTGGCTTTTTCAGAATGACAGGAAACCTACTTTTTTTTCACTTTTCATTCTTTTCCTTTTCTTTTAATTAATCCAATAAGAGTTAGTTTGATGGTCAACTAATCAACTTTATGATGCCTTTTTTCATTAAACCTATTGTAGTTAATTTGATGGTCGGTCGATCAACTCTATGGTGCTGTTTTGTAAGTTCCACTATGCTGTTTGTGTTTTGGAAATAAGTTTAAGCATGCTCGGATTCTACTGCATTTTAAGTATCCTCCTACACGAGAAAGTTATTACCTCTGCTAGTGTCAGAATGTTAAGCATAGTTAGTATTTGTCATGCACAGTTTGCTTTCTATATAGTTTAGCAACTGAATTTTGCATGCCTGATTGTCAGTCTTATTTTTTATTGTCAGAAATTTTGTTGTTGATTGAAAATTCTGTTTTTGAATATTATTCTCATATTTTGCTTGTCTGACCATTAAAATTTTACTTTCATGGGTTTTTTTCTTGTATCTAGAGCTGATATTGGGGATAAACATAATGAGGTTGCTGAAGAGAGTGGATCTGCTCTTATAGGGAGTCTTCCTAAATCACCTACTTATAAAGTAAAGCCTCAGTTTTGTGTGATGTTAGAAGGGCTATGGATGATTGTATCATCTACTTATCTTATATATGTTTCCTTGTTCCTATGGCTCAGTGCAGTTGTATCTTCTTTCTTTTATTTCCAGGTATGAAATTCTTTTAGATACTACAAATCATTATTGAATTCCTCTGCATAATGTATTAATTTAGTCCTGGATACATGGGATGGGATCATTTTACTTATATAGAAGTAGAGAGACATGGATGCAAAAACAATTCCTATCATAGTTCAGCAATAATGATGTTATGGTGTTGTGGAAACATGTGTTCTTGCTTAGTGTTCTAGCTCACAGATTAAATGTTGTCCTTTTGGTTGGTCTTGGAGAATAGTAGTAGGAAGTTTGTTATGAACTGGAGACTGGCAGATGAAGCTAATATACATATTTTTAAAGGATGCAGCCTATTGTGATTTTCTGCCAATATATCGAAACTTGCAAATGAAGGATGATGGTATTGTTACTTATTTATATCATGTAGGTGTCATGTTACTAAAAGGTCTTTGAATTGTTCATATAAGTACCACTTTCATATAGTATTGACTATGCGAACATATTGCTGAATATTTTACTATTTTTCTACAATCTTTTTTTTGGAATATTCTGATGGAAAAACAAATCCCAAAACTGTAAGCATTTTTGCACGTTTTTATATTAATTGATTGATTTATCTATTCTCTTATCCGCAGAAAGTAGCAACCATTGCTATGACTGTATCACGTCCTATTGCTAGAAGAAGATTGTTTGCCTTGATAAACAGCTTTATTGCTGTTTTTATCCTTGCTGGACAGCTTACTGTGACTGTATGTAGTTCTTTTTAAAGTCATTCTGTTTTTGATGAATCTACTTAATTTTCTAGAAATATTTTATTCAGAATCATCATTATGCATTCACTTGAACTTTTTATAGATTCTAATAAAATGTCTTACATGGTAAAAATTGCCTAGCATCCTTTTGGATGTACACTCTAGTGACATTTTTGTTGCTGACCCCATTAGCTATTATAGATGGATGGTTCCATTTGGCATTTTTGTGTATGATACAGATTTCTCTATTGCCATACTGCAGACATATTCTATAACTTGTATGGATCAGTTAGGGATCCATGCTTTAAATGGATGATACCTAATTTGATCACATTTGACATTATACTTCTTATAAGATATAATCACATTTGACATTATACTTATAAGATATAACTGTGTTATATGTAGGATCGTCTAGAATGGTTGATATAAAGCATGAGTCAATTATTTTTCTTTGAAGCTTGGTTGGAGTTGCTTGAGAGAGATTATTTTTGCTGTAGAAGTTTAATTAACTGCTTATGTCACTTGGATTTTAGTATCTTTCTGAAAATTTATGTAGTTTTAATCTTTAGTAAAGGTGAAATTGCTTGGTTGTTAACATTTAGCTGTACATTACAGCCATTTGTTGCCTAAGCTGAGTGATGTACCTTGGAGTCCAAAACATCACATACAAACATGAAATAAATATAGGCCAAACTGTAGTTGCTAGGTTTCTCCTAGTAACCATAACTAGATCCAACAATTCAGGTTCACAGCTCAGGTTTGTGTTGTCAACCTACTAATATTAGGAAAATCACGCCAACCTAAATGCGACTTGTTTATTATATGGGTTAAGTTTTTGAACCCAAACCCAAGCTCGTTTTTTATACAGGTTACACGACTCAACCTCTGTAACATGTTTAATAAATGGGTCAAATTCAGATTGTTACACAACTCAACCCACTTACCCATTTATAAGCCAATCAATATGGAGAAAACTTGTAAAGATGGTGCTAACACGGTGTCAAAGAGGAAGCATGCCAAAGAAAAGTAAAAACAATGAAAGATGAAGATAGCTAAGTTGTTGACATTAATCTTCCAAATGGTTGCAATGAACAAATCGACTTGTTAAATGGCAATAAACGTAGCGAAGGTGTTGGTGATGGGCACGGATGGAGTTGTGGCCGTGGCTAGAGAAGAGATTGATGAACAAGAAGAGGAGGTGGAGCAAGGGGTGGAGATCAGAGGAGGAAAACGAGTTTGAGGGATGGGTTTGAGCAAGGGGTTTATTGAGTGATCTAGTGAGGGAGTCAGCATTGGGGATGGATGTAGTCATAATCATGGCTAGAGAAGAAATTGATAACTGAGAAGGGGAAGTGGAGGTAGGGTGGTTGGGATTGGTGCAAGGGGAGGGTTTTTTTTTTTTTTGGTTGCCGAGAAGGGCTTGATCCAAGTAATCGAGAAATAATGAAGTTGAGGGAAAAAGGTAAAGAAGCAATGGTCTAGGAAGGAGGCTACGAGGGAGGTCAGCTCAAGGGTACGTGGGGTAATCTAGGAGGATGACGATGAGGGCTTCTAATCGGAAGAGCTCAAACACCACAAGACAAAAGAAAATCTAGATTTGGCAAAATGTTATATATATATATATATATGTATACATATAAATTAAGGTTTTAAGTTTCAGTCAAAACGTATTGGTTTAGACCAAAACTGTAACAAAATGGTCTCAAAATCCATATGGAGAATTTAGAGTTTTTAAGACTAGACGATTTTGGTGAGGTTGACTACTAAGAAGAGCTTGATCCAAGTGGTAAAGTAATGAGATTGAGGAAAGAAGGAAAAGAGGCAGTGGTTTGGTAAGGAGGTTGAGAGAAAAGTCAGCTCAAGAGTAGGTCGGTAATATAGGAGGGCAATGACGAGAGCTTCCAATTGGAGGAGCTCGAACACTACAATACAAAATAAACCCTAGATCTAGCGAAATGTGAAATATAAAAATATATATAATATAAATAGTTTTAGGTGAAAATCATAATATTTTGGTCAAAATGTGTCGATTTTGACCAAAAACCCAATAAAATGGTCTAAAAAATTATTTCAGAAATTAAAAATTTTTAAGACTAGACAATTTTAGTAGAGTTGGTTATTGAGAAGAGCTTGATCCAACTAAGGAAAGAGTAATTGGGTTGAGGGAGAAAGGTAAAAAGACAATATTTTAGGAAGGAGGTTACGAGAAAGGAAAACTCAAGGCTACGTCAACAATCCTAGAGGACAATGGCTAGAACTTTCAATCAGAGAGGTTCAAACACCGTAAACAAAATTAATCCTATATCTGGCAGAATGTGGATTTTAAATTTTAGTCAAAACCAAAATATTTCAACAAAAATGCGTCGGTTTCAACCAAGACGGCAATGAAATAGTCTCAAAAATTATTTCAAAAATTTAAGAGTTTTTAAGACTAGATAATTTCGATGAGGTTGGTTGCTAAAAAGGGCTTGATTGAAGTGATGAAGGGGTAACATGATTGAGGGAAGAAGGTAAAAAGATGGTGATCTAGGAAGGAGGTTGCGAGAAAGGTCAACTTAATGGTACATCGGTGATTGACAAGGACAACAATAAGAGTGTGAACCCTATATCTCATAGAATATGAAATATATATATATACTGTGGACCACAAACACTATTTGTTTCGATTTGTATCTTTCTACTTGTAATTATTTGGATTGTGTTTCCTTACTATCAATTGATAAGATAGAAGTTATCTTATCTAATTATTTTCATAGATAATTTTTTATTAATGAGATAGTTTTTTAATTTTAATTTAAAATTTTTATTTTTTGTACAATGGGAAAAAAGATAAAGTGAATTAGAATTGTAATGGGGTACATTTGGAGTTTTGGAGAACCACTATATATATATAGGTTTTAAGTTTTGGTCAACTAAAACATAGCATATCGATTTTGGCCAAGATTGCAACGAAATTGTCTCAAAAACCATTTCGAAAATTTAGATTTTTTAATACAATCGAATGTCTGAAAACAATCAAAACGGCTGAATCAAAATGACCGAAATAGAATGCTTTCAACGGATGTTGAAATCGTGCTCGAAATTAAAATTTATGAGGTTAAGTGATGCAGCGGGGGAAGGCACAAGAGATATGAAGAAAATCACTATCTTCTTATCACAATAGATACTTGAATTCACAAGTAAGATGAAAGGGAACAAACTTAAAATAAGAAAATATTATTGATAGAAAATTTTTTATTTGTTACAACCTTGGGTTGTATGTATATAACTCTAACAAACTTAGTGTTCTATTTCGTGTAAAATAAAAATAGGACTTAGACTTTATTAATAATTCTAATTAATATATCTTAAAGAAAAATATCTAAATTTTATTTCTTATTGTGATAGAACTGTTATTGTCTCAGACTGATAAATAAACCCTAATTTTGAGTAATACAAAATTCGAATTATCCAAAATAGTAAATAAGAAAATTATAGAAATCGATCTCAGTTTTTCAATAGATAGTTATTTACTAAATTTGGATGAATATATTAAGAAATATGATCTTCAAACTATAGCTATACCAATTCTGATAGATTATAATTGCAGTTGCAATTAAACTTAAAATAAATATCTAATTTTACTGTAAAAAGGATATAGATGTCTTACATCAGACTCCTCCATTTGTAAAAGACTTGTCTTCAAGTCAAAAATTGGAGTTTCCATTGTTGTAGTTATACTCACTTTGAACTTTTTTCAGTACAAAATTTGATGATGAAAATCAATTAGACTTTACCTAAACATGTCAATTATTTAATCCTTGTTCTTTCAATGTCTCAATCTATTTGTCTCTACTATTAGTCGGTATTTGCACTTTTACTTAACTCCTAAAGTAATATTTATAACATGTAGGCTTTTATATTTAATTCTGTATTTCAAGTAATCATAATAAATTTTTGGGTACGATGAATAACAACTAAAATCAAGTATTATTTCATTATTCTTAATTGGTGAAAAATTTTGTGGTATTTTTTCATTTTCACTAGTAAATTTTGAGTAAGATAATTGATGCTCTTCAAAGGTAATATTGTGATTTGTATTACTAGTAATTTTGCAACTTTGGTTGAAATTCTCAATATGTGCTGATGATTTTTTTGTAAATTGAAAATTTCTTCAAAACTGTTAATAGATATGTACAAATTCTCGTTTGGACTTATGTTATCCACAGAAAAGTTATTTATAATTATTTTTTTAATATCATCTTCTTCTTTAACATTCATCATTATAAAAGAATAAGGTTTAATGTGGGAAGAAATTATAGTAGAATTCATAACAATACTAATATTTAAATGATTTATCTCGAAATTTGTAATTTTATTTTGAAATTTTTGAGTAGCTAACTTGAATTTTACCCTTTTTTAAATCTCATGTTTTAATTTGGTATGCATCTCCTCATAATGAATAAAGTAGTTTTATTGTACGAATTTTTTCTAAAAAGTATCACATCTCTAATAATATTTGGAGTTTTTAATGACTTTTTTTAACGCATTGTTATTGAAATTGTTCCCACCATGATGAAACATGTCCTTTGAGTTTTAATTCAACAATCTTAATTTTTATTATCTCAAAAATTTTTAAACTCTTGAAAAATCTTCATGTTATTTTGCCCAATCGAAAATGTTTTCATATTCATAAAAATTCGAAAACTGATTTGTAGAAGTCTAATGTGATAATCTTCAAGACGTTGGATTGCGAAATTTTTCGACGATCAATTGATAAATTTAATTTTTGTTTTCAATTTATTTCAAAACTTCATATTTACTACTGATAGAAATAAGAAAATTTTGTTTGATCAAATCTTGAATTTGATAATCTCCTATATCACTGTTCATAAAATTATTACTACTAACTACAATTAATAGAGTTGAGTTTAAGAGTAACTTCACTTTGATACGACTTGGTGCAGCAGGGAAGGGCACGAGGAATAGGAGTAGAATAAAAAATTAGAAATTAAAGATTCTTAAGAGGAGATTTTGGCAAAATTAGTTTGACATATAACATGTAGCGAAGTGGAGGGTATAATTCTCATTTCATAGCTATGGTCGAGCCTTAATAAGTATCAGATTAAGGATTTTGACACAGGTAAATGGCAAAGGTTTTTCACAGTACTATACAACCACTGTCTCTGCCAAGTATCTGTTACCTAGATAACGGGCAAAAATTACAGTTTAACAACATATTTAGTTGATGAATAAAACCGAAATTAAGCCTTTAATTATGATTTTAAAGACCAAATAGTCTAAAATCTAGAGTAATTTCTACTCCCAAAAATTTAAAAGTTAATGCTTAAAATCTTGCGAATAATAAAAATTTTTAGTAAATAACCACTTATGTTATAGCTAATTTACAAAGAATTATTTATTTTACTATTATTTACAAAAATCACTCTTTTTATATTATAAATTTATAAAAATTACCTCAATTAAAAATCTAAAAATATTTTATCTTAATTTATTTTTATTGGTTAAATTAATGTAAAAAAAAATCAAATTATCCTCATTTAATTTTGATTTGAACAATCGTCAATAATCACTGGACAGTCGGTTTAATAAAACTTGATTTTGAATTTTAGTTTCATAATCTCGTACAGCCAATTCTTTATATAAACTAGATAAAACAAATAACTCTTTATATTAATTTAATAATTATTTGAATGAAAAGTAAATAAAAATAATTTAATTTTTTATAAAATTAAATTTAAATAAAAATATTTTTAATGTTTTAATTGAGGTAATTTTAATAAAATCTAAAATATAAAATAAATAAATTTTTATTAATAATGATAAAATAGGTGATTTACTACAAATTCGTTTTAAAATAAGTAATTACTTAAAAAAAACTTGAATAATTATTATGTTATAGTTTGGAAATAGTTATTTTAGATACCATAAATATTTTATATTAATGAGTTTACAAATAACCACAATTTTTTTCAATCAATTGGATATCTAGTTTGGTTTTTCTCAAAATAAAAAATTTTAATTTTTTTATTTTAAACGGAATATTTTTTACAAATTTTAATAACAAAGAAAGCGATTTTATGAATCTTTTTTATATGATACATATAACCAGGTAAGTCCATACCAAAAACTAAAAAAATAAAAAGGTAATATGATTTATCGATAGATTAAAAGTGGTACCACGGACTTACCCCTATTTTTATCATGAAAAACTACTTATTTGTTTATATTAAAAAATAAATTATAAACTTATTTGCAAAAATTCAAAATACTAATAATTCGAAATTCTTTTTTTTTTCATTTTTAATTTTATTTTTCAGCATTAACAATACCAAAATTATTTTTATAAAAATCAAGGAGACAATTTTATTTAAATTGATCAATTTGCGACGTTTGGTTTGAAATCAAAGTTTAGATTAAATTTAAAATCAAGACTATAAGATGTTGGATCGCGAGACTTTTCGATGATCAATTGATAACTTTAATTTTTGTTTTCAATTTATTTCAAAACTTTATATTTACTACTGATAGAAATAAGAAAATTTTGTTTGATCAAATTTTAAATTTGATAATCTCCTATATCACCGTTCATGAAATTGTCACTACTAACTACAATTAATAAAATTGAGTTCAAGAACAACTTCACTTTGATACGACTTGGTGCAACAGGGAAGGGCACGAGGAATAGGAGTAGAATAAAAATAGGACTTAAATTTCATTAAAAATTTTATTTAATATATCTTAAATAAAAATATCTAAATCTTATTTTTTATTAGGTTAGGATTGTTATTGACTCGAATTAATAAATAAACTTAATTTTGACCAATACAAAATTCGAATTAGCCAAAATAGTATATAAGAAAATTAAAAAAATCGATCTCAGATTTTCAACGAATGGTTATTTGCTGAATTTAAATGAATATCTTGAGAGATATGACTTTAGGACTATAATTATACCAATTCTGACAGATCATAATTAGAGTTGGAATTGAACTTGAACTGAATTTCTAATTTTATTATAAAAAAATTGTAGTTGTCTTACATCATCAAGTATAAATGGGTTGCCCATGACCCAATTAAATGGGTTGCCCGAATTGGAATCGGATTATATAAGTCAACTCATTTATGGTCCAGATTTTTCAAGTCGTAATTGAGTCAATCCTTTTATGACTTAAACTTGAATAAATCAAACTCGAACTCAATAACTTTGTGTTGGATTAACAATCATGTCATAAATTGCCAGGTCTAAATGTAACTTTACTAAATTAGTTAAAATGCGTCACAACAAAGAAAATGAAGAGTGTTATAGACATATAAAAGGTAGATTAAAAAGAAAGTAAATATTGAGCAATTGAGTCCAACAAAGCCTCCCATCTCAAGAAGGTACTAGGAATTATAGGATCAAATAATTGCATGGTCTTTCTTATGAGATAAAGCTTTAAGTAGTTATAGAAATTAAATGTAGGCTAGTGTTAATTTTGCTATTTATCTTTTTTTTTGGGTAAAACAAGCTAATGGAAAAATTAACACTGTCCATATGCTGGTTAAGGTTTGAAACTACCCCTACATTATGGAACTGCTATGGTAGCAAAAAAACTTCAATGAGCTAGGTTTATTCCAGCTGTTCACCATAACTGACAAAAGAAATGCTCAGAGACAGACCACATTTTAGATTTCAAACTTGTTGCTGCATAGTTTATTTGTCAAATCATATTCTCTCCTTCAGATAGACAATGCTACAATATGAGACATTTTACACATTCTATTCAAATTTTATGAGCCAGATTGGATAGTTGCAATTTATTGGTTTTTTTTTTTTGTTTCTTATTGGCTGATATTGTTTTTTTGATGGATGTTGCAGGGTCGCATTCTTACTGTTGCCGGAGTAACTGTTGCTATTTGCTCAGCACCATTTGTTGCTCTTTCCAACATGGTTGCCCTTGCAATCTGGCCGACATGGATTGCTGTTGCTGTCTCTGAGACTGTTAGAAAGGTTTTATCTACAATTTGACATTGATCTGCAGTATGGATTTAATTACTTTTCATGTTCAGTGATATCTTGTATCAATTAGCTACTTTTATGAACTTGGCTGTAGAAAATTTTCATTTTCTTTGCTCTCAAGGCTTGAGCATTTTCCAAATTCTTGCTGAAGAACTTTTATTTTAGGCTTTGAAGGGTATTCATATCAGATGTGGATAGTTTAGGATGGTTCTTGTTTGGCCAGCCCTGTACAGGGTGTGACAGACTAATATGACTACTGTAATTTGAAATCACATTGTTCTATTGTTTTACTACTGTTGCCTATAAATGAAAACACCTTTGGTGGATGCTTGATTCTGATCTTAGTGTGTGGCTGTGCAGAGTAAGACTTGTTTTTCTTTTTTTGTGGTGTACACAGACACAACATCATGAAACTTAAGAAGTAGCTACCGCAAAAAGGAAGCTAGGAGCTTTTGGATTTTAACTCCAAATAGGGAAGAATGAAATCAAGAAACCATGAGTTACTTTTCTGTATCAAATCTAGGCTGTGTTTCCATCTATCAAAATGGCATTGGATCTATTAAGGTGGTGCCACAAGAATCATTAATTTTTGTTAGAAAAGATCATTATAGGTCTGAAAAGATGCTTCTTGCAATCTTTTCCAGGAAATTTCAGTGTACTCCTAACTCATCATGTTGCAATGTCTTTTCATGGTAGAGCGTTCTACAACACGGATTTCATTTTTCTTGTGTATTTGCACAAGATTATAAATTGTAAAAAAAGACAAGAACCTTAAATGGCTGAGTAAAGGATTTATGCTTTTGAATTTGGATTCTGAATCTGTAAGAATGAGACCAAAAAGTGATGTCTTTTCTTTATTCTATCTTGGTGTTAACTTTTTAGGGTTTGCAGATATAAAACTAGGGTTTGTTCTCAATGCAAAAAAAGAAAGGAGAAGAATTTCTTTATTTTGAGAGACAAAAGATAAAGAAGATATTACAAACTGTAGTCTTCTCATCCTTATATAGGTGGGAATTTTAATAGAACTCATGCTTGAACTTTTTCTGCAGCTCCTTTATGCTTTTTTAGTTCTTTTTTTCCAAATTGATTTTGGCTTCTTATTGAGCTGTGATGATCCCTAGGCTTATTCAAGTATTTGAAGGGTACTTTTATGCTACCCTACTTGAGAATATTTGAATCTCACGTAGATATTTTGAGCCCTAATTCTCTTTTATACTTTTAATAGTTTCCAACTGTGAATGATGTTGAATCTTTTACTTAAGATGTATTTTGCAATATATTTCATAAGATCTGTCTTTTTTTGCTGGACAAAGAAAGATCATTAAAAGACTGAAAAGGCGTTTGTTTGCAATACTTTCTAGGAAATTGGAGTGTAGTTCTATTTCTATGCCTCAAAATTTCTGCAGATTAAACTAACATATACTGTTTGGATACTTGCTTCCTTGCAGGTGACAACATATGTTGTGACAAGACCTGGAAGGGAGCTCTTGTTTACTGTTGTCTCGCAAGATGAGAAATACAAAGCGAAGGTACCGCATGCCCTCTGTTGACCGTATTTTTTCTTTCAGTAAGCCAATTGGAATAAATAAAACATTTATACTGGTTGGTTAGCTAATCAGATATCAATGACATGCATAAATGGGATTGTAAACTGCAGGTATGCATAGATGTCATTGTTCAAAGATTGGGAGATGCAACTGCAGCTGGAATTTATAAACTACTATCTGACAGCCTAGATAAGGGATCTTCCTTGGTTTCTCTTTATGGTTTACCTGTAAGTACTTCAATCCTTGTCCTTGTCCACCTCTTCTAATATGGGAGACTAAAAGACAGCAATAATGTGTTTAGATCTTGTGGTTCTGATGGTTACTTTGCAACTGAAGGGGATGAGAAATGGACTGGAGGAAGAGATCACAAGAGTCCAGAAAGCAAAATGAATTTTATAGTCTGACTAATTTGATTCTTGACTCGTTAGGCTGATTTTCAAGGTTTTTTTTATTTCAGTTATGTTTGTTGTGGTTAGTCACAGCAATTCATCTAGGAAGGTGCCAAGCAAAGCTAGCGAGGCTTCAGGCTGTTTCCACATTATAGTATTAGAGTTTCTTCTGAGGAGTCATGTAGGTGAGTTGAGCTGTTCTGTAAACCACGTCTCCAGTACTTCTTTCTCATTGTGCCTTATTGAAGTTTTTTCTAATATTTTTGCGAACGTTTTTGCAAGATTAAAATGATGGTGCCACTGCACAGGTCAACAGAAAAACAAAAGATCTTAAATAGAGTTCAGCAGAAGAGAATTTAATCTGAAGCACTTTTACTACTCTGAAATGTAGAAAGGATCAGCCGCCGGAGCCACAGAAAAGAAGGATGTCTTCTGCAGTAGTTAGAAGGCAAAGAGTTTTCTGGTTCTTCGTTCAGGCCTCTGGCGAATTATCCATTATTCAGTTGTATTCGAGAAATGGAATAGAGTTGCAGAAACTTAGGTGATCCTACTTGATGTGTAAAATGTGATCAAACACGATGATTGTGCACTATGGCATGATTTTTTACACAACAGATAATATAGGAGCAATACCTTTTTATTGTTTCGGGTTGCAAATATTTGGAGCAAGCGGGAGCAGCTAAAATGTTATAGACTACATCTAATTTGATCTTTTGAATTCTTTTGATTATGAGGCAATTTATGCTGACCAATTTGTGCAAGAACACTGCTATTTCTTGAGGGAATCTCTGTCAAATCTTTGGAAATTGCAGATTAAACGCTGATTTATATTTTTGTTCAAGGTATCTTACGTCAGCCTAATTCATGTGCGCCTTTATTTTTTTCAAGTACTTGTAGAATGTATGCAGCTGAATGCAAATAGTCAAAAGGCTAATGTTTTTCTGCAAAGTGGATAAACAGCGTAGGCTTAATATTGATTCTGTGATTAACCATTTGGTTTGCTTTAATGAATATCCGCTTGCTTAATAACTGCTTCAAATGCCAAAAAGAAAAAATAATAAAATCATCAATGATGTCTCAGCAAATGTGCCAAATCTTGTACACGTATTTTTCTTTTGTCATTGGAGGATTTTGGCAGAAAACAAATTCTAGCTGTATGCTCTTGTATCGTTTGATAATCAAGTGCATTTTGCTATAATTCCCATTAATTTTCAACATTTTGCAGATACTTCAATGAATTAAAAATAGTACAAAAAGACTCGGAAATTGCTGCAAAAATATGCTGAACAATCAGGTTATTAAAAGGTTCTAACTTCTAGGTATGTTCTAGCTTCGACCTTGTAGGGCTCTATAGTATAATTTGTGGAGGATCCAAACCACACTCCCAAGTTATTCAGCAGCTGATGTGAGAGTGAACTCTAGATCAAGGTTTTCTGTTTCGGTTTCGGCATTCACCGAAACTGATTTGTTTCGGTTGTTTCGATCCCGTTTCGGTTTCGATCAAATTATTTTTAAAATTTTTTGACTAAACTTTGATTTTAAATTTAAAAATATTAGAAAAAACTTTAAAATGAAAAAAAATTATATATAAATTTTTTTAAAGTATTAATTAAACTTTTTTTTATGGTAAAAAAATAAAAAATATATGAGAATTCAAAATTTGCATTTTATTGGATTCAAACCCTGGTCTCAATTGAGACCTAATTTAAAACTTAATCACTGAGTTAATAATAATTTATAATATAATTATATTATATAAATATAAATAATATATTTTTGAAATTCAAAATCAAATCCCAGAGTGAAACATTTGGTTCATAGAATGTTTCGGTTTCGACCAAAATTTTAAACCATACTCTAGATTCACCGATTTGGGTTGGCAAGTCAGATTGGAATAGGGTGAAACCCACGATATTACATTATACTGGTTAATCCCAATACGATTCGTTTTATCTATTTGTTAAATAAATTGAGTTCAGATCATGACACGATTTTAATTAAATAAAACCCAATCAAACGTAATTCGACTCGACATGAACTGATCTGATTTAACTTAGACTCGATATATTAACCCAATCAACCTTTTTATTACCCAAACAATTGACAATATTAACAATATTAACATTGAAATAACATATTTCAAATAGTTGAGATAACAAGGTTGTCAAAAAATAATTACAACAATTAAAGTATGAATTTAGAAATAATAATATAATAATATTAAAAACACGATGTAAAATGAAATCTTAAATAAGTTTTAAAAATGGGTTTAAATAGGTGAAGATCGGATCACTTAAAATAAACCGACTTGTTGATTCAATTAGTTAAACAGATCGGTCAGATCAATATAAGTTAACATAGATTGACCCGTTTTAAATTCAAAATTTTCTAAGTCATAAATGAGTCAACTTAATTACGACATGAACCTGTTTATATAAAAGCCCAAATTCATCTAAATTGTGTTGAGCTTAGATCGAATATTAACGAGTCGCATTTATGAATTTAAGATTATCGGACTTGCTTAAATAGATATGAATGACAAAGGGGGGTACATGCAAAAAAAAATAAATAAATAAATAAAAAATAAAAAATAAAATCCTAAAATCCAATGCCAATACTCTAATTGATTCTCTACGATTTGGGACCATCCTAAATTTATAAATTTTTCCTTAGATTATAGACTTTCATCCAAACAGGAGTTCAAAGTCCCACTTAAGCTGAAATAAGAATGGACCCAACCAAAGCCTTCAAACATCAGTCCCACAAACCACACGCTCCATCACAATGGACCTACCAAGTTTGGCAAATCTTGCATCAATCAGGGTTGTAATTGCTTCACAAGGCTATTGGATTGATACTTGATGATGACGACGACGACGACGATGGAGGTGGCGGTGGTGATGGTGAAAAGGGTCTCTTTCCAAGAAGTAGGTCAATGTCTCTGTTTATGACCCAACAGTGAACACCCGTCCAGAGCTATTCCCTCGTGTGAGTATCACTTCACCAAGATTATGGATTCAATCAACGGGATTGAGGTTTTGGTCTCTGATTTGGACATAAATCTACCATCAACTAGCTTAATCCAATGCAATTAGGCCACACTAATCTAGGACTACTACTAATTTCCACTAACATGCTGCAACTTTTTGCCTTTTTTTTTTCTCTTCTTTTTTATATTTGATCCCTGTCCAGTCTTTACTACGTACCCTAGGGTGAGACTCTATTAGGCTCTAGTTATCTGCTATTGTGGAGACTTGAACTTCAAATCTGTCCGCTGAGAGTCTCTTCCAAATTTTGCAAATTTTGATAATTTTGAATTTAGTTACCATATCCCAAGGAACAAGATGCATTTAGACCACACCATTTGAAACCCTAGCTAGTAGATTGACCTTTTCTTTTTCTTTTTTTTCCCCACAGAATGAAGTCAACATCTTGAGCATCCCCTCTCCTCTCCCCACTGATCTCCACCGTCACCATCTCTATTAGTCCAAGTCCTGCAGGCTTCTCCTTCTTCTTCCCCTTGCAACCCAATCCTTGTACATCAGCAGCAACCTCAGCAACAGCAACCAAACAAAACCCACCATTCCCAGTCTCTGTCATCACCCCCCTTGCTCCTTTTCTTGGTCCTGCCTATATATTACCATAGCCCACTTGCCCTTGATACCTTGCCTTTTAAGCACTCTTTCCTTCCTTCCTCCTCCTACTTTCCCTTCTGTCCCTCCCCCTTCTCCTTCTGCCTTCCCTTCTTCCTCCCCCTCTTCCTCCTCTAAACTTGCCCAAGGAGCATGCCTGAATGTCCACAACTAGGTGGCCAAACCCTAACCCTAACCCTAATTTCTCTATCATCTGTTATCTCTTTTTGATTTTATATATGAAATAGGGTCCAAACACTTCTACCAACCTTTTCTTTTCTTTTTTGTCAACCTTTGAAGCTGCTTTTTTTTGTGTGCGTGTGTTTTTGTGATCTCACTCATTAGGAATGAAGCAAAAAACCTAACTCTAATTTCTTCTTCAATTTCATCACGATCAGCTGGACTAGCACGCTCTCTACTAATCTTGCTGATTGCGATGGTCCTATTTTTTGATCCATGATGTTTAACTCGAATCTTTGTTGACGGGCAGGGAGAGGTGCGATGAAGTAGAAAAGAAGGTCAAGAGAGAAGCCGATGTCGCTGCCGACCGGATGGGAAGGCGGCATGTGCTCGGTCCCACCGGAGCCTTGAACACGATCACCCCCTGCGCCGCCTGCAAGCTCTTGCGCCGCCGGTGCGCTCAGGAGTGCCCCTTCTGTCCCTATTTCTCCCCTCATGAGCCCCAGAAGTTCGCCTCCGTGCACAAGGTCTTCGGTGCAAGCAACGTCGCCAAGATGCTAATGGTGATGACAGCTTCAATCCCCTTCGATTTCTTCACTTGGCGATTATGTCTCTATTTCTTTGCGGTGCTGATTGATTTGTTTTGTGATTCGAAAGGAGGTTCCTGAGCCGCAGAGAGCCGACGCGGCGAACAGCCTCGTCTACGAAGCGAATGTGAGGCTCCGAGACCCGGTCTACGGCTGCATGGGCGCAATCCTGGCGCTGCAACAGCAAGTTCAAGCGCTAGAGACGGAGCTCAATGCAGTGAGAGCCGAGATTTTGAAGCACAAGTACAGGCAAGCTAGCATCACTGTCCTCCCTTCATCTCATGCTGCTTTGCTCGCATCTTCTGCAGAGGTTTCGCTCGCTGCACCGCCGCCGATGCGGTCTCCAGCGCCGCCTCTACTGCCGCCCAATTCCTTCGGCATCTACACGCCGCCGGCGAGCTCCACCGACTATAGCTCTATCACAAATGAGAATATTCCATACTTTGGGTGATGGTTTTGTGAGTTACAAGTTTTACAATCATGTGAAATAAAAGGGAAGGGGAATTCTACACCGATGGTTTCTTTGTTAGGGGAGTTTGCCAATTTTTGCTTGCAATTTTAAGTTCTAGGTCATGTTCAAGTTTCATATATAAGCATAAACATGTAGAATCATATCATAGTTTTCCATTGTATTTGTGTCTATTTTTATGTTTCATGTTGAACACCATCAACATATTTGCACTTACTAGATCACTCTCTTTCATTTTGGTGATGCATGATAGGTTGTTTGTTTTTTGCTTCGCTTGAGAAGAGATCCAACTTCTTTTTTGAGAACTCAAGTTCATTGGAAAACCAACTAGTCTTTGCCCACCCTCAATTTGAATGTAGTATATTAAGAAATGGACACATGGACGCCCTGCACGTGTGCAAGCCTAATGTATTTGACCTAAGTCTAGGGTTTCTTCACATGTTTGTCTGTGCCCCTAAGATTCTCAAGTTACTCAACACTTAAGAGAGGGGGACAGGATGCATTGTTGGTTTGATACTTCCCATGTGCAGGTTGGAAACTTCTGAGAATTTGTTTATACATTGTTAGTGATCCAGAAATGAGATCGTCACGGGTTGCAGAGTTAGTCTGATTTCATTACCAAATTTTACGCTTAGTGATCTATAGAATGATCCTTGTTATGACTCTAGTGATGTTGATTAGGGATGCTAAGTATGCTAATTATCTTGTGCGTAGTACTTGTTTGATGGTCAGTGGGGCTTTTCCAGCTAATAAGGTTACTAAAACAAAGAGGGTGCTTTCCTCGGCGTGTAGAGTTGCATCTGAACGGTGGAGTTGCATAAAATAAAAGAATTTTTATGGGGAATTGCATGACCTCACAATCTCCAATTTATAGCCATATTATTTTGTTATTTCTTTTTATATATATGTACATCATGTCCTTCGCTTAAGTATTGAAGATGTGATGGTATGTGGTCTGCCATCGTGGTTGCTTCAAATGGTAGCATCTTTGCTTGTCTTTACTCAACTTCCATAGAAAAATAAACCAAATAAGTAGATAAATAAAAAAAGAAAGAAAGAAAGAAAGAATAAATAAATAAATAATACTATCATCAGTATACAGCTTGCTATTACTAAGAACCCTAGTTCAATCTAATCCTTATTGTCATGATTGAAGTAAGTTGAACAGAAAGAACTAACAATATCAAAGAGAAGGGAAACAGATTAAACAGAAACAAACATTTATACTGAGAGATCAAAACCATTATAGAAACGGATGAATCGCGATTCTTGCCATTATAAATTACTCTTCTTTAACTATAAAAATCAATTATATTTCTTTTTATTACCAAGGGTGTTATGGTCAATAGCACTACAATCTTTTTTTAATATTCCAAAATTCAGTTTAATTCAATGAATTTTTCAAAAATAAAAGACTATCCAAAAGATGGATTAATTTCTTGGTTCAATCTCATTCAAACACCTTTTGATCATGTTTCATCACAATATAGAGTATGAAGTCCTTGTTGCAGGTGAGATTGTTGAGGACTTTGATTTGTTTTTCACTAAATATGTCAGAGTCAACAAGATCTAAGAAAATATTTGGTTTGAAATAATCTATTTTTTTAATCGTATTATTCTAATTGTAATTTGAATTAGAATTGAACTAAAAATATATACCATTACAAACGAGATCATCCTATTTTTATCTCAAATCAAACAGTCCCTAAAATGCTAAAGTTTAGTATATCATACGGAAAGGGATCTTTTGTAAGGATGAACTTGATTCACAAAGTTTTAGGGTGCAAATTAGAGCAGTTTTAACCTTAATCCTAAATTATTATATTACGAAGGAGATGTAGAATAAGTTTAACTTCTTGTTTGGATGGGGAGACAAAACTCCAGTAAAATTTAGTCTGATCTGAAAAAGAACAAATTCAATCCAAGTGTTAGATTAAAATGGGTTAAAACTCAGAGTAAATTAAAAACTTCTAATTAGAGAATCAATCCATATTTGAAGGATAAATGAAATTAAGTGATAAATAAAAAAAAATTTTGATAAAAAATCACATGCCATATAGCAAATTTTATGAGAAATCATCTACATTATTAGCATTAGTATTTTATGCTATAAATTTGAAAAAATCAACTCAATTAAAATATTTAAAAAATATTCTATTTTAATTCATTTTTACTGGTTAATTAATAAAAGATCAAATTGCATTCATTTAGTTTTGATTCTGACAACTATTAGATCAATATAAAAATTACTCACTTTATCTCAATTTTAATGAAGGGCTAATTATCCGATATTATGAAATTGAGAATTTAAAATATAATTTTGTTAGATCGAATGTCGATGATTATAAAATGATTGTCCAAAGTAAAACCAAATGAGGGTAATTTTATTTTTTATATTAATTCAATCAATAAAATTAAACTAAAATATAATATTCTTTAAATATTTTAATCGAGATAATTTTTTATAAATTTATAATATAAAGCGAGTGATTTTTTGTTAGTAGTAATAATATAAGTGCTTTTTTGCAAATTCATCATAAGATATGTGATTTTGATAAAAAATTAACAAAATTATTTTTTTTTTTGCATATATCTAACAGGTAATTTGTCAAATTAAATATTTTTACTTCAAAATTAAAAAAATACACATTTTCCATTTTACAGAGCTCCAGAGGTTAAGCTTAATTAATAAAAAAAATAAACGTGAGATTGGTATTCTTTAATTGATTTTTTTTTCACTTTTTCAAACTCCAAATTGATTGGAAATAGCTCAAAATTGATATTTTCATAGTTGCATTAAAGAAGGATAAAAACCCGAATTGCTCTTACTAAAAGCGAAAAATAAATAATGAAAAGTAGGAATTTACAAATATTAAGTAGATTTTTATAATTATTTTTTTTTCAATTTGGAGGTATTTGAGTTTTTTTATTTTATATATTATATTTAAATTTATTATAAACCATAAAATGGACGGCAAATAGATTTTTATACTCATGAAGAAAATGCAAGCAAAAATATGTAATTGAATAAAAGTGTCCAAGCGAAATCCTGAAAAGAAAAGTTTGTGTTGCTTTCTAGGGAATGAAGTAGGAGAGCTTCTTCTTCCATCCGCTCATTTAATAACCACATCCACACATGGGCTCCATTGACTTGAGCATTATTCCTCATTAATATAACAATTGCATTTGTGGAGTCATGCATCTCAAAACAAATTAGGAATCAGAGTCCCATGGAAGTCATGTTGGCATATTCAAACTTAATTCAACTCTATCTCCCTTAAAAAAAAAATAATAATTTCAGATAAGTATCTGAAATCTTTTCATTTTTATGTATAAGTTTGAAGAAAAATTCATAATTATGTAATGAACCCTTCAAATTATTTGCTTTCTTATGTATAGTTTACCTCACGTAAAGATTACAGCATAAATAAAGAAAATCATAGGAGTATACTTATTTTTCCTTTTATAAATAAAACTTCCCTTGAATGATTTTGGAGTATTCTTTCTTAATTATGAAATTTTGGGGACTAATAGATAATATGGAAAGAGCTCATGGACTTATTTGTAACAATGAGGATGATTTAATTGAATTCTTGGAGGGAAACAAATGGATGCTTTGAAGTCACCGTCTCAGTCACGCTTATATTCAATTTCAAGGGATAATATTATTCTTATTGTTATTTGTTGATTATTGATTTTTGAAATATTTTTTAGAAGAAGTTAGGATCCCGCAGATCAATAACATGTTGTGATGTCGAATGCTTGAAGGCTTGAAAGGGTGGCGGCTTTGTAATTGTTTTCAGAAATTTTTACTTATAAACCCCCCACAAATTGACCTAATTTTACATATATTTTCTGAATTGATTTAGCTGTGTTTTGATAACTAAAATTTACCGCTAACAATTTTGTTTATATAATGTTTGAACTAATTACAAGGTAACTCAAAAGTGAAATTTTAATTTTTTTTGCTCTTGACAAACAGCCGAAAAATCATGAGGTTTCATGTTTTAGGATTTTAGAATCCAAGATTTAGGGTTTAGTGTTTGAAATTTTTAGGATTTTGGGTTCAGAATTTAGAATTTAGGTTTTAGGTTTAGAATTTAAAATTTAAGTCTAAAAGTTTGAGATTTAAGATTTGAGATTTGAATTTATAAAGATTTGTTTTGTTCTATTTTTTATTTTGTACACTAATTTTAAGACAAATTATTTGGTTTGCAGTCTGATAAGATAAAATGTTAAAATCCTTTTGAGAGAATTCCAAGGGTTTGGTTTATAATTATGTGAGATCAAACTAATTCAAAGGGGGTTATTTATAAATATCCAGATGCTACTGCCTCATGAACTCTTTTACATATCTAAAGATTAATATTAAAGATTCCTTGGATACAACCACGCTATCTGGCGATCATTAGTCATCAGAAATAATTCTGTGGCATTATTTTTCTGCAATTTTAAACCTTATTTCAACTAGAAAATAGTTACAACTCAATCCAACGGCTGCTTTGAATTGGCAATTTCTCTCAGGAAACCGAAATAATAGACAAACTTATTAATTGATGTCCTAGTCAAAACAACAGCTTCGTGGAGTTTAATTTACCAATATTTTATCATGCTCATAATATGTTATTCTACCTGTGATTCTACAGACAAATATATATATTATATATCTAGAGGGATAATTACATGTGACCCCCCTGAAATCTTGCAATATTATACAAATGAGTCTCCATTCTCACCCTTCAGATACAAAATATATATAAACCTTGCATCAGCAAGAAAGAGATGCACAGCTAGTACTACTTTATAGTAAGTCATGTGATGCTTCTGTAACAAGAACAAGTTACAAACTTCATTAGCAAGGAGTTGATTATTACATTGTAAGTCTGTGAAATTACAAAAGGTTGCAATGATCAGAGAACATTTGACACTGGCCACCTTACAAGGTCGATGCTCCCACTTTACAAGGTCATTGCGGAGCATCGCCACAAAATCCCAGGTTTATCTGTGATACCTTGGCACTATTTAGTTGCTGTACATGATTCTCAATGTTGAGAACTGCACGTATTATACAGAAGCAATGGTCATTTGGACACATCAGCCCGATCCTCCAATTCACTCTCTGACACAACCTCCTCCGGGAGTTCAAATTCATCTACCTCCATGAAGTAGGCTCTTTGCTTAGCAACGAAACTTTGAGGCATGCTGATTCTCTATTTCAGTGAATTTGACAAGCAAATGTCAATATTAACAACATATGCAGCAGAAACAACATGGACATAAATTGCACAATGATGACAAATTAACTGCAAAGTGGGATGTGTAAATGCTTATTCAATGATACATGATATTACTCTAGATATACAAAAGAGAGGTTTTATGTAGAAGGATAAGGAACTCATTCTATGTTTATCTCCTCCATTTACCATCTGTTCGTATGTTAACTATTTACATCTTCCATAATTCCTATTCAATTCCACTCTTGTTTTTGATGTTCAGTGTCTCCTTCAGACATCAATGCTACTAATCTCCTTCTCTCCCAACATTTTTTTTCCTGATACCTTTTATATAATAGTGCAAGACAACTCTTGTTCACAGAGATAATCAGGATAAAGAAGAATCTCCTAAAAATCAAAAAATCAAGACTAAGTGTTGGAACATATATAATGCATGTTTGAAAGAGAAGGAATAATTTTGAGAGGAAATTGTTGGCTAGTTTCTAGAGACAGGAGAATGGAACATTAAGGCAAGTTTTGATTAAAGAAGGGAAAAATCAGGAAATCGTGGATTTTGAGCACCAACAAAGGTATTCTAAAACTTTGTTTGATGTCCAGCTATGGTTTTCAAAGATAAATCGTGGAGATTTTGATCATATCTACTCTCCTTTTAGCCAAAATTGTAAATAATATTAAACAGTTTGAAAACTGTACAAGCAAATGTTCACAAAATGAAGATTTATATGATGGTCATCTATTACCAAAGCAAGGACAGGAAAAATCCAAGGGCAGTGCTTTAGAAATAGACTGGTCAATGTTGGTCACTTTATGGGATAAGAGACATTAGCATAAATAGGAATTTGAACCCTAACTATGCACTTTAGAGAACCAATAAATCAAGCTCTGCTTCTAAGCAGAAAAACCTGGAAGTGAAGAAAAGTCATGCAGAAGAAAGTATTCCATTAGTTTCATGTATCTTCCTGCTGCACTTAAAGATAAAAGAAACAAAAGCATAATAACATGCTTGCGTATAGTTGGCAACTAATTCAACATATCCCCAGAGAATAAATCGTAACCAATAATTTCCTTTATAGTCCAGTTTGGATCTACAACTCTCAAAAAGCACAGATTCTAACCTTGAATAACAGTACCCCTCACAATGAAGATGGAAGTAGCTGAAGGCTTTTGACATAGAATTTGGAGAAGATACAATAAGGCAACATGACTTTTGTTGGAAATTTGGAACATATATGAGAAGTGAGAGCATAAGGAGGAAAATGCTTGCCTTGGTTGGCTTTGCACAAGGAACCGATAGTGCTTCAGTCCTGCCAACATCAGCCAGTGTACTCTCCCGCCTATTTCTGAAATGATGCATGCAAGCATGTTAGTGTATAGTGAATGCAACCAAGAGTACATAATGATCACACAAAAACTTTGTTGACACTGAAAAACTCTTATCTCATCAGAGATTTCACAACTAAACTGTAAGTTGTTTCTTATCCAGGAAAATGCATGCAAGGAGAATGTCAAAGACTATTTTTTTAGCAAGAAGAACAAAGGACTAATTAGAACATTAACAAAGAAGGCAGGAGTTACCACAACTTGTATATGCTTTATCCATAGGCTTAACATGCAAGATGAAATGCTTCACTTCTTTGAAGAAAATTAAAACACCACACTAGAAAGGTTGACACATGAATTAATTGTCAAACGATACACGGCCATATCCTCCCAATGCATTATCATTTGAAATATTGCACACCTCTTTCAATCATATCTGACTTTATCTCATTATGTAGTAATTAGACCCAACTTCCTAATATATAGTGTTCTTCCTCACAGGGCCCTTCTATTAGTCGTAGAGTTGTAGGCATATGTCCAATTTTTCCATTGTTACACACCGATTTGATCCCTGAAAACTTCTACCATCTGATTTCTGTTTCATTCCCCACTATCTTCACACAGAAACAAAAATGTCATACTTTACATATTGTATCTTAACGTGTTTCTGTAAAATCAAAAGACAAATTCCTTTGCATTTTTTACAGCATTAATGAAACAACTTTTCATGGTAAATAAACAGAAAACACAGGAGTTGATGGTACAAGGACATCTACTTAATTATGCACCAAAAGCCAATATGCTCAATTGTAAACCAGAAATTTTCATGGAAGGATACTCTCTCATTTACCCGATTAAAATGGAGATATAAAATATGGCAAATAGAGAACCAAGTAAAGGTTGGATGTGGCAGCATACCTTGCTCTTGCAATCCTTCCCAATGGAGGACAACTTGATGTTGCTGCAGCTACGATCGATTTACCCTTATACTTCCTTCTTGGTGCTCTTTGTCGTGTATATACTACAGAACATGATGGGTGGTGTACAGCAGCATCTGCTACCCAATAAAGAAAAAACTAAACTTGAAATTTATTGATGCCAAAAACAAATTGAAAAGTAAAAGTGCATAGGAGCAGTGTTTTGATGAACAGCGCCAACTCCTTAGGAACAAAAAACATATCTGTGAGAATGAAGTGCCCATTGGTAACAATGTGGCCAAAAGAGCAAACTTTATAGCTTCAATATGGTGTGCACACATATACAACTGGCTATTACTAAACTGTGACCCATATACCCAGGAAAAAAATAGCTTGTTAGCAAACTCCAAGAAGCCAAAAGTAGACACTACATAGTTTGCAGCATCTGAACTCATCAAAGCATTCCACTACCACAAAATCCCAAAGAAATAGGTTCATTTCAGCAAATGTGCCACAGACCATCAAGGAAAATATTTCCAGATGGGTCACCACAAGTCCAATACTTCTATTTCATCTAAAACCTCGCATTTTTAAATTTGGAGCACAAGGTATTAAATAAACCTATCAATCACTGAAAACAACAAAGAAACCCAAAGAAGACCACAAAAAATTTGTTCTGAATTCTAAGGAATGCAGTTGCTACCTATGATAAAACAACCCTAGATCTCACACCTATAAAACAAAATCCTGAAGTTCCAAATGAAACCCACATATTCACAAAAGCTAGAGTATAGATTGGAAAATAAACCAGGAAGGGAGAGGCAGAATGCATTGATTACCTGAATCTGGTGGGATCTCTTTGGATTGTGGGGTGACAGCAGGGATTCCTAGACCCTCAGGATTCTCCTCTGGTGCAATGTTGGAGATGGATTTTGCACCAGCGGTTGGTGGAGAGGGTCTGAGAATATTAAGGTTGGATTGGACATTTTGTTTTCTAGTAGATCGATCATCAAAAATAGCATCTGCAACAGAATCAAGTAGAACCTGAACTCAAAACTAATCAGTGCAAGCAATCAGTTTGAAAGAAAAAAATGCATAAGTTCAATAGGATTGATCATCTCTTGATGAACAGCACCAACTCAATTGGAACAGAAAGAATCCCTGTGGGAATGAAGTAACAATTTGGTGACAAAAATGCGACCAGAGAGGGCTTGTTAGAATTTAACATGGCACACAGGCGCACATATAAGCCAGCTACTCCCTATAATGTGATCTGTTATCCCATAAGACAAATCGCTTGTCAAGCAATCTTCTAGAAGTCATATATTCAGCATCTATAATCATCAAATTGTCCCAACACCACAAAACCAGGAAATCAGCTCATCTCTGCAAATGTGCCACAAATCTTCACGTTTACAAGTCAACCTTGTCGTTCTCCCATGCTTGAGACTATAAAACATGAATTACTTCCATTTTATATGAAAAGCTTGCATCTTTTTAATTTAAAGTGTCATTGCCAAGTATACAGCCACAAGAAAGAAAACCCACAAAAAACAAAAGGTTGGTACTGAATTCTGAGAGGAGTCACAATCTTCAGTTACAAAACCCAAAAGTAGAAATCAAAAACCAAACCTAGAAACAAACAAACCCTCAAATTCGCAAAACCCTAGAAACAGCCAAATCAGATAGGAAAAGAAACCAGGAAGTAATCAAGTACCTGAATCCAACAGGATCTCTTTGGATAGTGAGGTGGCATTGGCAACTCCTTTGCCCTCAGGGTTCTCCTCAAGTGCATTGGTGGAGGTGGATCTGGCATCGAGGATTGAGGAGGGAGAGAGTTTGGCATCGAGGTTAGGGTGTTTGAGATGTGAATGGGTGAACGGTGCATTAGAGAGGTCAGAGAGAGGCTTTCTCTTTCTGGCCGCCAACCTCTGTTTCTCAGATCCATGGATTTCTATTTGTGGTGTAAAATCTATACAACATGATCAATAATTAAAAACAGAATCTACAAAAAAATGAAAAATCTGAGCTCCAAATTATTTGGTGCAAACAGTCAGTTTAGAAGTAAAACTCTATGAGCTCGATAGGATCAAAATAATCTTGATGCACAGAAATGACCCCATAAGGAACTGCAGGATCTCTGCAACAAATGAATTATCTATTTTGAAACAGGATGTGACCATAAAGAGAGTACTAATGGAACTTAACACAACATGCACATACATATACAACCAGCCAAAAACGTATTGTGATCCATCCACCTTAGGAAGAAATGTTCTCAAGAAATTTCCTAAAAATCATGACAGATAAATGTTGCATCAATACTCATAAAAGTATTTCAAACACTAAAATCAGGAAATTAACTTGACTGTGACAATGTGCTACAAATATTCACCTAAAACTTTTTGACATGAGCAATTTACAAGTCTGCTATATCACTTTCACGTGCTTGAGAATGCTTCTTTAGCCCATTTCAAGTAAGAAACATTTCCATTATGCAATCATACATTCTGTAGCATCTGTACTCACCAAAGTATTCCAATTCCAGAAAACTATAAAATTGGCTTAACTATGCAAACGGGCCAACCAACAACCTTCTAGGGGAATTTTTTCCACATGAGCCATTCACCGGTTAATTCCTACCACACTCTTATGCTCCATAACGCTTTTTTAATTTATTTCAAATAAGAAATATTTCTATTACATCTGAAAGCTTGCATTCATTAAATTTGGACTGCTAGGTGCTAATTAAAATTACTTTTGATCACCAAAGACCAGAAATAAGTCCACGCAAGACCATGAAATCTGATTCCGGGATATTACAACTTTTCGCTACAAAACCCTAGACTTTACATCAAGAGAAGAAAACCCTAAATTTCACCCCAACTCAAAAACCAAAAGAACTCTCAAATTCGCAAAACCCTAGATGGAGTACCTGAATTCGGAGGGATCTCTTCTGAATGCCAGGTGGCAGCGGGAACTCCTTCTGCCCCTGGGTTCTCCTCAGGAGCTGCGGCAGACAAGGTGGATCCGGTGGCGGGGGTTGAGGAAGGCGGAGAGGTTTCAGTGTCGGGGTTGTGGGGTCTGAGACGGGAAGCGGCGGAGGAGAGGGCGGTGGAGAGGGCGGAGAAGTGCGCTCTCTCTCTGGTCGGAAGACTACTCCGTCTGCTCTCGGATCCGCGAGTTTCCATCAACGGAGCTCTCGGCCTCGCACTTGCCGGCGAAGAGGGAGGAAGAAGACGAGGTAGCGGGGGTTCCAGACCTGAAATTGGAGGCTTGGCATTTAGGCTTGGCCCGAGCCCGAAAATGCCTAGCCCGCTTGGGAGCTGGTTCGGATATATCAAGAAGCTCTGACAGAGTGATAGGTCAAGCCAGAGAGTCCGATTATAAAAGGACCCGGATCCAGACTCGTACGGATCAGTCCGGCTCGAATTCATGGCCTCAGGCCGAATTTGCCCATTTAGGGTGTGTTTAATCGGCTAACATTAAAATTAATAAATTATTTTTATAAATTAATATTTGTTAATAAAATTGATTATATAATAATTTAAAATGTGAAAAAATTAATTAATTTTTTCTAATAATTAAATTTAATAATAGGATCAAATAATAATTATTAATTTTTTTAGTAAAAAAATACTTGGTGGGGCTAATTTTTTATTAATCCATTACCAAATGATACCTTATGATTTTATTAATTTTGATTTGAAGGCAAAGCAATAAGATTAATTTTAATTTTTTAGAAAAAATGCTAGAATAAGAGGAATAATGATGTAGAATAAGAGGAAAAATATGGAGTGCAATAATTTTTATTTTTATACATTTTATATGAATTTTTTGGAGTAGCTCAAAGTAACCTAATTTTTGTGCACAATTATGTCAAAAAAATATGAGGAGTAATTATTATTAGTTAAGAACATAATAGTTACAATATCTCTATTATAAAATATTGGGAGCTCAATATTCGAATGATGAAGGTTTGATACATAGAGCTTCAAAGCACTACAACACATCTATTATTTATATGTTATCTTTCTAGTCGAAGATTGGTTCGAACTTATGTACTAAATTATTTGGGTTTATTTTGCTCAAGTTCAAAAGTTCTACTCTTATATATACATTTCTAATATTTTAGATTTTTGGTTCTCAAAGGTAAGTTTTAGATTTTTTTTTCTAAGTATTTGGAAAATATTAAAAATATTATGTAAATATATAAAAATATAAGAATTAGTTTGTAAAAATATCTTTATGATGTCAACCAATAATTTTTAGTCCCACATTACATGGTAGAGTGTTTATGTCTTTCATATTATCTTGCAAGATCTAACCTAACACGGTGAGTATTATAGTAGGTGTTTATGACCCAAACTGGGAGTATTAAGTGGTTTTGGATGGTTTAGTCGATCTTTTAGATTGAGTTTTTATGATCCAAAATGAGGACATTGAGTGATCCAAATCATCTAAAATAACATAATTAATTATATTTTTTTTATTAAAAATAGGTTAACACATAATTTAATGCTTTAAATGTTAACATGTAAGTTAATGCTTTAAATCTTCTGAATTTTCTCAATTATGCTTTTAAAGAAATTCAAAAAATATTAAATTAGTTTGAACATATTTTTATAAAAAATATTATTAATTTTGTTACTTTAAATTTTAATAACTTGGTTGCCAATTAGATTTTTTGCAACTCCTATCAAGCTAATTTGATGGATTATAAACATATACTTTATTTGATCTTGGCTCTTAACTTCACTTTCTTATAAATAATTTTCTGCAATTAATTGTGACAACTCTTCTTGTTGAAGAACTTATTTTTTATAAAATTTTAAAATAATATTATTTATCAAGTTTTATTTTTATTTGAAACTTCAGATGATTTTTATTTTATTTTTTTTCTTTTTTTTAAATTTTGACTTCATTCAAAAATCAAATATGAAATAATTTTTAGTTAGTTTTCTATTCTACAATAGTTATTCCCAATAGTTACATCTTTTTGGAGTTATTTTTCTCATGGTTATATTTTTTCTGAAGTTAGTCTATCCTCAAAAATGTCACACTACAAAAAATAGTTTTTTGTACCAACATTGAGGTACAAAAACATTGAGAGAGTATTATCATAATTCGTATACCTAAAAAAAGCAAATAACTCTCTAAAGATATCACACTATAGTGCGTTTCTGATCAATGTTCTTATAATTTTGTCTATATTGTTATTATTTTTTTTTACTCTTATTGTGATCTCATCTGCATCTTCATCATTATCGTGTTGCTCCGAAGTGTATACTCTAATCATTTTAAATTTTAACTTTAATAATCGATCCTGATGGCTACCAAGAGTCAAGCGATAATAATACCAAACCGACGAAGTTCAACATGCAAAAATTCAAGTGATAGCATACTAGGATCTGCTATTGGCTCACTTCTCTTGATTTGTTTTGGGTCATCATTGAGCTTGGACCCAACTATAAATAAAATCTTTTCGCTTCTTTACTTAAGAAATCTTCAACAAATAGAACTATAATTGTTGTGGTAAAATTCTAGGTATGTTAAACAACTAATTATTTGATGTATATTTACATTATACAAATGCTCAAGAACTTTGGGAGGCTCTTGAAAGGAAGTATAGTGTCACAAACACAATCAAAGATATGTACTTAATTGAGAAGTATCATGATTATTAAATCGTAAATAGTAAGTCATTGGTCAAACAAACTCACGTCATTCAAGTCATTGCAAGAAATCTATCTGCTAGGATGTCTTTACCAAAAAAAAAAAATATCGAGTGAGAATATTCATTGTAGAACTCCTATCCTTAAAAAATTTTGCTACCACTCTTAAATATTGAAGGGAGTAAAAATCTACAAATGACTTGGTAGTTTTTTTTGACATTAAAGATTTAGTGAAGGCGAGGGCCAAAGATACTTCACAAACAACTCATGATGCACAAGAAAAAATACATCTTGCCGAAATTCATAAAACTAAGGGGAAATGTTTCAAAAAGAAGACAAACAATCAAAAGTCTATAACCCCAAATTCACCTCGATCGAATGAGTTAATAAAGAGAAAGAATAAGACTAAAACAAATATGGTCAATGTCGTGATGAAAAGGTTAAGTTTACCTCAAAATTTGTGAGGAGAAGCCTTACTCCATATCTATCATATTCTTAACAAGATACTTTTTAAATGATCAAAAAGTACGACTTATGAAAGGTGGAAGAGCAGAGAACCTAACTAATCCTATTTAAAAGTGTAAGGCTTAGGGTGCAAAGGCAATACAGGCTGATAGAGAAATAGAGCTGACAACTGGTTGCATTAAGAAGTAGCCAGCTCATACTTCATATATTATGCTCAAAATTTAATTGAACTTCTCTAATCAACACGTAACCTAATAAAGATTAATGTAATAAAAAAAAAACAAACTTAATAAAGATTACCAAGTAGCTTTTTGGGAGGATTAACAAGTAGGTTACTAGCTAGAGAGATAAGACTCCCAACTCAGCAAAAAAAATATTGCAGAAAATAAGAGAGCAGGCTGCACCAGATAAAATAATTGCAATTCTTCGAGCTCCAAAAACAAAAAAGGTTTATGCCCACTAAGACTAGATTATCAGATTATATGCTCGTACAAGTATGGCGGAATCTAAACCGAATGCAGCCAACTTGTCCTTGACGCAAGATTTGTGAAAAAAATCGAGTTTAAAGTAAAATAAAATTGATTTATATAGCTTAGGACTTTAATTAAAATTCTGAAACTTTAATTCGAAAATTTTATCAAATCCACCTGAATCTTTATCACTCTCCGATAAAGAAGAGTCGAAGAAAAGTTTTTTAAAAAATCTCGGAGAACTGGAAACAGAGAAGCCTCTGTTCTCTTCTCACTCTCTCTGCAACTCTCCAAATCACGAAACGTGAAAAAACCCAATTGAATTCCCTGCCTTTGCTTCGGTTCGAAGTAAATGATTTATTTAATATTATTTTGTAAATAAACCCCCGAAGTTAGTTATAATTATAAATTAAAATTTTATAATTACAATTAAGATCAAATATGTATAAAAAGGTCTAAATTAAATAATTCAAATAAAATAATTTATCCTTCTCTAAACAGGCAATCTCAGGGTAAGACCAGATGTTGAGTATATTGTAAAATATTCTGATTCATCACGAAATACCCAAATGAACACACACATATAATATTTGGTTCTGTTTATATGAAATATAAAATATCATATAAAATATAAAATATCATATAAAATATCAATCAGACAGTCAAATTTAAGCCACTCAGTACATTCCCAAATTGTCTGACTCGAATTGCACAAACAAACTTATCGCAAAAATAAATTAATAAACAGTCTATAAAATCACAGGACTAATAATCTCCCACTTGACCTATAAATCTGTTTATTTATACATAAATAGATTTATGTATACTGAAAATAATTTTTAAAAATCAATTTTGAACAATGTGATTCAAACTGTGCAATTCAGAGACAGTGGACCCACTCTTCCTTAGTAGTCCCCATACCTGCCCAATCACAAATGGATGTATATTAATGGTATATCAACTGTTTTCATATCAAAACAAGTAAAATACTACATCAGTTGAGCTGAATAACATCAAACATAACCATAGATAATGTGCTCGTGGAACAAAGTATATTATAAAACATAACAGTAATGAGAATTCCTATGTCTTTTCCACTGACGGTCTAATCATTTCGTGCCTCTTTCAGAAATACGTCACTTAAATGCACAAACTGTACTAAGGACATTCCACAAGTGCCAATGCACTTCATCTAAGTGAGAGGTATAAAACGGATATGATGCCCAGTCATATCTTCACATCAAGTATTTCAGGAATCACCTACACATGATCACTAGGTCCTCATGTAGGTGATCATCACCAACCTACCTAGTGACCCACGGTATTCCCAAGGGCTCCATCTTCCACACTAGAAGGTTACGAACAAAACACATCAATGGAATCATTTCATATGGGGAAAACAATAATTTATTGACTAATAAACTATAACAAAATAAAAATATATAACAATCAAAACATGACATCATGTTTGTAAACTATCCTTGTATGACTGACATGCTCTTTAAATATTTTTACCGTCAAACCTTTAGTCATTGGATCAGGCAGATTATCTACAGAGGAGATATGTGAAACAATAATATCCTTCTTCTGAACTTTTTCACTGACATAATGAAATTATAGTTCAATATGCTTTGCCTTAGAATGATATCTAGTATCCTTAATAAGGGATATAGCTGCATCATTATCACAAGCTATCTGCATTGGCTTATCAATATAATCAACCACCTGGAGATTTGAGAGGAAATATTTTAACCACATAGCATGTTTACTAGTCTCACAACAAGTTATGTACTCTACCTCCATAGTTGACAAAACAGTAGTAGTCTATTTTATACTACGCCATGAAATAACTTACTCTGTCAAAGTAAACACATATCCAGATGTAGACTTTATACTGTCCTCACATCCTTTCCAATCAGAGTCTGTATATCCAAGAATATTTAATGGTTTATAACCATCAAATAAGAGCACATAATTTTGGGTTTTCTTCAAATAATATAAAACTTTCTTAACTACTCTCCAATGAGTCATTCCTGAATTACTCTGATATCTACCAAGAAGTCCCACAGCAAAAGTAATATCTGGACGAGTACAGATCATCAAATACATCAAACTACCAACAACTGAAGCATAGGAAATTTTCTGCTCTCCCGTCTCTCAATGTCATTCAGAGGATATTGCTGAAGATTAAGCTTATCACCTTTAACTATAGGTGACTCTTCAGCTTTATAATTATCCATACCATATTTCTGAAGAATTTTAGCAATATATGCCTCCTGAGAAAGCCCAAGCAATCAACGCTTTCTGTCTCGGTATATTTTAATACCCAAGACATATGAAGCATTACCAAGATTCTTCATTTCAAAAACTGTAGACAATATCCTTTCAGTTTCTCTGAGGGAATTTAGTTTATTACCTGCCAATAGGATGTCATCAACATATAACATCAATATTTGAACTTTACCCCCACTGACCTTCAGGTATACACAATTATCAGCTGTATTCTCCTGAAAATCAAATTTTGTGATTGCCTCATGAAATTTAATATACCACTATCGAGAGGCTTGCTTTAAATCATAAATAAATTTATGTAGTGTATAGACTTTTGATTCATCACCTTTTTGGATAAACCCTTCCGACTGAATCATATAAATTTCTTCTTCAAGAACTTCATTCAGTAATGCTATTTTAACATCCATCTGAATAAGTTCATAATCATAGTGAGTAACCAATGCCATGAAGATTCTCAAGAAATCTTTTCTAGAGACTAGAGAGAAGGTCTCATCATAATCAATTCCTTCTCTCTGAGTATATCCTTTTGCAACCAGCCTTGCTTTATATTTGTCAATTTCACCATTGGCTTTCAATTTAGTCTTATAGACCCATTTACAGCCAATTGATTTACAGTTGACAAGAGTTGGCACTAAACACCAAATCTCATTCTTCTGCATAGAATCGATTTATTCAATTATTGCATTCAGCAAGAATTTTGCATTCTAACTGTTTATGACTTCTGAAAAATTCAAAGAATCATCATTTTCTGTGATCAATGATATAAACATCTCATCTATATCATTTAAATTCTGAATGTGCATATCTCCAGTTTCCTCTAAATATGCAACATAGTCATCTGATAGAGCTGATCTACGAACTCTTTTGGGTCTTTCATCTGACTGGTGTGTCACAACCATCAGTGTTTCACCTCGGCCAGCTCTATCTGACTCATTTTTGAGTTCAATTCTTTTCCGCTTGCTTCCTGTGACAAATGTGCCCTGTTCAAGAAATTTGACATATCTACTTTCAAATATAGAACCTTGAACATGATTGTATAATCTGTAACCCTTAGATCTATCCGAAAAATCAATAAACTTACAGCTTAAGCTCCGAGCTGCAATTTTTGACATACTAGGTTCAGCAAACCTAGCTTTTACATCACAACCCCAGATTCTAAGATGATTCAGACTGGGTTTTCTACCAAGCCATAACTCAAATGGAGTTTGAAGAACAGATTTGGATGGTACTCTATTTAAAATGTATGTAGCCATTTTCAGTGTGTCGCCCCATAAAGAATCTGACAATTCATTGAAAACTAACATACAACGTACCATATCCATCAAAGTCATGTTCCTTCTTTTTGCTACTCCATTTTTCTCTGAATTTCCTACAATAATTGTATTTGCAATGATTCCATACTCCTGTAAAAATTATCGAAAAATATCGGAAGTGTATTCGCCTCCTCTATTTGACCTAATAGCTTTAATCTTTCTGCCCGGCTGATTTTCAACTTCAACTTTATACACCTTAATAATTCAAACACATCCAACTTTCTATGCAGCAGATACATATACCCGTACCGTGAGTAGTCATCAATGAATGTCACAAAATATCTTTAGTCATTCTTTGTGACTACCCCATTCGGGTCACAAATATCTGTATGGATTAAATCTAACAAATTATTAGATCTTAATACCTTTGGAAATGATGCCCTTGTCATTTTTCCTTTAATACAATCCACACAGATACCAAAGTCATCAAAATTTATATTCTGTAGAATTTCGTCATGGCAGAGTCTTTCCAGTCTGTCTCTACCAATATGACCTAAACGACAATGTCATAGATGAAAAGAATTTTTATCCAGCTGCACAGTCAGATTATAAGGGCATATATGTATGGAATCAACATTGTAACACTGTACTGTAGAGTCAACTTCCAGTTTCACATGCAATTTATACAAACCATTAGATACAATACCAGTAGCAATAACAATACTGTCATACATCAGAGATACAGAGTTTTTGCCAAAAGCAAAATAATAACCAGCTTCTGTGAGTCTAGAAACTGACAGTAAGTTACGCCTGATAACTGGTGCAAAAACTGTATTTGATAGTAAAACAATATGACCACCATAGAGAACCAAAGTATATGTCCCAACACCGACAACCTTAGCTCATTCATTATTCCCCATGAAAACATACCTCTCCTGATCATCTGGGTTCCTTAGGTCCAAGAATCCTTGCATAACAGTTGGCATATGGACTGATGATCCCGAGTCCACAATCCATGCATCAAGAGAAACATCAATATAGTTTGACTCAAAGCAAACTAGACATTTAAATTTACCTTGTTTTTTTTCCTATAGAAACTTCAGTTTGTAACAATCTTTTATAAAATGCACTTTTTTTTGCAATAAAAGCAAACCTTTTCTTTTAACTGAGTAGATGTTTTTCCTTTCACATCATTATTGCTCTTTATAAATTTCTTTTTTCAACCTTGCTTCTTAAAAGGCTTTTTGGACCGAGAATTAAACTTTTGTTTCTTCTCAGATAGATTTGCTGATTCAACTTTCACAAGTTCAGCTTTATTAGCCTTCCTCCTTTCATCCTCTAAGACACACTGATTCAGCAATTCATCCATCGTCCAATGATGATCATGTGTATTATAGTTAATAATGAAAGTCTCAAAGGATACAGGACGCGAGTCCAGGATACAATATGTAACATATTCATCATCAAGACTCAAGCCCAAGCTTTTCAACTCGTGTGCAATCAAGAACATTGTCAGAATATGCTCTCGAACATTCTCATGCTAAGCCAATTTTGTGTTGTGCAGTTTCCGAGTCAAAGATAATTTCTTAGCTTTAGAGGACCCAACAAATCTTTCATGAATAATCTGAAGTAATTCTTTGTCAGAATAAATATCTGGCAAACTGGCATGAACTATTTCAAAAACTATTTTTCTGATTATCAATCTTGCTAGCTTATCAACTTTGTGTCATTTTTCAAACTGGTTTGACCCAATAGGCGGTTCAGTAGTACCAAGAGCAATGTCAAAACCTTGAAATACCAAATAAGCTTCTAGTTCACTTCTCCAAGTTGAATAATTCGATCCATTCAAGATCTCGACTTTGAAGAGGTAATTACTAGATTCCATACTGCAAATTTTGCAATGGATAGCTCAAAATACAATAAATGCATTTCAATAACAAATAATCCATGATTTCATTGATCCAAATAGGGATTATTATTCTGATCTTGTATCAGCTCTTTTGAGATACTAAAACAAACCACGACATCCTAGAAATCACAACTTAAATCAAAATTGGGATTAAATTGTAATCTTATACTATCCCCTTTGGGAGAATAATACAAACCACGAGATCCCGCTAATACAATCATAACAGTCATCAATAAATTTTTAAAATATTTTATATTTATTTCTTCTCTACAACAACTCAATCTTTAGGTCAAATTGACTAAAGTTGAAAATAAATACAGAATAATAATATTTATAAATTAAAATAACCTCAAAACCCTTTGAAAAAATATTTGATTATTTTAACTCATAAATATAATCAACAATAAATAATAATGAAAATTTATTTTTCAATAATTCAAATAATCAAAAAATTAATGTTAATTAAAATTAATTAACATAAGTCATAAATCGAGATTGGAATCCAAATTCACAATTCAATTTGAAACAAATTACAATTTAGTGGCCGAAATTGCAATTTGTAAACAAATTGGGGTCCAATTGAAAACAACAACAATTTTCAATTCACGGCCAGAACAGCCCAAAACATTGAAATTGAATTGAATTACAATTTTTCATAAAAACCCTTTCAAATTTTAATTCACAATTAATTTTGAAAAATTCAATACATGTTGAAAAATAGCCATAAAACAAAATTTTAAAAACCAAACTAGAATTTTTCTCCACCAATAAAATTATGGAGATCAATAGGCTATTTCATATCATTTTCAGTTCAAGACCAAGACAAAAACTCGATTTTCTCAAATTATATTTCGAAAAATTGAACTAAAAATAATTATAACTCGATTTTTTATAAACCAAACATCAAAAGTTTACTCTGATACCAATTACAAGCTCCGATTTATCTTTTTGACATAAGAACGGCGAAAAAATCGAATTCAAAATGAAATATAACTGATTTACATATCTTATGGTCTAAATTAAAATTCTAAAATTTTAATCTACAAATCTCAGTGGATCTATCATAAGTCCTTATCATTAGAATTCTAATGGAGAAAAATCAACGAGGAGAAAAAATTTTTCAAAACTCAAAACAGAGAAGCCTCTATTCTCTTCTCACTCTCTCTGCAACTCTCCAAATCACGAAACGTGAAAAAACCCAATTGAATTCCCTGCCTTTGCTTCGGTTCGAAGTAACTAAAGGTATTTTGCAGATAGGCCCCCGAAATTAATTATAATTATAAAGATTTATAATTACAACTAAGACCAAATATTTATAAAAAAAAGTCCAAATCAAATAACTCAAATAAAACAATTTGTTCTCCTTCAACTAGGCAACCTCAAGATGAGACCAGATGCTAGGTATACTGTAAAATATTTTGACCCATCACGGAACACCCAAATGAGTACACACATATAATATTTGACTCTTTCTATACTATCATCCATTGTCATATAAAATATCAATTAGATAGTCAGATTTGAACCACTTACTACATTCCCAAACTGTCTGATCCGAATTATACAAACAAATTTATCGCAAAAACAAATCAATAAATAGTCTATAAAATCATAGGACTAATAGTCCTCTTAATGATTTTGACTTAACCATAGCTTGATGTTTTGACACAACCCGGATGCAACAACCTCAACGAGTGGTCTTTACTCTTCAATGCATCGGCCCAAACCTTCCTTGAGTAGGCATCTGCGAAAGTTACAAAGTAGAGAGTACCACCAAGTATTTTCATAGTCATAGGACCATAAACATCAGAATGAATCAAATCAAGAGCATGTTTTCTTCTATAAAATGGCATTCTAAGAAATGTAACTCTATGTTTCTTACCGACCAAGCAATGAACACAAGATTGCAAATATGTACCTCTCACATCAGCTAAGAGCTTCTTCTTGGTGAGGATTTCTACCACCTTCTCACTCATTTGCCCAAGCCACTTGTGCCGCAACTCAATAATTATCTTCATTTGTGTTCACCTTGCCATTACAAATTTTGATCTCCATTCTATAGAGTGTACAATATTTTTTTGACTCTTGTCATAATTAAATTTTCATTGACCACTACCAATTACATTATGGTAGCCTTCTTCATCTAACTTACCAGCAAACACCAAATTTAGACAAAGGTCAAAAACATGCCTCACATCCTTGAGCACCAACTTGCAACCAAGATTGACCTCCAAATATATATCACCAATTTTTACAATCTTTGATGTACCATTATTTTTCATTTGAACCACACCAAAATCACCAAATTTATAGAAAGAAAAAAACTCCCTTTTGGAAGTAGCATGATAGGAGGCTTCTGAATCAATCACCCAAGTAGTATTATGGCATGAGATATTAAGACATGCTTTATTACAAGCCAAAAAAATTATTATCTCTTTAATGGTGATGATAATGGATTGCTTGGCTTCCACTTTATGATTACCATTCTCATTCCTTTGCTCCTTAAGGAATTTGCAGCAATCCCTCTTCAAATGCCCTGGCTTATGACAATAGAAGCATTCAATTTCCATTCTTGACTTGGGTCTCTCCCTTAACTTGGATTTATCCTTTGACTTCTTATGAACATGAGGCTTGTAACTTTTACTTCTCCCCCGATTCTCCATAATAAGAGCTTTAGTGGTCTTTCTTCTTGTTTTTTCATTCAACAAGCTTAAAGTAACAAGACTGATAGTCATCACGTCATCCGGTGTCGAGTTGCTTACAGATACAACCAACATCTCCCAACTCTCTAGTAAGGAGCTAAAAAGAATTAATTCGTACAACTCATCATTAAGCTTCGTGTTCATAGAAAAAAGTTGACTCACAATGCTATGTATTTCATTGAGATGTTCAGGAATGAAGTTTTTTTTTTTGAATTTCAAATTAACAAGCTTTCTAATCAAGAAAATCATGTTCCCTGTCATCTTCCTCTCATAGAGACTATCAAGCTTCTTTCAAAGAGAGAATATCAATGGCTCATTAGCAATATGATGAAATACATAGTCATCAAACCATTGTCGAATGAAGCCGATAGCTTTCCGATCAAGTTGCTTTCACTCTTCATCATTCATGGCTTGTGAGTTCTTAGCATTACCATCTAAGGGAGCATCAAGAGTTTTACATATAAGAAGATCTTCTATTCTAAATTTTCAAATAGCCCAATTTTTATTGTTTCAGCTCACCATTCTACTAGTGTTTGCCTCTATTGTTCATCCAAAACCTCAAGAGCTCCAATTGAAGTTCTGATACGACTTTGTTAGGAAATTAAGCTAATAAAAATACATAAGTGTGATAATTTTCAGCCTATGTGAACAATAAGAATAGCAATCAAAAAAATATAAATAACTAAGTACAAGAACACCAAGATTTAGGTGAAAAATGGTCGCTCCAATGTAAAGAAAAAAATCACACTAATAGTTGAGTACAAGTTTCTTCTATGACCCAAGGATTACAATATCATCAAGAGAGAGTTTACTCTTAACTCATAATAAATATCATCATTAATAAGATGAATAACAACAAAGATAGATCTTGTCAAATAGAGATCCTAACTTTTTCAAGAGAATTTTGGGCATGCCATTAAATCTCTTGAACTTCTGAATTAGCTCTATAAACCAAGAAATACTTTTCTTTCATCTTTTTTTTCTGGCTTCAAGCTTTTACAAAGATGATTATTTTTTATTTTTTTATTTTTTGGAACAATGCGATAAGAGAAAGAAAACTTTCTTTTTTCCCTAGACCAAAAAAAAATAACTCATTTTTTCATGAGAATGGCTCTCCCCAAGAATCATTTGGCTTTTCAAAAATATTCACATGTGAGTAACACAAATAAATCACATCATTTACATATAGTAACACATGTGAGTTATCCTCAAATACACATCAACAAAACCAGCATCAATTGTCTCTAAAATAATGTTCTAATGCACTTGGAAATGAACTTTTCTTCAATGTATAGAATTTCCTTATGGTTGTGTTGCTTATACAACCTTGCGAAGTGTTGAGTTTTAGATGTCTTGAACTCTAATTAGAGTTTGAGTTAAAGTAGAAATCTAAAGTTAAATTTAGATTTATATTATTAGGAGTCGTAATTGTGTAAAACTCAGACCCAATAAAAGTCTATAAATATACTATAATATATAGGGTTTATATGTGGCGTAGTATTGAGGTTGAACTAGAGAGAAATAAAGAGAGAGGAATAGAGAGAAGAGAAAGAGAGAGAGTGTTGGCTCTCATGTGGGTCTTTCTAGTACTTCTCGGTGTTCTCTCGTGGTAGTTCCTCGTGGTACTCTCTTGGATATTCTCTCTAAAGGTGGAGGTGTTGCCGAGGCTTGGAGAAAGAGTTTAGTTGAATAAGAAAGAATGAAGTCCTTCTTGTAAACTCTTGTAAAAGCCTTTATCTATTGATAGTGGATCTCTCATTGTCTTATCTTATTATTTTCTTTTATCTTGTATTACTTCTTGTTTCTTGTGTTGTTTGAGAACAAGGTGATTAGTGAAACTTTCACTGCGAATCCCAACAATTGGTATCAAAGCTTAGGAGCAAACAACCAAGATGGCAAAGTCCTTACTCGAGGTGGAGAAGTTTAACGGCAAGATAAATTTTGCTTTATGACAAAAGAAGATGAAGGCGGTTCTTACTTTTCAAGGTCTGCAAAAGACGTTAAAGGGAAAAGAAAAGAGGCCGGTCAAGATAAGCAATGAAGACTGGGAGGAGATAGATCAAAAGGCATTGAATTTAATTATTCTAAGCCTGACTGATGAGGTTTTGTACAATGTCATTGACAAAAAGACGACGATGGACATCTGGAAAAAACTTGAGGAGTTGTACATGTCAAAAAGCCTCACGAACAAGTTCTACCTAAAATAACAGTTGTACAGACTGCATATGAGCGAAGGTACAACTATATTACATCACCTAAATGCTTTCAATAAGATTATCAATGATTTGCTGAAAGTTGATGTGAAGTTTGAAGAGGACGATAAGGCATTGATTCTCCTAATGTCTCTTCCTGCTTCGTACGATCATATTGTGATCACAATTCTTTATGGTAAAAAAACTCTCAAGATGGAAGATGTGACAACTAGTCTTCTTTCTAATGCGAGAAGAAGAAATTCAAACATTAATATGGAGTTTGTTGAAGGATTGGTGGCTCACGAAAGAGGAAGATTAAGAGAGCGTGGAGAAGGCAAGTAACGGTCCAAATCAAAATTGAAGGCGAAAGTACAATGTTATTCGTGTAAGAAGTATAACTACATTAGACGGTATTACCCTGAACGTGGGAAAATAGAGTCTTCCAATATGACGACGGCAATAACGGATGATACTTCTGATAATAATGCGGATGGAGACGTTCTTGTAATATCTGCAGCAATCGGCACTTCTGGTAAGTGGATTTTAGATTCTGGTAGTTCTTATTATATTTGCTCTAGGAAGGATTGGTTTACTTCTTATGAGGAGAATAAGAAGAAAAGTACTGTTTGGTTGGGCGATAATTCAGCCTGTGAGATCGCCGGTGTGGGAACAGTCAAAATCCAGATGTTTGATGGAGCGTTTCGTACTCTTACTGGGGTAAGGCATGTCCCCAAGATGCAAAAGAATCTAATTTCACTTAGTGTACTGGACTCAAAAGGCCGTAATTATTCAGTAAGAGATGAAGTCATGAAGATGACACGTAGTATTAGAATCCTGATGAAAGGTGAGAAGTGCAGCAATGTTTATCGATTGATAGGAAACACCATTGCAGGTGGAGTTCCGATGGCTACAGTAATGAAGAGGAAGCATGATACTCGGAATAATTTGATATCTCCTCAAATTACTTTTACTACAACAGCAGACACAAGTCATCCAAAAAGCTTCCAAAAGTACAAAATTGTAGGCATGAAGAACAAATTCGAGGTTGGCTCGAGTTCGCATCTTGAAATTAGCTGAATAAGCTAGTAGCCTAGGGGCAGGGGCTGGATGAGAGATGACGGCTGAAGATTCGTGATGATGACACGCCCGAGTTCAAGCCAAGGTGGAGATTATTGAGTTTTAGATATCTTGAACTTTAATTAGAGTTTGAGTTAAAGTAGGAATCCAAAGTTGGATTTAGATTTATATTATTAGGAGTTATAATTGTGTAAAACTCAGACCCAATAAGAGTCTATAAATATACTATAATATATAGGGCTTATGTGTGACGTAGTATTGAGGTTAAACTAGAGAGAAATAGAGAGAGAGGAATAGAGAGAAGAGAAAGAGAGAGAGTGTTGGCTCTCGTGTGGGTCTTTCTAGTGCTTTTCGGTGTTCTCTCGTGGTGGTTTCTCGTGGTACTCTCTTGGAGATTCTCTCTGAAGGTGGAGGCGTTGCCGAGATTTGGAGAAAGAGTTTAGTTGAGTAAAAAAGAGTGAAGTCCTTCTTATAAACTCTTGTAAAAGTCTTTATCTGTTGATAGTGGATCTCCCGTTATCTTATCTTGTTATTTTTTTTTATCTTATATTACTTCTCATTTCTTATGTTGTTTGAGAATAAGGAGATTCGTGAAACTTCCGCTACGAATCCCAATAACGAAGAAGGCTAAGTTCATCATCGCCATCGTTGCAAGCAATCAGTAAACATTATCCAACCTCGACTGATTCACACCATCCTCTAACCATCCTGTAAATCTCCTCACCATCGCCGTAATCTACCCAACGCCGCGGGAAACTCCCTGTAGCACAATGCAACCTGTGCAGGGAGATGCAATCCCTCTCCGATCCCCGCCAGCACCAACCCCGGCACGATCCACATCACCAACATCGTCACAGTGGCGTCTTCCCTATGATCCTAGAGCCGCTTCCCCTGGACCAAAGCAAAGCAAGCCATTGCCAGTGCATTCGCAACGTGGCTGACGCCAATGCGTTGGAGTATTGTTGGAGACCGGCCTGTGATTCTCCGCAATTTGGGGTAGACGACGAGGTCCATGATGGAGATTGTCAGTGTAGCTGTTACCATGACAACCACGTACACCTTCGCAGTCGGAATTGAGATCTCGGCATCGACAAGGCGGTCCATAGCTAGTGCTTGCAGCAAAGTCAGGCTCGACTGAAGGGACAATATGGTGGTCAACAGCAGCGAAGCCGACACGAGCGGCGCGAGCCCCACCAATGTCTTCAGATCTTCAGTTTTTTGATATTAGAAGAACTCATCATTGCCAAGTTCTTGATCGCTGAGACAATGACTTGGAAGTATTCTGTAAATGGATTTTGTTTAGGTTTTTCCCGGCGATAGTAGAGAGTTCCGCGGAGGAAAAACCAGAGGCCGAATCAGGTGGTGAAGACGCGGGAGCCGAAGCCCCGTAGGAAGCCGGCGGTATCTTGTTGGCAGACGATGACGGTGTTGCCTAGAATGGCAGCCAGATAGCTTGCGAAGAAGAACTAGTTGAAGAAGGCGGCACGGTCCGCGTCGGCATCGAACTGGGAGGCGCCCATGGTCCCGTTGTTGTAGCGGGTGCCGCCAAGAAAAACAATAATATAAAGAATTAAAAAATATGATAAACATAAAAGACAATATGAATAAAATCATAATAACATGGAAATATATTGCTCATAATAAACCTAAAATACTAGATAATTTTGAATTGGAGTTTTACGTCTAACCCCTCAATAAAATAATAATTTTAAACAACCTTCTAGCGTTAGGACAATTACATGAGCTTCTACCGCCTTTGGGGTCCTCAAACCTGAGAAGCTGACTTTGAGCTCTGAAGTTTCCTATGAATGGATTTTGTTTAGGTTTCACGTGGCGGTATAGGCGAGTGCCATGGAGGAACAGTCAGAGACCCGCGCCACAGATGGCGACGCAAGAGGCGAAGTCCCAGAGCCCAGCCGGAGTTGTCTTCGAGAAAGACGATGCCAATTTGCCCAACCAGAATAAAGAGGTAGAGGGCAACGATGAGCCAGTTGAAGAAAGCTAAGACCGGTCTTATACCGGAGCAACGTTATCGCCAATTTGGTTTCGACATCCTTACCAGTTTCTATCAGATACTGTTTATGTATATAATATTATTCACGTAATTAATCATTATTTTTAAAAAATTTTAAACATATTATAATTTTTAAATTTGAAGTTAAAAAATAATTAAAATTAAATTAAATTTTAGTCAAATATAATTAATAAAAAAATATTTTGGTTGAAACTGAAATGAAAATAATTTTGATCGAAACACGTTAATTTTTTTATTTATATACATGCATGCAAGACCATTCCATCGAAAGTAAAGCCAAAAAAAAATTTGTGTCGATCTCACCCCTATATGAATCGTTGTCACGAGATTACGCAAAACTAATTGTTCTGACTCGTATGTCTATAAATGTTCATCTGAATCATTCACATACTGAATTCATAATTTCACATCCAGATGTTTTAGACTCAACTAATAATGATGATGATTAGTTGTATTACATTATAATTAATAAATTATGTATGTGTCAATTATATTTTAATAATAAGTTAAATTTGCTTATGTTAATTTTTAACTTTTTAATCATATTCATACTATTTCTCATATATTTTTTTATATAATAATATATAAAAAAAAATTGTTAACTATCAAAATTAAATTTAATTAATTAAAATAATATTTAATATTGTGATAAAATTAATTATAAATGTTTTCATAATTTTTAACTTTTTATAAAAAAAATTTCAAAATTTTATTATTTTTTAATTTGAAGTCAAAGTACAATCAAAATATAGTCAAACCCTGATCAACACACAATTAATAACTAAAAAAAAATCTTTCAACCAAAACCAAAACGATCGAAATGTATCGATTTCGCTGGGCCCCGAAACAGAAACTGAAAACGCAATTATAAACCTTGCTTTTAAAAGAGAGTTTTGCCAACAAACCACTTATCTAACAATGAATTTATAAAAAATTTACTTATATTATTATTATTAGCAAAAAAAAATTATTAACTTTATAATATAAATTTATAAAAAATTTATCTCGATTAAAATATTTTTTAAAATATTATATTTTAATTTAATTTTATTAATTAAATTAATATAAAAAACTTAAACCATTTTATTTGACTTTGATTCTAACAACTAATAAATTAATACTAAAAACCACTTGTTTTTATCCTAATTTTTATGAAAAATTAGGTATACAATGTTATAAAATTAAAAATTCAAACTGGCCATTCAATAATTGTTGTGTTTCAAATTAAAACCAAGTAAAAAAATTCAATCTTTTATCTTAATTTCACCGATAGAATTAAATTAGAATAAAATATTTAAATTAATATGATTTTTTATAAAATTATAATATAATATAAATAATTTTTTAATAGTGATAAAATAAATAATATTTCATAAATTCACCAAAAAATAAATAACTTTTTATTAAAAACCCTGAAAAAAACCTAGACAATCAATACACAGCAACTGAATACAAGAGTCCTGTCGTCGCCAAAGCTTGAGCCTTCGGCAAATGAAATGACATGATTAGTTTTCACCATAAAGGCATAGGGTTTATGGAAAAATCCACACCTTATGCAAATCTATAACATCTCAGACGACAATGAATATATAAGGCAATGACTAAAGAGAGAAATCAAGAAGTTTGAATTATGCAGACTTTGGAGACCACCAGCACTCACCAGATTCAGAAGAGCCATCAGCTTCATTTATAATATGAAGAGTACAGGACTTTTACAAATGGAGAAAGGAAAAAAGAAATCAAGAACTAAGGTGAAAAGAGGACTATTTACAATTTGTACCTAGGTATCATGATTATTTGTGAGAGCCTCCAAGTGTAAATGCAGGAATCCTTGGAAACATGAAATTTTCCACAGGGGAGGCTAATGAATACTGTAACAAACAAATTTCACATCCAGATCAGAGTATATACCCAACACGGCAAGAGTCAACTGACAGGCAAATGATCAGGCTGTTTCACTCCTAGGGCCAATATCACCCAGTTGATCTGAACATGCATCCTTCATCCACCAATTAAAACCATTGATGTCATCTCAATTGGGGAGCATCATCTGCATAGATGGAGACACAGGAATCAGCAGCACCAGCTGCAAGGAGTACTCTATATGGATGGAACGTGAGGCAGCTGACAGAGCCTATTCTTTGAGCCATGAAAGTGTAGGAGTATCTGATGGTGCTTAGTTGTTCCCCTTCCAAACTAAAGACCTTCACATACTGCTTCGCCGAGCCACTTGCAATAATGGGTGCATGGCGATGAACAGCTAAAGCAGTGAGTGAACCCCTATGGGCATTAATTGAGAGGTAAGACTCTGTGTCATTCCTCACATCCAAAAACTGTATGTCCCCAGCTTGAGATGCACTCACAATCTGCACAACAAAGCAAACTAATATGACCTGATATATTTGTCTACAGAATAAATCTTTACAAGCAAGTTGAAAGATCCAAATAAGGCATTAGTCCAAAGTGTATTGAGTTGTTGATGTTCAGAGGAGAATGCCTACTTCCAACTGGAACAGATAGAAGAAACAATACATATGGCCTATAATAGTAGTCTTTTATTTAAACCATCACCTATTCATCTCAACAGTCAGTCTAGAATGTAACCTTCAAACCATAAGCCTTGCAGACAAACAGACATTATCCATCTTCATTTGGTTCATGCATCTTAGATATTTAGATTTTATCAAACAAAAAGTATTTGATGTTTAGATCCAAACCACTTTAAATGATTTAATTAAAAGGAAAGACTCAACTTCAACATTTAGATTAATGTGTTAAGCTACAAAATTACTTCAAAAAATCAATGATTTGCTTTGTCTTCAAAAATGTGCAAGAAAAAAAAAAGAAATACAAAATAATAAAAATGAGTACCATTGCATCTATCAAAAACTAATTCCGTTTCATTATTTTTTGCATTATGTTGGAAAATGGACTCCTTTACATGCGGAATGGAGATAGTATTTGATTAGCGGTATTCCACAAAAGATTACAAATGAAGGCATCGATGACAAACGAGTAAGCAACAAAGCCCAAGAAAAAGAGGAAAGAAAGTTTGGTTCTGTTCTGGAAAAGAAACAAAAGCTAAATTTCCAATGGTGTAAAGTACATCTTCCTATAAACAAGAGAATCTTCCAACATAAACAAATGATTTCACAATCTGCAGAGGTACTCAATTGAACCCAATTGGAGTTGATTACATTATGTTAGAAAAGTGTTGATCCATGTGTACTGCATATGCCTGCTTTTGCAAGCTCTGAGATGTTTTCATGTTCATGATTTTTTCGTGCAAACTACCATACAGGAAGACATGCATATGAGCATATGAGCTTACAAGAAAGCAAGTATGCACCACTCAAAGGGAATCAGAACACGAAATAAGAGTGCAAACTAAAGATGGTTCTTAGCTATCTATAACACCTAATTTAAATTGAATAAGGTCAAAAAAGAAATACAAATTAGGTTTGCTAGCTAATGAACCATTACCTTAGCTGGATCTAACCCTGGTTGAAAGCCAATCCCAACAACCCTTTCCGGCCTACTATGTGGCCTTGTTGCACAAACAAACCTACAACACCATTAAAATGTAACAAAAACTAACTTTTAGATAACACAATTTATTGTTCCATAGTGTAACAAAATCTATGAAGTATTTAAAAGTCATGATCAACGATATCAACAAGGGGTGCTTCAAAAAAAAAAGTTATCGAAAGACCTTGGACACGCAGAGGTTACTTACATCTCAGGAGTGCGAATGTCAAACAATCTAACAGATCCATCCATGAAACCAGCAGCAAACTGACCTCCATGAACTTGAGAAGCAGACTACACAGTGCAAAAGATGCAACAATCATGTATTGTAATAATGACGTGAGGATAAACTTCGTTAGATAAATTGAATAAAATCCCAATTTAAGAAAAAAATAAAGAATATCATTGCATCAAACCATATCCCGTTTATGTAGAACCAATACGTGAATGACCAAATTTGTATCTACAATTTTTGTAACTCCACCTCAAATATATACATATCATAAATTAGAGCTAACAAAAGACAAGCTCACCTTGCAGAATGAACTTGGGCTTACCATATTAGTGTTGAGGACCAGGCCCGGGCCTGTACTTTGGCAAAATAAGTAGGACTGACTTCAAGCTCGGAGCAGCTAGAAGAAAATCATAGAAATTACAAGGGCCTAGTCTAGGTTAAAGCCTGAACTCAAAGAATTCAGTCTACGCTCAAGCCAAGGTAAGCCTCACCTTTATCCAGCTACTATACAGCTCAATCTAGAATCTATGCTCTCCTGCTGGTCAATATATGAATGAAGAAGATACACAAAGAAAACATGGTTTTTTGTATGCAATACATAAAATGTACATGCAGAACTTCCATATCATTCACCTTATGTGGCATTCAGGGAGGATGACAAACATCAAGTTAGCTATCAAGTTAGCTAGTTTAGCGCATGTTCAAGTCCAAAAGATGTTCATTTACTAGAACTAGGTCCAAAACATTATACATAATCTGCCAAATGAAGGCTGCCTGTCTAAAGACAAGCTCCAATTTACTCGTCCATTAGATACTACAAATACTCATTGAGAGGCAATTTCAAGAGTACAAGCTTTCCATTTTGCATTTCAACTAGATTAATAGCAATGCAGATCAAAATGATCAACACATGTCTCCCATGTTGATTTGGAAACGCATAGCAGAGAAGGAGGTGGTGTTCTCACCACCCAGTGTCAAAAAATCAAACTCACCATTCTAAAAAGATTTTGGGTGCACCAGACAGTCTGTGTGGTATCAAATCTTCCCAAGACATCCAACAAAAATCAACAATAAAAGAATTCACTTCAATAATTACTGATTGAGGCTATGAGTAGCTGATTGTTGACATAGAATTTTTTTTCCCTTGTAAATTAAGCCTTCAATGTCCAATCTTCCATAATTGGTTTTCCAATGTCAAGCCTGCACTGAGTGTTCCATGCATCATTGTTGCATGAACTCAAATACATGTATTTCAAATCAGTTTCCATGGTTGTTAATGACTAGTTTACGCAATGCAACTACTCCTAGAAATGAAATGAAAATCTCCCATATTGCTCCAGCTATCATCAAATAACCCTCCACAAGAAATTAGTCTAAGCGCGCATTGTCCAGCTCCATTGCCATACTCCAATATCACTAGATAATTGCAGGAAAGCACACAATCTATTTCCAGCAGAATTTTAATGGAAGATTTAAAAACGTAAAAAAGGTTTTTTTTCCTGACCAAAAGCTTCTATTGTCGCGTAGACTGCTGAAACACCACAAATCTCCTTGAAGGTGTTCATATTTCATTTTAATTGGCAACTCATTATTGAAATCAAGCTTCAACTGGGGGTCTATCCGGATGCTGTAATTCAGACTGGAAAACGATATGGCAGTGCAAAAGAAAATGGAAGTTTTTATGTAACATGGAGAACACAGGCACAACTTCAACATAAAAGGAAAAATTGTTTTCTAAGAAACACAAATATCAGCCCCATCAAATTATCCAGGCCAATAAAATTAATGCTCACCAGCGCTGAGACACTACTGTCTGATGATGATGGGATTGAACCAACTAGCTGCTCTTTGTCCAGATCCCAAATAAGTATAGATGGCATGTCACCCGAAGCATACTGTTCTCGAATGTGAGAAAAAGGAAATTAAAAACCTCAACCAGAAACATACTGTTCACAAATGTGGGTGGATTATTAACATAACACAGGAAAGGTGAGAAGCTCTACCAAGTAACCAGATTGCTGCTGCCAGTCCAAAACTGTGTTCCAACTGCGGACACCAGGTCTATTACCTTGGACTGCAGAAAATGCAGTTACAAGCTTTTGATTACCTTTAAGAGTGAAATCTTTCCATATTCGAACATTTCCATCATCTGAATTAAGAGTAAATAACTCAGCAGAAAAAAATAAATAAATAAAAGCAAGCAATTACTGCCAATAACAACAAACCAAAAATATACCAGATAAGCATCTTACATGAAGCAGCCAGAAGCAAGCTGTCATCTAGCTCATTTATAAGACAGAGCTTTGAAATTCCTCTCTCAGTAAAATCATGATTGTCAAAACTATTCAGTGGTATAGCTTCCTCATAGTTCCATACCCTATGACATGACACCAATCTTCAGCAACTCGAGAATTTCAAGAGACGAAGCATCAGAAAGCAGTTTGTCATAGTTAGCCATTTAAACCAGTTCATCTACTTTGGGGAAAAGTATACCCACAGTCATAAAAAAATAAAAATTACAAGCAAAAGGCATTCCACAATTACAGGACTGCTATAATCTTCAACCAATACACGATAGTAGTCACATTCCATAGAGCATACATAAGTACCATGTTTTGCCCAGACAAGGAGAATTTCCTGAAATTGCAAATGTTTGCACAAACAAGTGCAAATCAAATCCAGATAACACTGAGTGAGCAGTTTATTTTGGGATGTTTTGCACAGGAGAAAGAACCCAGAGAATTCATTCTGAAGCCAGCTCCTTGGAGAGAGAGACGACAGAGAGAGTGTTCATCTCCAATCAGAAGAAAACAAAAACTATTGGGAAATGTACTAACTTCTTAATGGTCATTTTCAGTGACGCATACATCAGCCCAACAATTTGCCAAAATGGTGTAGTCCAATACCATAGAACTACTAACAAGGTATAACAAGCACAAAGGAGAAACAATTAGGTGACTTCTTCATTGTTACCTAATCCGCTCATTTTCGTCAGCAGCAATTACAACAGGAGAGAAAGGTAAGAGCAATGCAGCCTTCGTTCCAGTTTCAAATTTTGTATCCCAACTAGCAATTTGATTGCTAAGCTTGCTTACAGCTGGAACAAGACAATATCAGCTAGAAAAAGAAAAAATGTATGAACAGAAATAAAAGTACCCAAGGTAAGGTTACTCACAAGAATGCTGGCATTTAGCTATGCGATCCAGAGCAATTCGCTCCCTCTCCTCCCGCCTGGCCATCATTTCTTCATTGTCATCAACCACAGTGAGAAGGGGCCTCGAAAAATGGCCACAACTCCAATTGTATATAGTCGATTGTGGAAGCAAACTGCGCTCATTAGCCCCTGAAGCTCTGCCAGAACTCAATAGTGGGTCAGCAAGTCCAGCATCAGGAGAACTTAACTGATGTGGTCTGAATTCTAAAGAGCAGACCCGTCGTAACCCTGCAAGGTAATTTTGCCTAGGAGGGCTAACAGGTGGTGTTCTAAATGTCAGAGGCAAATGACCTGCACAAACAAAACACTAAGTAAATGACTCAACAGTACTAACTATGAAATATGTGCAATTTCCTCAGTCAGGACCCATATTGCCTAGAATTCAAACTATGAACATGGATTATGCTAAGCAATGAGTAAATATGTTTAGGTATTAGAAAGAAAGAGATGGTGAAAGGAAAAGGTAAAAGTTACCGGCATTCATGTCAAACCATGATGATGATCGTGAAATTCCAGCTAGACTTGGTGATGCAGATGGAGCCAAGGAATCTCCTTGTGGATTAACTGCAACAGAACCCCTTGTTGTCCTTGTAACCACTTGTTCAATTCCAATTATCGAGAGAGTTCTTCGGCCGAGACTCGCAATTCGGGGTGAGGGATCTCGGGCCAAAGTAGACATAGCCAAAACACATTGCAAATACATTGTGTTGTCTAGAGGCTTGGTTCGAGAGTAACCAATAACTCCGTTGCTAGTATACTCCTTCAATAATATACCAGAATCAGAATGTTGAGAATCATCCGATAATGGAGAACCTCGCATTACACCACTCGATGCAAGTGGACTACTCGTAGAAATCCTCATGTCTCGACCAGCAGCCATGCTGTCACCGCCAACTCTCAAAACAGGACCAATTTGGGAAGAGAGGGTAGACCCCGGTTGCACATATTGGCTTGGATTAGTGTATCCACTAGTTGAGCAACTAATATTTGCCAAAGATGGCAAAGAGCTCAAAAGGGAGTGGGACTGAGGTTTCCAATATGTACCAGCAATTGCTTTTAGATGCTTATTATGGCCAAATGCAAAGTGGGCAAGAGCTGTGAGACAATGATAGAAATGTGACAATAAGACAGCATATTCAGTGACAAGCATAGGTTTCCTTATTTTTGTAAAAAAAAGGAGTTGTCTCCAATGAATGTTAAATAGCCAGTGTTGCAAATTACGTCGCAGCAACACTATATGTCCAAGGGAATACCAAGCTGCATGCATCTTTTTGCTACATATGAAGACATAAATATGAGAATCAGGCTTTCAAATCATATTTTGCAACATATGACATCAAGAAGAATGGTTTAGTAATATCAGAAACCACACAAAGAAAAAGCTCAACCACACAGTAATGTCAATTAAATAGAAGCTAAAAATTCATGCATTTAAGGTGTGTTGAGTATTGATTGGTAATCAGATATATAAGAAAATGATAGTTTGGTGTAAAATTACACTCCAATAAAAGAGAACAAAAAATAGAGATTGCATAAATTAAACTCAATCTAGACTACCAAAGTGCCAGTAGACAATTGAAAAGAGCTAAATTTTATAAGCCAAGGTTCAAGTCCTAAAACAATTTGGGTTACAAAGCAATTACACACCAAGAACATTTTAAAATTACTATAAAAACTGAAATGTTAAGTAATAAGTTCACACAATTCTTTATTCACAACATAAAAGACCAGCTGGCAATCACACTACCTAATTGGACCCTCTGGAGCCCATCCATTTTCTTCATATTGTTTACCTACCAATAATCAATCTACTGTAAGATCTACACTGCCAAAACCTCATAACAAGGCAAAATAACCAGATCATTCGTCAAACCAACTTAAAATAGAGACCAACCTCAGATAACATCAGAAATAGTGACCCACCAATCATTTTGGAACCCACTCACAGTCCAAACATTTCAATTAGGACTGCCTGAGTTCTCAACTAAAAACATAGTAATTTTGCACAACCTTTCCCCCAAATACAGTTCATTTATTTTCATTTAGAAACAAGTAATGATTCCTCAGGAATATTTTGGTTCTTTCTGAATTCAAACATTAAAAGGCACCAAGGATGATCATTTTTTTTTGTTTGAAACAACTGGAATATATTTAAAAAATAAAAATTTGAACCAAAATACATCATCAGGAATAACGCAACTTGCTTTAACTAAATACCTCCCAGTCAGGGTACAAAGTTCAGTCCAGAGCAACCTGAAATGTAATTTTACAAGTATAGTTTGTTTTCATTTCTCTATAGCATTATCAGACCATTTCCCATTTCGGCATGTAACATAAATATGAATGAATGAAGCAAGTGGAAAAATTAATTAACGGTGGCCATTCATTTCCAATTATTATGCATATTAATAAGAAATTCTTATTATGTGACATCCTCGAGTAGATGGATCTCTATCTGTTGATTTAGTAATCTAGCCTATTCATCCATCCATCTGTCCATGAAACACAAGCTTGAAATCACAAAGTATAACCATAACACATCCATCGCACCGTATTTTTTTCCTTAAAAGATAATAACAATTAAATGAGTGAACAAGGGAAAAGAAATATGGGCAGTGATTCACATACCAACAGCAACTTCAGATCTCACCAATGGGCTTCCATCTGACACGACTTGCAAAAGGCTTTTAACAATATCCATATCTGCTTTCGTTTTTTCATCATCATCAAAATCCTCATCACCTCCAATTCCATTTTGGAAAGTATTGGATCCAATATCAAGAAGAGTACCTAGGGCAAAAATAGTAGCTGCCCTGACCTGATACAAAAAGTAAATCACAGAACATGATCCACATTATCAAGAACTATTGAAAACAAATAAATTAATAACCAAAAAAAATCTTCAACCTCAGGTTGTGGCTCTGTAAGAAGAGATGAGAATACTGCAGGCGCATCCAATTGCAGTCCTAGAACCTGTGCTTCAGGAAAATCCTCCCACAGCTTTCCCAAACACAAACAAAGCCATTGGAGAAGTAAAGGCTCAGTTTGTGCATCACGAGGATTTGCAAGTTGCAGATTCCTCAAGCAAACATGGATCAGATTTGCTTGAATACACGCCTCCTGCCCACGACGGTGTCCATCCACAATAACAGCTAAAACGAATGCAGACATCGCACGCTGTTCAGGATAGGCATCCATGCTATCAAGGAACTTGACAAAATATGCATGGCCGCCGTCTTTTACCAGATCAACCTGACAAGACTTTCTCCCACAAAAATTTCGTAAAACTTAAGTGCACATTCAAGTAAAGAGGATAAAAGGTAACACATATACATCAATTTTAAAGATCCATCTGAAACATTTATATCCTAAGCACATGTTCCTTCTACAACACCAAGAGCACATAACACACAAAAAGCTAGTGTAAAGATAACTTCAGGAAAACAAGCTAAGTTGGACACTGACAGGCATAATCCCCAACACCCTCCCACCCCACCCCACCCCCCCACCCCCCAAAAAAAAGGGCCATTTTAACTGTACAAATCAAAAAATTGGTTAGTAAGAAATTAGTGGAACCCAGCCAAAACCAGTACAGAGTTGAATATATACCTTATCAAGAGCAAGGATCTTGGTCCATATAAATACAAGGATTTGCCTCAACTCCATAGCTGTTGTCTGGAGCAGTTTAAGCACATAAGGAAAGATACCAACAGACAAAGCCTGCCATATGCAATATGGATTAAAACTGGTAGAGAAAATTACTCAAGAAAACATTGTTCTACTAAAGTGAAAACAGCTAAAACTAAGTGAACTGATTTCTGGATAGAAATGAGCAAGAAAAACAAAAAGCTAGTATTCTGATTAAGTTACCAGGTCTACAGCCCATGGTCCCATATCAAGAAACCTTCCAAGAAGAACCAATGCACGGAATCGATGAGATTGGCTTAGCAAAACCTAAAATGAGTAGAGTTCAGCAAGAAAGAATTGAGTGCAGGAAGCATTAAACAAAAAACTTTTGATACAAATAAAAAAATCTATATTGTTTCATACAGAAATAACCAGCTCATTGAATGGTAAAAAAAAGCATATGGTACAAAAATTTTTCATCTCAATCAACAACTCAAAAGTGTGTGCTATTTCAGATGAATTCTACTGCTGGTTTAATCTGTTAGAATCTGCTGTGGCTTGGATAGTGATCAGAGAGGCTCAAGATGAAACTAGGGTTTCAGGCAGAAGTTAGGGATTTAGAGAGAAGAACAAAGACTGAGAGAGAAGAGTTTTTTCCTACTCAGGATCTTGTGTGAAGAGAGTACAATACTTGCCCTGACCTTCTGGCCTTGCATCTTATCTATAAAAGAGAAGTCCTACTCCAAGTATATCTCAAATTAATAAAGATCTAAGCCAATTAAGTACCCAGGTCCTTATAACACCCAGATTCCTAGTTAGACTAGGAAACTAAATAAATAAAGAGATATAGATAAATAAGACAGGAAGCAAGAGCAGACACATAATTCTTCAAGTATTTCAATATAATCATCACTCATTAGGTATTTCATTTTGAAAACAAAGCCAACATCATCCAATATCATCGTATGCAATTATTGATACAGAGCATAAGCATCTCACAATCATGATTACATCAAATTGCATGAATTTTCCCATAGTAAAAGAACAACAATTTTGCCCACAACCCAAAAGCAATTGATTCAAGAAAATGATCTAGAAGAAAATCATAACAAAATAAACATTCACAAGTCCCCTGAGATATGCAAAGAATGAAACATTTCCACCATCCACTCAACCAAAGAGTTCAAGAACATCAATATTGCTTGAAATCAAAAAATAATAGATCCACATACAAGAGTTCATCCAATCAAAAGCACTACCTGAAGAACTATAGGCAGCTGCTCTGGTGGTTTCTTATGCTTAGAACCATGGTCAAGCCACACTTCAAAGGCAGTCAATTGTTCTGTGAAAAAGAGGCTTGGCTGAATCACAAAGAGGTAATAGAAGCATGAGTAAAACAGCAGGCAAAAAACTACAGAACTCTGTAATTGACAGGAATACACTTCAAGTGTGAAAAAAGCTTATGAATTCAAAACCTGAAACTCTGCATTTGGATCCTCAACCAATTGTGGAAGCTTAGAAAGACAAATCTCAGCAGCCATATCCCATGCATCCCTACATTGTGCGAAATCCATCATTAGGTAACTGCCAAAACAGTATTACATATCACAGAAATAAACATGCAACACTTGATGTATGCCTACCACATATGGTGCTGATGGGTTGACGGCAGCAAGGGATAGGAAATTGGTGAACAATTTGCAGTTCGCATGATCCGCTCAGCAAGTAAAAAATTCCGAAACAGACTTGCAACAAGTAAATCCTGCCTGAACAACCTTTGGAAAAGGTCTGCACCATATCCATTTCCATATCAGCTTTAGACATAGTAGAAAACAAAGAAAAAAATCATTAGAGCAATAAGAGAAACAAATCAATGAAACACTGATACCATGAGGTAGGACATTCCATGCTATTGTATCAGTTACAGCAGTAAAAATCCAGTTTAGCTCTCCTAAAAGCGTCTTCCGATCATTTTGACGACCAGGAATTTTGTCAATAAGAGAGTGATCAACAGTATCATGAAGTAATGAACGACTGCAGAACCTGAATAGCATAATAAAATTTACTACAAACAAGTAACAATAATGCATATTTTTAGTTTCAGATAATTTATCAAAAACACGCTTTTGAGTAATTTAACCACAGTACGTTAAAACAAGCTGCAGGATTCCTATCACATCGCATGTCGAACTATGAAAACAATTGTTAATAAATGATCATTTTGCAATAGAGTTCAACAACATTAAAATACGGAGAGGTATGCACCCAATCTAACAAAAAAGACAGACAAATAATTTCCCACAATATCAGGATCCCCTAACTCAGCAGCAACACAATGGGCAATCTACAACAGGCAAAATACTTAATTGAGTGAGGTTGAAGGAAGTGGGCATGATGAAAGAGTTTTAAGTGAGAGAATCAAATTATTTCTAACATAGATTTCAGGGCAGAAGGAAATGCATGTGATCTTGCACGCCAGAGGGGTCAAGCTTATAGCCCAGTGCCTGCAACAATCATGGAGAAAGGTAGTGGGTTGCAGTATCATCATCCCTATTTATTCATGTAAAATATTGAATAGTATATGGTAATGCGGACTAATTCCAATGGAAACCATATAGTAGTTGGTAGTGGACATAGAGCTCCTTGAAGCCATCACAGCAGTGGAACCTTTTGGCCTTCACAAACAGACGGTGAAACAGCCACCACAGAAATTATCCTAATTTTTTTAATTAAAATCATGTGGTTGTTGAAAACCATTATATTGCAAAACTCAAATACCACTGTTCGAAAAGTCATTCCAGTGATCACTGTTTTAAATGGTGGCAGCCAAGGCATAGGCAGCAACCTACTGCCATGCATATCTATACGCAGACCCTGCTACATGGCCTAGTCTGCCTAGCCCACTAGGCAGCCCAGCTGCCTATGCGAGTGCATAATTCAAACCAATAACAGTATCGGGTTTGGATCCCATAAAAAATTGAGTCAGAAACAGTTGGGAGAAAACTGATCTTTTAGGTTTCTCAGTTCCTCCTCTTCAAAGTTGACTCCAACAACTGCCCACAAATCCCCATTCCGGCCAGCATTCGGCAATTCCAGCATGAGTCTGCTACTTCTCAGGTCTGGGCAGCAGCCACAGCACCACCAAGAATTTGATCATTTCTGTTGAATCTATTATATTCCTCAGTTTCTATTCTAACTCAGGTTTTTCTATTTTGTTTCTGCCTTCTTTTTCATTTTCTGTCCTTTTCTTGTTGCTATGTTTATTTTCTCTTTAAGCTTTTGTGTTCATTTTTGTCATTTTCTGTTTATTTTCTGTTGCTATTTACCATCTCGGAGGTATGCAGTCTCTTAACTGTCTGAATCAGCCTACTGCTTTTTAAAACCTTGCCAGTGATATATCCCAGCAAAGAGTTGTTGGCTTTATGGTGTCTCGAATCCGAATTTTCCGGATAGTCTTAATTATATTAATGGGCCTAATCCTTATCTAGATTTATCTTCTAGAAGTCTTAAATTAGTAGAAGTCTTATTTGAGTCAGTCTTCTATTTTGACTCAAACATCATTAGGCCACATCTATAAATACACCATTGATGTAAGGGTCTCAAGAGATATAGAAAATAGAGAGTGAGAGTTGGTGATATTGGAGTTTCGTCTCCGTCGTTGTAATCTTCTCTTTTCTCTTCCTCATCAATACAATATTCTCTGGATCGTCTTCCCACATATATCTCTTGTGTGCTATCTTTTCCTCTTTTCTGTTCTTCCTCTATATTGTGAATTGTGGTGGACATCGATATTTTCCGCAACAAGTGGCATCAGAGCTTGGTTCAATATGTCTACTACGAAGTTCGATATAGAGAAATTCAATGGAAAGCAAGGATTTCCTATTTGGCAAGCAAGAGTTCGTGCAATTCTTACTCAACAAGGGTTGAGACACACATTGGAGGACATCAAGCCTGAAGATGACACCGAAAGTGTCTGGGAAAACCAAAAGGCCAGCGCACATAGCACAATCCTCCTCAGTCTTACCGATGAGGTACTCTATCCGTTTCTTGATGAAACATCACCTTCAGAGTTATGGAAAAAGCTGGAGAAACAGTATATGAGTAAGTCTATCTCAAATCGAGTTTATTTAAAGCAGAAGCTTTTCAATTTTCGAATGACAGAAGGTATGAATATAGTTGATCATCTTAATGCTTTCAATAAACTTGTCTCTCAATTATTAAGCATTGATGTTAAAATTGAAAATGAAGACAAGGCAATTATTTTATTATCGTCCTTACCTCCTTCTCTTGAGAATCTTAAAACTACTCTCATGTATGGAAAGGATTTGAAATTTGACGATATTTATGCTGCCCTTCTATCTAATGAATATTTGAAAAAGATTGGAGGGGATGTGTCACACTCAGAAGCATTAATTGTCAGAGGTCGTACCAAAGAAAGATCAAGAACAGGTCGTTCTAGATCCAAATCCAAAGAAATAAACTGCAGATATTGTAAGAAGATGGGACATGCAATTAGAGATTGTTGAAGCTCAAAGCAAAGAAAGAAAAAGAATCTCAATCTAAAGATCAAGCCAAAGAACAAGTTTCAGTTGTTGAAGAGAGTTCTGATGATAATTTGGGTAACGTTCTCTCTATTAGTTCTAATTTGATCGTTACCATGATATTTGGATTCTTGATTCTGGTTGTTCTTATCACATGTGTCCTAATAAGGATTGGTTTGAAAACTACACGCCTTATGATGGTGGTTTAGTTTTGATTGGTAATAATAATCCATGCAAAACTGTTGGAATTGGAACAATCAAAATTAAGATGTTTGATAATATTATTAGAACTCTTACTGATGTCAGACATGTTCCTGATTTGAAAAAGAATTTGATCTCTTTGGGTGCTATGGATTCTGCTGGTTATAAGTATTCTGCTGAAAGTGGAGTTCTTAAGGTTGCTAAAGGCTCATTGATAGTAATGAAGGGCCTAAAGCATGGAAATTTATATGAGTTAGTAGAAAAAACCGTTGCAGGTGGAGCAGCAATTTCTCAGTCTTCTTCTTCTTCTGATATGACTCAATTATGGCATATGCGTCTCGGTCATATGAGTGAGCAAGGGTTAAATGAGCTCAACAAAAGAAAATTACTGAAAGGTCTCAACTCATGCAAATTGGATTTCTGCGAGCATTGTCTCTATGGTAAACAGTCCAAGGTAAAGTTTAACACTGGTATTCATTGCACTAAAGGCTTATTTAATTATATTCATTCTGATGTGTGGTGCTCTCCTATTCCATCAAAATCTGGTGCTCGTTATTTTGTCAGTTTTATTGATGATTTTTCCAGAAAAGTGTGGATTTATTTTTTGCATCACAAAGCCGAGGTGTTTTCTGTTTGCAAACGGTGGAAAACTTCAGTTGAAAAAAGGACTGGCAGAAAAATCAAATATCTCAGAAGTGATAATGGCGGAGAGTACAAATCAACAGAGTTTCTCAAATTCTGTGAAGATGAAGGCATCAAGCGTCACTTTACCATCCCAGGAAAACCTCAACAAAACGGTGTGGCTGAAAGGATGAACAGAACCTTGTTGGAGAAAGCACGTAATATGCTCAGTACAGCTAATCTTGATAAAGATTTTTTGGCAGAAGCAGTCAATACAGCATGCTTCATTGCGAATCGCTCTCCTCAAATAGTCATTAATTGCAAGACTCCTGAAGAGATATGGACTGGTCAACCTGCAAATTATTCTTCTTTAAAGATTTTTGGTTGCTCTGCTTATATGCATGTTGTCAAGGATAAGTTAGATGCACGTTCCAAAAAGTATATTTTCCTGGGTTATGCCAAAGGCGTCAAAGGCTATCGTTTGTGAGATCCTACTATTTCAAATGTAATTATTGAGAGAGACATAGTATTTGATGAAAGTGGTATGCTAAAATCTCTCAAGAAAGATCCCAATGATATAATGCAAGTGGAGGTGGAGCATGTAATTCCTTCAGAAGAAAATATTCAGGGTATGCCCAACTCTCAAGAAAATCTTAAGAATCAAATTTCTGAAAAGACTCCACTTCGAAGATCTCAAAGGAAAATAAAGCCACCTGAAAGGTATGGTTTTGAAGATATGGTAGCTTTTGCTTTAGTTACTGACAATGGTGATCCTTCCTCCTATAAAAAAGCAGTGCAGGATAAGAATTATTCTCAGTGGCAAGTTGCTATGAATGAAGAGATGGATTCTCTTCAAAAGAACCATACTTGGGATCTGATGAAATTACCAAAAGGTAAAAGAGCAATTGGTTGCAAGTGGGTATTTCAAAAGAAAGAGGATTTCTCTGAGATAGATGGTGTTAAATTCAAGGCCCATTTAGTTGCAAAAGGGTATTCACAAAAGGAGGGTATTGACTTTAATGAAATTTTCTCTCCTGTGGTTAAACACACATCTATTCGTTTTCTACTTGCTTTAGTTGCTTTTCATAATCTTGAGTTAGAACAGCTTGATGTCAAACTGCCTTTCTGCATGGAGAATTAGAAGAACAAATTTTTATGCAACAGCCTGAAGGGTTCATCCAAGAAGGCAAAGAAAATTTTGTTTGCAAGTTGAACAAATCACTTTATGGTTTGAAACAGTCTCCAAGGCAATGGTATAAAAGGTTTGACAATTTTATGCTGGGTCAAGATTTCATCCACTGCAAACATGATTGCTGTGTTTATTTTAAGATGGCATATGATTGCTGTGTTTATTTTAAGATGCATGCCAATAACTCATTTATTATATTGCTTCTTTATGTTGATGATATGCTTATCGCTACTCAAGACATATCTCTACTGAATGATTTAAAGTTTAAAATGAAAAGGGAATTTAAGATGAAAGATTTAGGTGCTGCAAGGAAGATTCTCGGTATGGAGATTGATCGAAATCGAAAGCATGGAAAATTATGGCTTAAACAGAGCAAATATCTCGAGAAGATTATTTCTCGTTTTCACATGCAGAATTCAAAATCCGTCAGTAATCCTTTGGCATCTCACTTCAAGCTTTCAGCTCAACAATGTCCTTCTACAGATGAAGAGCATGCATACATGGAGAACATCCCATTTTCAAGTGCTGTTGGAAGTCTAATGTATGCTATGGTATGCACAAGACCTGATATTGCACAAGCAGTTAGCGTTGTTAGTCGTTACATGACAAATCCAGGAAAAGAGCATTGGCAGGCCGTGAAATGGCTATTAAGATATATCAAAGGTACTCTTAATATTGGTTTATGTTTCGATAGGAACACAGTGCAAGAAGCCAAAATTATTGGTTACGTCGATTCAGACTATGCTGGAGACCTTGATCGACACCGATCCCTCACTGGTTATCTTTTCACTCTTTGTGGAGGACCTATTAGTTAGAGGTGTACCTTACAGTCAACTGTAGCATTATCTACAACAGAGTCTGAGTATATGGCAGCTACAGAAGCCGTCAAAGAAGCCCTATGGCTAAAAGGTTTGGCAAGTGAAATTGGTTTTTTTTCAACATGTTCTTCCTATTTTTTGCGACAGTCAGAGCACCATACACCTTGCGAAGAACCAAATGTATCATGCCAGATCAAAGCATATAGATGTCCGATTTCATTTTATTCGGGATATTATTGAAGACGGCGAGATTTCTTTACAACAGATTCATACTTCAAGAAATCCTGCAGATATGTTGACGAAGGTGATTCCGATTGATAAGTTCAACCTCTGTTTGGACTTGATCAATATTCAAGGTCGTTGATCCTATCCCAGGAGGTAATGGTAAAGACATCTATTGGAGATTCAAATTCAGAGAATAAGATGATTCGAGCCAAGGTGGAGATTGTTGGCTTTATGGTGTCTCGAATCCGGATTTTCCGGATAGTCTTAATTATATTAATGGGCCTAATCCTTATCTAGATTTATCTTCTAGAAGTCTTAAATTAGTAGAAGTATTATTTGATTCAATCTTCTATTTTGACTCAAACATCATTAGGCCACATCTATAAATACACCATTGATGTAAGGGTCTCAAGAGATATAGAAAATAGAGAGTGAGAGTTGGTGATATTGGAGTTTCGTCTCCGTCGTTGTAATCTTCTCTTTTCTCTTCCTCATCAATACAATATTCTCTGGATCGTCTTCCCACATATATCTCTTGTGTGCTATCTTTTCCTCTTTTCTGTTCTTCCTCTATATTGTGAATTGTGGTGGACATCGATATTTTCCGCAACAAAGAGTAATATATCTCCACCTAATTTTCATCACCAAATGAAATCATTTGTTAAAATCACATTAACAAAAAAAAAATTCTTCAATACTAATAACAGAGAACAATTTGGAGTAATTAACTGCCAACAAGAAAGGCATCCTTAACTTCATCCCAGAAATATCAAAACTTCAAAAACTGTCGAACCAAGTGAAGGGATTACCAAATTACTTCAAACCTAATCCCAGCTAGAGTTCTTGAGGCAAAATTAAAACTCAAACAAGCATCACCTGTGGTCCTCATGGAAAAAAAACTCTGGCAATTAACAATAACATAGATCTGCTATATTTGATATCCAGAAGATAAAAGAATTGGGAGATAATTATATTCATGTGACCTACAAGCCCTTCTAGATTAACACTTAACACAAAAGACCCATATGCACTTCTAGGTTAACTGTTAAAAAACTGAGAAAACTACTAAATCATATGGTACCAGCCCATCAACCTCCATCCCGCTCTCGCACGAACACGGAGACAGTGACCAGTTAAACTTAAAAAATAACAGTAACAAGGCACATATGTCTAGAGATAGTCTAGTAGAAACTTTGGAACAGTAAAACAACACAAGGAAACAAACATGGGACAGACCATCGAAGAGCCATTTTGATTGGAGTTGTCAGACAAGATGTGAACACATCCGCTGGAAATTCAGCACTCTGTGGAAGAATTTCATGAGCCTCACAGGCTGCAAGCAAAATGCAATCTCTTGCCAAACTAGAGCCATTAGAAGAGCTCCATTCTTGATGCTAGCAAAAGGGAAACACAGGAAGACATGAATTACGTACAATATCGTACACAATATTAGCTACAACATATGTTCAAGAAATCTTAGCAAAATACAACTAGTCATCAAGGAGGATTGTACCTCTATAAAAGAACTTATGATCATCCCAGCAGCAGAGCAGTCAAAAACATATATTGATGGTGTTTTCAACCAGGAATCAAGATCACTGATTGGCAATGGAATGTACTGTGTATAACTCTGAAGACAATGCTAGAAAACAAAAGTCAAAATGCTAGCTAGTATATATTCTGAAGGATCAAAAATAATATAAATATCACAAAGGATTGACCTTATTAAATACCCAAATTTCCCCATTAGCAGTAGGCTTAGGTACTCCATGTCCATTATAATGAAAAAGAACTCTCTCTGATCTGGCAGATTTACGGCAATTATTACAAAGCTTCTTTATGTCCTCCACAGTGGGATCAAGCTGAACTCTGTAACGAGCCTATCACATGTTGAAGGGTTTTAGGCATAACAAACAAATGTATGATGAAATTACAATGCATTTCAGGACAATAGGTGCCTTACCTTTGGTTGCCAGCGTTCATATTGAGCATGCAAAGCTTTTCCAATTGTATCAAGAGCCTTTGGTGCAGCCATGGAAAAAGGATCTGAAGAAAACCAATTCAAGAGAAGTACATTCAATTTATAAGGTGCTAGAAAGGGAGATTGATGATTGCACCAAAATAACAGTTAATCATGATAGTAATGAAAGCTTGATCCCAAAGCAGGGATATCAAACTGAATAAAAACTGGAAGAAAATAAAAGGAGTTTTATGACTTTCAGAAAACCAGACCATGGATATAGATATAAACTTGTAAAACATATGTGAATTCCATTTCATATGGATACATCTAATTGCAAATTGGTTATTGCAGGAAATTTGTTTCAAGGTCATGCTCAGAGTAGGAATATTTATGGAAGTTGGATTGAATTCCTTAGATTGGAACAGATTGTACCCTCAGGCATATGACACTTCCAAATTTCTCAAAAATCAGAAAGATCATGATATGAACAGAATTTTACAAATCATCATATAGATCAAAAAAAAAATTGATTGTCAGTGAAAAATAGTGAGCAATATGATTTTAAATTTAAGGGAGGAGGGTTTAAGACTTTTGTTGCCTTTCGTGCTCCATCAAAAGCCCAACAATAATACATTTCCCAGCTTCACATGTCAAAAGTATAAATATCATCCAAAAGTCGATTATAAAAGAGTTCCACGTCTTTGATCATGTAAATCCACAGTGGATCAAACACCTTGATTCTTTTCACCAAGAGGATTGCAACACTTAAAAGCACCACAAATAAGAACACAAACTACTCTTGTATATTTGCAGCCCATACTACTCAATCTACTTGTATCTATAAAGGGCCATTCAACAAGAAAATGACACAATTTATCCACTATATGTACATATCAAATTGAGAGAAAAACAGCAAAAAACTAAGATGAGAACAATGAATGGCTGAGTTACAGGACATACTTGAGAGTGCAAAGAATTTGGTCTTCAGCATAAACCACAATTGCCACCCAAAAAAAAAAAAAATTTTTAATGAGAAGCTTCCCGAAGGGGATATATAGACCAACTGGTATGCAAAGACAGCTGTCTTAAAACCACGGAATAATTGTGTTTGATGAAAGAAGAGAAGGAAGCATGTTTAATACAATAATACCATGTGTTATAGGTTTAAGGTTAACAAACAGTAATGTGCACGTGAAGGTTATCCAAGAAGGTTGCTTTTATATACATGTGTCAGACTTTGAAACTACTATGTAAATTACCAAATAGATCATGTTCCAAATTGTATCAATTTACAGAAAAGAGGTGGGCTGGGGAGATAAAAAGCAGCAAGTGCTGCTGATGTAACATTAGTAGAAAGATGACAAATGGCAATGGCACATACAATATTTAAGATGAAGGAAAAACAACACGGAAATAACCAGATAACAGTTGCAAAAAATATCGAGACAGTGCACAAAATAACCACAATTCTTGGTATTTTGTAGGACCACATAGGGTCAACCAAAATCTTCTCTGTATTCTGTCACAGATGGACAATCCACAACACAGCACAAGTGCTACGGCTTTAGATTATAAATTATAGCTCACACTAGATTGAGATATCATATCACATGAAAAAGGAGATACAATGCCTGAGAACAATAACTCCACACCAATGAGCAACAAAGTATTATAATACGATGAAAAATCACAGAGAAAGCACTGAAAAACATCTTGCAAGATCAATGGAGAGATTTACTCAATTTGAATAAGACCAATCCTGCAAAATTGACTTGAAAATATCGACATTTCTCTTAATTTATCAAAGTTGCAAAAGAAAAAATTTCTTTAAATTACCATCATTTAGCTTCTGTAAGGAGCTATTAAACTTTATGGAATACTGTTTAATTATCTGCATTTAATATAACAGTAGTTTGACCTCTTGAAAAGTTTGTTTGCTACCTCTGCTACCTCACGTAATTACTACATCATCATTTTAAAGTTAAATAAATTCTTTTGTAAATCCCAGGTGAAGCCAAGTCTTCAGAAAATCCAGTACTTCTGAACTAATCATATATTAACGAAGAAAAAGATGAAGACAAATTGAAGCTTCTACTAAATGACTACTGCAAAGGATTTATGAATGACCTAAAACAAGCACTCCAACACTGAAAAACTGATCATGATACATGCACTGGATCTCGCAACAATCTAACTCTAGCACTGCTACATTTTTGAGATTTAGCATAAACATCATATAGAGACATGATCAGAATCACTAACGATTTTTCTTTCTCTAACTGAGTGAAGTTTACAGAGGAAATATAACAATAGTTTTATCAACAAATAGGCTTACTGATAAGAAAACAAAAGGAGAAGAACAGATGAGCTGCGTAGGTCTCAACCAACTTTACCTATCCAGCACTCCATTCTTGCACAAGGTGAAATTTTAATTACATCTGGTGGGTCGACACTAATGTTTAAACACAAAACAAGTGCCACACATCCAGTCTTCATCTGCACTAAAGAATCTATGATCAACTTTAATAGAAGGCATAAAAGAACATACAAATTTCAGGTTAATAAGTAAGAATCTGCTTTCAACTGACAACATAAAAGAGTAAATGGTGATTAATAATATATCTCTGGGTACCTTAAAACTTGATGCAGAGAAAAGTAAGCCAGAGCAATAAATGTGCAACCAGATGGTTAGTTGCTCAATTAACAGTCAACCAACGGTAACAGTTGAGGAGCAAAATTGCCACATCATCCAATTACAGGCAGACCTCAAATTAGCAATCCTAAACAAAGTACAAGTTGGTCTACCATAGGACAACCCAAAAAGTAGTATTCCCATGAGTCAAACTAGGGTTGACAACAAATATCATTCTGAGAGGTTGATACGAACAGCATGCTGAACTAGGTTATCAGTCCAGTTTGACATAATTAATGCCCCATGTCTCAAACTAGTAGGCCTACGAGTTCCAAGTTAACCCAAATAACTGTTTATTATTAGGTAAAATAGAAAAAGAGATAGTACACGAATCATAAGCAGCAGTCAGTAGTTCTGTTTCCTAGTTTTGTCATTCTCTAATCGGAATGCATTGCTAAAAGACAAGACGAAAGTGCACGAGCCATCAACTCCTCATGCTCTCAAGTATCACGGATACGTTAAAAAACCAAGCAGCAAATGCCACAAAGAAGGAAAACCAAAACAACCAACTAATAAATAAAAGCAGCTCACCCGATCCTTGGGCCGCCACTTGGATACCAGCCCGCTCTCCGAGGGCCCAGACGGCACGGAGTCCTCAAATCCCTCGTGCCGGAAGTCGCAGAGCACCACCGTCTGCGGCAAGTAAGCCATGCTCGTGGCGGCAGCCGCCACCGGATTGATTCCAGCAGCATCAAGCTCCCGCCTCTCCAAGGCGGCAGCAAGCACATCCCCAGATTCCTCCCTCCGGGAAAACTCATCCAAATGATTCGAAACCGCGGCCGCAGACTGAGAGAACCGCGATGCCATCAAGTCCCCCAATGCCATCACCTAACCAATCGACAGCCTCGCCGCCATCGAAACCAAACCCTGGAAATGGAATCTTTTACTGGGAAAAAAAAAATAAAAGAAACGAGATTGGAGGGCTAATCCACGAAGCCTCTGGGCCAACGGCGCAGGGAGATCCGGCGGGCGGCAGCGAGGGGATCCAGCTCCGGCGGCTCGTCGGAGGAGCGGCGAAGAAACCCTAGCTAGGGTTTGGAAGGGGCCGTGGAGGCGGAGGGAAAGGGCGGAAGCGAGCGAAAGGGAGCAAACGAAAAAACATAATAATCGCACCACCTCCAAATATTATAAAGCAATTTTGCATCTATATCCCTGGAAGTCGAAGGCTTTGACTTATACCCCTATATAACTCAAATTTACACTGCTCTCTAAAGACCCACTGAACTTACGGATATACTCCTCTCTTACCGATACGGCGATATCGAATTAGAGTATAAAAGACAAATATGAACATGTTCAGGGAAATTTTCATAAAATAATACAATTACGTTGGGGCTCTGCAAGATTCTGAGCATGCAAAACTTAGGAGAATCAGGGCCGTTGGATTGGGCGAAGGGAGTGGGGATGCGAGCGCACATATGACCGTTTTTATTTTTTTATAAAAAAAGGAAGAATAATTAGAGGGTCACGAGGGGGCCGGAAGTAAATGAGAAAAATGAGGGGGTTTGGGCGAAAATGGGAAGCGACGAGGGTTTGACGGTAGTGAGGTGGCCACCGAGATGGTTGCACGCCAGCTCAGCAAGTAGCTTGCGTCCAATAGGGAATAACTGGAAGAGGGTAGCAGTAGGGCTGGACCCGGCTTACAGCTTTGTCCGTCGTTGTCCCCTATCACAAGCGTACCACCATTTCCTTCCTTCCCGGACCGAGGAAGCCGGGCTGTCGTCCCGTCATTGGGTCGGATCGGGCTGCCCGGCCCGCTGCGAGACTGCCAGCTAAGCCTAGCCTAACGGCTCACGATGAACTATCAATGTGAAATGCCTCGGAAAAATAAATAAAAGCGAAATTTTTGTGCAAATTTAGATCAAACTCTAATCATAAGGATTAGAGTCCATGGAAAGTATAGTTAATAATCTGAATTAGATATTGATTGATTAAGATAGAATAAGGGATTTTTTTTAACTCGCAAATGGAGAAAATTGGCTCTAAAATCAATTGCATCGAATGTAAAATTTAGGGCTAATTATATACATTCTCAAAATATTCTTTAATTATGAAAACTTCTTAAATTTTTGTTATTACTAATACCATCCTCTTTTTAAAAATATTTACTTACACCCACCCCTTATTTTTATTTAATCAAATTTTTTTTGAAAATTCAGTTTTTACCCTCCGTAATTTTATAATTAAATCTTTAAAAACTTATTATTTATTATATTTATAACTTTCGAATATTTCCATATAACATCCTGATATTAGTTATATTTATAAAAAACCCTCTAATATTTATAATTAAATCTTATCTTCTCTCTCGCTGATGCGCTACCTAGCCTCGTGCCGCTACTCTGTCGGTCCCCAGCGTCATTGCTCCCCTGTGCCGCTACTCTGCCGATCACCCTCACCGTCGCTCCCCCAGGCTGATGCTCTATCGGTGCCCTGCGCCGGCGCTCCCCCCCGAGCAGATCAGCACCTCCTCCCCCACCACGAGCAGATCTGTATCCCCCTCGCGAGTAGATCGACCTTTGCCTGTCCCGCCAACGAGCAGATCTGCGTCAGCGTCTCTCGCCGCAAGCAGATCTCCTCCCCTCCCCCCCACCCCCACAAAATCCTTTCCACGAGTGAACGAGCGCAGGCACAGGCGCCATGCCCGCGAGGGCGTGCGAGCACGTAGACATGAGCGCCAGAGGCAAGTGCGAGCACGGGCCCCAGGCTGACGAGGGCGGCAAGCTCGCAGGCGCAGACGCCGAAGGCCAGCGTGCGGGCATGGATGCCCGAGGTCAGTGCGAGAGCCGGCCCCAGGCGGCGAGGGTGCGAGCATAACCGGCGAGGGGTCTATTTGTAAAATTTAATTTTAAAATAAATAAAATTTGGACTTATCTATAAATTAAAATATTCAATGAGTTTCTTTTTTAAATATATAAATATTAAACTTGTAATTTTAAATTTTAAGTTTTAAAACCTTTAATGTATTTTTTGTAAAATTTTATTTTAAACATGATAAAAAATTTAGACTTATTTATAAATAAAAATATTCAAGGGATTTATTTGTAAATATACAACATGAAACTTGTAATTTTAATTTTAAGTTTTTAAACCTTCAATGACTTATTCATAAAATTTAGTTTTAAAATAAATAAAATTTAGACTTATTTATAAATAAAAATATCCAAGGAGTCTATTTTTTATGTATAAATATTAAACTTGTAATTTTAAATTTTAGGTTTTAAAACCTTCAATGTCTTTTTTGTAAATTTTTATTTAAAACATGATAAAAAATTTAAAATTATTTATAAATAAAAATATTCAAGGGATCTATTTGTAAATGCACAAATATTAAATTTGTAATTCAAAATTTTAATTTTTAAAACTTCAATATTGTGAAATTTTATGAAAAATTGATAAAATTTGGGCTTATTTATGAAAAAAATTTGAGAGATCTATTTGTAAATAGACAAAATATTGAACTTATATTTTAAAATTTTAAGTTTTAGTACCTTCAACTCTTTTTTGTAAAATTTTATTTTAAAACCTATAAATTTTGGACTTATTTATAAATAAAAGAATTAAAGGGACTTATTTGTAAATTCACAAATATAAATTTTGCAATTCAATTTCTTATATAGGGTTTATTTGTAAAATATTTAAAATATTTAAGGTCCTTTTTATAAATTTTCATTTAAAAAATATTAACATTTGGGTTTTTTATAAATAAAAAAATTCAAGGGATTTTTTTGTAAATATACAAATATTGGGGTCTATTAATAAAATATTTAAAATATTTCAGCTCCTTTATAAATATTTTTTTGAAAAATATTAACATTTGGACTTTTTTATAAATAAAAAAAATTCAAGGAGCTTATTTGTAAAAATATAAATATCACGATTTATTTATAAATTATTTAAAATATTTCAACTCCTTTAAAATTATGGAGGGTAAAAGCAGAAATTTTTGGAGAAAAATTTAATTAAATAACAATCAGGGGAGTGTAGGTAAATATTTTGAAAAGAATAGTGGTATAGGTAATTATAGAAATTCCGGAGGATTTTTCGTAATTAAGAGATATTTGGGGGTGTATGTTATTAGCCCTAAAATTTATTGTGGAACAGAAAATAATCCAAATAAATATTCCTAAATTTTGCATTTGAATGAGAAAAACATTAAAAATCCACACATTTCAGATGATACCATCAGCCATGGTTTTTTTTTTGGAAAAAAATAATTACGAAAAATCCTATGAAATTATGTTTAAATTAAAAGAGATTTTTAATTTTTGGATATTTTAAATTTTCCTGGAAATTTTGCATTTTCTTAATGCTTTAACCGATAAAAAAAATATGGGATTTTGATTTCTATTCAATTACGAAAATTAAATCCTCAATTTTAAGAATTTTTGTTTGCTTGAAAATTTTTTTTTTCATGCAAATCAAATAGAGGAAAACTGAATTTTCCACGATTTTATTTTTAAAACTCCACTTTTTCTTCGATCCAAATACCCTCTAGTTATGAAAAAGCCCTGAAGTTATCACTATAAAAATATATTATAAGAATATGTTTACTGGTTATCCGCTATAAGAGAAGAAGATGGCGAACAAGGTTAAGAACCTATTGGACAATGCTATAAAGCTTAGTATTACAACTTCATTTTAGTATCAAGCAAGCTATTAAATTTCGGCTTAAACTTACTTTGTAACAATTCAACCTAAATTTTGCTTTTAAATTTAAAAAATTATAATACTCAAATTTATATATTACTTTTATAATGTATCACTGTCTTAGTCCAATAAAACAGAGCTTTGCCTTGTTCTTAAGAGATTTGATTTGAATTCTCCTCCCTCTATTTTCTTTTTAATTTTTTAAGTAATTTTATCAAAAAAATTAAGTAGTTAATATTTTTTAAAAAATATGTCTATGTAATTCTTTCCTTTTCATCTTTTAAAGTAGTTTTTATAAAAAATTAAGTATTTAATTTTCTTTAGATATATTTATATAATTTTTTTATCTAAAATTTATTTTTTTAATTTTTAAAATATATAATTTATATTTTTATATTATATTGGTATCAAAAGACGTGTTCAATATAATTGGTTAAAAAATTAGTATTGGTCACTCAATATGGGTTTGAATCTTGGCTACAATAATTTTTTTTATATATTTTAAGTAATTTTTTACTAAAAATTTTTATTTGATAATTTTAAAAGAATATCTTTATATAATTTTTTCATATTTTTAAAACTTGTTTAAATATTTTTAAATTTAAAATCAAAATTTAGTAAAAAAATTTAAAAAAATTATTCAAAATTGAAATAAAATATTGAAATGATAGAAATCTATAAATTTTTATGGGTATCGAAATCTATATCAAATTCGTAAAACCTAACTATTAAGTCATCATCCAAGTAGGGCAATGAGGCTTGTCTCATAGACTATCAAGTGAATTCATTGTTATAATCCAGTCCCATGAATTATAAGGGCCTGTTTAGTTCGATTCCGAATTTAGGAATCGTGAGAATTGAGTAATTCCGGGGAATTGAAAGAATTGAAGGAATTATATAATTTCAATGTTTGGATGAGTATTTACTATAGGGAATTAAGAATTGGCCAATTCCTAAATTCTAAATTCCGTTATTTGGTTGACAAATGGAATTGATCAATTCTATAAATTGTTAAATTTTTGTATTTGGTTGACGTGGGAATTGAAAATTAGCATATTATACAAAATATTAATTTAAATATAAATTAATACAGAAATATAATAAACTTAATTTAAAATTTTGTAATTATAGAAATATATGTTAACTAATTATTATTATTTAATATAATATTATTATTTTCATGTAAAATAATTTTTTAAAAAAATAGTTTCTTTTTTATCATATTTTATTTGTAAATAATTAGAAAAGTATAATAATGTTATTATTAAACATATAAAAATAATAAATAATAATAAATATTTTTGAAAGGTCAAAAAAAGACAGACTATGTAAGTAACTTATCATAATCAATTACAGATTTATTTAATATAATTTTGTTATTATCTTCTCAAATAATTTTTAATAAACATAGAAAATATATACTTATTTTTTGAAAATAATTTATTTGTAAGTAATTTGAGAAATAAAATAATTTTAATTTTAAAATTATTGAAATAATTTTAAAAATTAATAAGATTTTACAAAAAGACTTAAAAATAAAGGGACTTCAGTTTCACTATATGTACAAATATCATAATAAATATTACAATGATTTGTATCTACTACAGAGATAACTTAATATATTACAAAAAATAGCTTAGTAGGTTAATACAGAGTCTCGTGTTCTGGAATTGAGTTCAGCACTACCTTCATCTGGTGCTTCTTCCGGAAAGCGAGCTGAAGAGTCTTGGTCAAGATGATGGGTGTGCCCCCAAAACAGCCAGCAACATACACCTCAAGAGTAGGCAACGAAATCTCAGGATTTGTATGTTGCTTCCCTCTCAAGAAGCTTGAACCAGCATAGGTCTTAGGCTGGCATCTCATGCTCCAATTCTTACCAGGAGTTTTAAGCCACAGACCTTGAGAGCTCATCCTCCTGTGTATGGAACAATGTCAGTTGTCAAAAGCTATATCTCTAGAGAATTACAGATAAACTTTAGAACTATAGGAAGGAATAATGGAAGTTCAAAGAAATCTCAAACCTTAGCTTTCAAGTGCAAAAAAACTTGATCACTAGCCTTGACAAATTGATCTCTCTCCTCCTTTATCTTATTAAGGTGTGATACAATAGATGCCAAAGAAAGATTTATCTACAATGAGAAATTTGTGAACGTCAACATCCCAATAATCATTCTTATAAACTACTTATGCTAAATAACCACAGCCTTACATCTGCATAAAAAATGGATCAGATAAAATGCCATAAAGTTTGAACCATCAGTACTTCGAAGGAAAAAAATATCATAGATGTCTGACATCCAAGACCTCAGACAATACAAGCAAGAAAAAAACAGTGACCTAGCAATTTATTTGTTGCAACATTTAGATCGAATAACACCTCTTCATTACATGACCACACAAAAGTTGATAAAATCCATGAAAATAATTGATTATTACGTTAATAACAATCTTGCAAGTAATGAACTATAAACACTAAATATATATCAACATTGACACAGTTGGTAGAAGATCCAATATAACATACTTTTTATAGAGGTAACAAAATAAAAACCTTTTGCATTTCGGCCTCAAGTTCATCTCTTTGCCTCTCAAGTAATGCAAGCTCAGCACCCAGTTCCTAAATTAGTTGATAGAAAAAACTTGACAATTTTCAGTAGGCTAAAGAACAAGATACAACTCAAACATGTCCAGAAAAAGATGCATTATTTTTCAATAACTGGAAGCAAACAGATAAGTCTTCTCTAGTGATCTACGCATCACTGGTTTCGCATCACTAGTTTCAGTAGTAAAAGTAGCCTCTCTGCATGCAGGAATAAAACTATTTTTCTGAATCTTGCTTTGACTCTTTCTAGACCCCAATTTCAACAGGTGGTCCTTATGGTAATGGAAGGACCCCAGAAAACAGCAGGTCATCTTTGTGATAGACCTCAAATCTCACACTTTCCTTCATCCTAATGGTATCTGTGCTCACAAATGTGGCCTCCTCTGACTTCTTGTCCACTCTATCCCTTCTAAGTGAGGAAGAGACAAGGTCTGAAGATATGCTACTTCTTCTTCCATTCACTTCAAGAATGGTATCAGGAGTAAGTGGGATGTGGTTAAGAGTGAGATGCTGAGGAGTAGAATCATCAACCTCACAGTTGCTCAATCTCACATAAAAGACCCTCAGATCAAACTAAGGTGAGGACTTTGGAAAGTATAAAGGGTGCACGATGATCTTCCGACTGGAACTCAATAACTCATCCTTGATAGTGGTCGGATCACAACAAATGCCCATTATTGGACTATGATCTATATCAGAACAAAAAGAACAAACGCTAGGACTTAGAAAGAACAAACATCACAACTTTGAAGTTAGCACATCAACAAAAATTTCCCCATTTTAGTAAAAAGCAGTAAAATCCTGTAACAATCGATGGGAATCCAAGCAACTTGAACGACAAATCTCTGAGAAATTTTTTATAGCACGTATTCCTAAATCTAAAACTATATAAAAACACTATAAAAAGCAAAATATGATGATAAATTTTGATAGAAAAACAAAAAAAAACAAAATAAAAAACTGGATCTAATTGTCTTCCCCAAAGGACATGGATGTTCAACCCAAAGAAACCCTTATAACATCAAATCAAAATTCTTTCTTCACAAAATGGAAGATCTACAAAAATATTGAAACCCCAATCATGAAACCCCACAAGAACACAAAAGCTGGAATTAAATCCATGCCTCCACAGAGCACCATAAAATTAGAAGAGCAACCACACTGAACTCGAAAAAAGAACCAACTTTTCAATCAAACGGAGAAATTCAAATGAGAAGAGCAAACAAACAATAGATAACAAACGACCAGCGCGATCGGGGCGCAGTCGAGGCGTTGGTCGGGGCGTTGGTCGAGGCAACGGTCGGGGCAGCGGTCGGGGCGTTGGTCGAGGTGCAGTCGGGACAGCGGTCGAGGCGCTAGAGCAGCTCATGAGCTCGATTGAGAACTCAGCCGGCTAGAATCGTGGGAAAATGCAAAGAAATCACGGGGAAAACAGAGAAAAGCACAACCGATTCCGGGGGGAAACCACGTTTTCCTCTGCTTTTGCTAGGGGAAAAAAAGGGGAATTGAGAGAAACTGGAATCAAGGGATTCCCTCGATCCCGGTTTCTGGGAATCGAAACAAACATGGAAATGGAGGGAATTGGATCTCAATTCCCTCCATTCCCCCGATTCCGGGTTCTGGGAATCGAAACAAACACGCCCTAACGAGATAATGGTGGAGGCCATGGTGAGGTAAATAGTCTTGAAGTCCTACATGAGGTCGGAGGCCATGGAGACAATGCTCATTATGACGTCGCACAAGACTTGACCAGCAATAAGCCTGTTGTGGGTGGCGCCAGCCCAGACATTGTAGGGATTGCAAAAGTTGAGGGTAAGTGTGATGGCATAGACGATCACGACTTGGTAGGGGTAGAGCTCGGGGAAGATGTAGAAGACAACGGATATGGAGACTGATGGAGACGAGAGTCAAGGCGAGATAACTGACGATGACGGCAAGGGTTGGGATTTGCTCGTAGAGGAAGGTCTGGGCCAGGTGGTGGTGGAGTTGGGTTGGCTCTTGTGCTTGGTGTAGACGTCATAAGAGTTCCAGGGGAGGACGGCGATGAACTGGAAGACTTCGTCACCAAGAATCATAGCGATGGAGATGAATACTTGTTGCATGAAATTGTTTATTTGCACTTGTAACCCTAAAATTTGCGCTATTTTATTCCATATCCTTAAGAGTTGAGAAATTATATTATCCCCTTATTTAAATATTTTTTTCAAAAAAAGGTTATAAATGAAAGATTTGATCATTAATGTAATTTTTATTATTAACTATCTTAAAATATCAATAAAGAAAGGATTATTTATAAATATCAAGCAGAAATTTTTGATATAATATTTTGAGAAGTATATATATATAAAAATAATTTGATTATGTTATATCATAAATAATGGACAAAAATTAATCTTATGGGTAATTTTTGTGAGAAATTTTGATATAATTACAATTAGGTGAAGAAATATACGTGTAATATCAAATATTCAGCCAATTCAGCCAATTCATGGTGCCCTTGACTTGCACATGCATGCATGAGTTGGATCATGGCCCAGTTAAGTGGGTGTAGATTTTACTGTTGGGAGTGTGTGGGTGCCTAGATTTCAGTGCATGACCAACACCTGGTTATGATTTGGTTTGTAGCATAGATTGCCAAGGATTGTTGCCAATGATCTTGTCAAACTTTCCAGGTGGAAGAGATGTGCTCTTTCGATCTTTCTCAAAGGGACTTGTCACCACATGAGCATCTGAATCTTACAAATGTAAAACAAGTTTACAATATGGGTGTTAGTTTGACACAACCCGTGATAAGCCATGTCAAATAATGGTGTATAAAACACGGACAGCAATAGACTACGTCAAGTAAATGTGTCATATACACGGCCCATATGCACGGGCCGTGCTCAGTATTTCCCTAATGATTTACAAAAAATTTCTTCCAAGTTTACGCATTCTAACGCTTGATAGACAGTGGTTTAGTCTTTTTCTATTAAATTCAATATTTTTTAAAATTTTCTATTTTTTCATTTTTTATATTTTAAAAAAATTATAAATAAAATATAAGTATAAAATCAAGTGTTTGGTATGACAAAGAGCCATAAGCACATTGGATATAAGTTATGTCTTACGCTATCAAAATTTTGCAGGTTGTATTCAACATAGCCCATTTTATATTTTTACTAAATCTTTGTATTTTTTATTGTTGCAAAATTGACTCAAAAGCAAAAATTGTTTAAACATAAAATTTGGTAAATTTTTATTTTCTGAACGTTTAAAATTCTGAATATTTTAATTGTTAGTGTGTATTTGTTTGAAAACATTTTAAAATTATGAATTTAAAAATTGGGGTGTTGAGAACCTCAAGTTTTTATTTTTAATCATTTCTTGTCTGAATTCAATTCTCAATGCTAAAAAATAAAGGTCAACATGTATTTGACATAATTGGCCATGATTTGACCATCCAAATATATATTTGACCATTTCTTAATCTTCATACGATAATATTATAGAAATAGAAGAAGATGGAGAAGATGCACCATTGACAACATCACTAAGACAATGATAACCCTTAAGAATTATTAATCGGTATTAGTATTAAGAGATTATGAAACTAATACAATATTGCAGCTCATCTCCATCTTCTCACTTCAATTATGCCCATGGTGGTGAGCAAGTACTTTTTCAACATCGTCATCAGTGGTGACAGCATGCTTGTGATTGTAGTAGTGCTTAAGCATTACGCCGGAGAGCACCGCTAGCGTCAACGCCTGAGCGTGCATCCTACAAATCAAGCCTTATTTTATCAATTTGATCAACTAAAACAAAATCTCAATTTCAAGAATAAAAAGTACCTAGCATGTATAAGTCAGAGGTTGGTCTTGAGTGGTGACTTATTGCGACTGTAAGCCAACAACCCTGCAACCACAGAAGCCCATAGCATTCCTACAATGAAAAACCACTTGATTACACCTAATAATGTCTTATCTGTTTCTAACAAGATTTGAAATTACACCTAATAACGTCTGATCTGTTTCTAACAAGATTTGAACTCCAGTATCTCCATATTGCAAGCTTACCAAGGCTGGTGAGCTTGTGCTCAAGGACCCATGATTGCAAGGAGCTCATGCTTGGGACCAAAAAGGAATGGGATTGAAATGGTAGGGAAGTAATGGTGCAGAAAAGTGAGGTTTGTTTATACAAAAGGGATCCATAGGAAAAGCATGCCACTTATTTGGATAGTGAATCAGGGACGAAGGAGCAAAACCATGGCCTGGTGTGCTCTATGTTTCACTTTGTCTTTTAATATTCAGTGAAGGAATAGTGGTGTACATTCGACAGACATGAGAACATGGGAAATGGACAGGGCTGGTGGCGGTGTTCTACAAACCATGTGCATAAGGAATGAATCGCAAGGGCTCAATGAGAGAGAAGGGTTGAATGTTAGTTTTTGCTCTTGGCTCACCTTCAACTCAAAAGAAATGGAAAGCTTTATGCCTTTTTTGTTGTACTTGAAATTTGCTAAATGTAGATAATGGTTTTGGGTTTTTTCCATACATGTACCCTTTACAAAACATTATTTCCTTTAGTATGTCAAAACAAAATTTGTTGAATTTTGGACTTAACCCTGTAAATCTAGGGTGTAAAGGTTAAATATCCAAGTCAATATTCGGTTGAATTTCTAAATTTATTGTTATTTACAATAGACTTGGACAATTCAAGATCAAATTGCTTAGCTAACACTCAGATCGCCAAATCATAAAAGAAGACTATATAACACACAAGGCTTTTTAAAAATATTGAAATTTCTTTTGATTTAAGGACCTATTTTTTATAAGTTGATGAATAAATAGAGGAAAAGTGAAAAATTATTTGAGTGTATATTTTGTAACAACATAATATGATAAAAATACAAGTGAGATCACAACAAGAGTAGAGAAGTAGTAAAATATAAACGAAATAATAAAAATATTGATAAAGCATGTGTTTTAGTATGTTGTCTTCAAAGAGTTAATTGCTCTTTTTAGGTATATCATTCTCCTAACACTCTCCTAAAATAGAGGATCAATTTTTCGACATTTTTGTACTTGAACATTGGTATGAGAAACCCTTTTTATAGTACAGTATATTCGAAGATGAATTAATTTTAGAAAAATACAAACATTGATGAAAACTAATTCCAAAAAGATATAATTATTAGGAATAATCGATTTGCAATAGAAAATCATTCAAAAATTATTTTAAGTTTGAATTTCAAATAAAGTCAAAATTGAAACAAAAAAATAAAAAAAAATAATCCAAAATTTCAAATAAAAATGAAACTTAAGTAATATTACTTTAGAAATTTATAAAAAAAAAGGTTTTTCTTAATAATCACCATAAGTTTTAAATAAGATTTTAACTCCTCAAACACAATATATCATATTTTTAATGATAAGTATCATTCGGATGTGAACCTTCATCTAGTAGTAACCTGTTTCAACCTACATAGAAACTTAGTAACTTTAGCTTTTGAACTTGACTCTTATTGTACAAAGTTTTGTTATGTTGTGTAGATAGTATAGGATCACTAAAAAGGAATTTCAACTAATTAATGTTTTAATAATCATGCATCGCATCTTGGTTTCATGAATGCTCTAAAAAATTAGTCTATTCTCATAGAATATGACTCTATACTTACACTCACATAGAAGAGTTCTCCAAAAATGACTTGTATCTTTCACCCAGTTCTTAGGCCTTAAACTTACTAAAAATTTATACTTTTGCTACAATATAACAATATAGCATTTATCATCATAGAAAAGAACTATAAAATAGAAGTAGTCTTCATTTTAATCTTCTATTTAGTTATCCATTCATATTATTTTTTATCCATAGAACCTTCTTGTGAGATCTCTAGTTAGACAGGTTGGGTTACCATTGGAGATAATTAATAAACACATCTCAGTCTCATCCCCTTTGATGAATCATAAATTAGTCTTTTTGTTGATCTTTTTATAAATAAATATGGTGTGTTTTTTGTTGATTTGATATAATCAATAGAAATTAACATATTAATAGAAGATCTTTTAAAGTTTTGCATCTTCTTTGTATGTGCCTAGAGTTCTTAAAATTATGTTGCTTACTATTAATTTTGACAATTATTGTTTAGTAATCTCAATCGACATGTATTGTTAGAATAGATTTCAACAATAAAGAAATATACGACAGAAGATCTTTAAGACATTTGATCTTAGTACTTGTTGTCTCAAGAGTTATTAATTTAGTTTTCATAATAGATTAGGTTATAATAGTCTATTTACCTAAGTTCCAAGAAACAACTACACCTCCAAGAATGAGCACATATACACTTGTAGCCTTGGTCTCATATATACCTAAGATTCAATTAGCATCACTATATGCTTCAAGCAATATTGAAAATCTAGTATAATGTAGACCATAATCTATGGTTCCCTTGAGGTATCTCATCGCTCTTTCTAACGCACACCAATGTTGTCTATTAGGTCAATCAGTACTACGAAATAAATTCATAGCATAAGTAATATCTAATTTAGAGGAATTAACCAGATACATAAGTGAACCAATCACTTGCATATACTTCAATTGATTTATCCCTTCTCCTGTGTATTTTTTTAATTTAACGATAAGATCAAAAGGCATCAATGTAACTTTACTCTCAAAGTGATTGAATCTTTCAAATAATTTATTAACATAATGAGTTTGGTTTAGAATGATGTCATTCTCGTCTCTCGTTAGTCTAATATCCAGACTAATATTCAACATAACACTAGCCTTATTCAAATCTTTCATATTAAAAAATGTGATAGGAAAATCTTGATCTCATGAATAACTCTCATATTAGTGTCGAAGATTAATAATGTCATCCATATACAAGTAGGGGTGAGAAAAAAAAAATAGAAAAATAGTATATTGTATTGTATTGGTTGAAAATCATATCAGAAAATCAGTTCTTAAAGTATATTAGTATGGTTTCGACTCTCAATTTTTTTAAAATTGCAAAATTGGTTTCTATTATACAAAAATTAGTGAACTAGAATCGTACCAATTTTAAATATGTATATAAATATATAAATATATAAATATATAAATATATATATATATTATATATATTATATCATAGAATATCTATATATTATATATATTTATATATATATATATTACATATATATTAAAAAATACTTTCATATTTATAATTTTTTAAATATATTTCTTAATTATACAAAAATTATAGTTTTAAAAAATACCATAAAAATATATTTTATAAATTATATTTACTTATTAAAATATTATGATATAAAATTTAAATTTTAAAATTAATAGTTTGAGAACTTGGTATGTCAGTTTTAAAATCATTTTAAAATTGGTTTAAAACTAAAATAAAAAATCTGGTTCTTAACCCAAATTGGTATGATTCCAATTTTAAGATTTTCAAAAACCAAATTTTAGTTTCAGTTCTAAAAAACATGCAATCAATATAATTTACTGGTTTTGCTCACCCCTATATATAAGCATAGAATAACATTTTCACTTCCACTAAACTTAGACTACATATATTTATCAATTTTAATCACCAAGTAACCATTGAATATTAATATTTAATTGAATTTATCATGTTGTCTACGGGTTTGTTTCAATCCATACGAGGATTTGACAAGTCTACACACTTTGGTCTCATGACTAGGCACCACAAAAATCCTCTAGTTATTACATATAGATCTCTTTCTAAAACTCTCCATTGAGAAAAGCTATCTTAATGTTCATTTGATGAATTTGGAGATTAAATATAGAAGCTAGCTATCAACACTTGGACTATGGGTAGTCTGGAGATACGTGAGTAGATATCAAAATAATCTATGTTCATTTGATGCAAGTCTTGCTTTGAGCTTGTCAATAGTTTCATCATGTTTCAATTTCTTTTTAAAGATCCACTTGCACTCAATAACTTTATACCTTAGCAGTAAATCAAACAACTCCCATGTCTAATTGGAGAATATTGAATCCAACTTATTTTTCAAAGCTTCTTTTCAAAAAGTAACCTTATTTGAAGCTAGTGTTTATGAAATTATAGTGTGATCATTTTCTATTAAATGCAAGTAAAAATCATCTTCAAATGTCTTTTTTATTATAGTTATCTTACTTTTTTGTTCAAAAGAAGTACCAACAATAGAATTATTTTCAATCCTAGTAGAGATAGACAAAGGTTTAGATATCTAATCACCCTCATTAACTTTAGTTGAAGTTTCGAAAGGGAACATATTTTTGAAGAATGTGATGTCTCTTGACTCTAAAATTGTGTTTACTAGGACCTTATTAGTTTCTATTTAATAACTAGAAACCACTATACCTTACTTTGAGGTTCATAATTTATAAAAATCACGTCAACTATTTTGGGCCTTAATTTTTTTTCTTATTTTGAGCTATACTAATCTTCACTATATGGAAGCTCCATTGATACAACACAGAGACGAACAAGTGCTACTACGTCGAGGAGGATGGAAGACCTTCCCCTTCATCATTGGTGTATTCTCTTTCTTCTCCCATCTATTGCTACTCAAATTGTGTATGTGATATATATGTATAAATCTCTGGTATTTTTTTTTCTTTGGGAACGCAGCGCCGACGGTCGGGGTTGGGATCGCGGTTGGCGGGGTGCTGTCGAACCTGGTGGTGTATTTGGTGCAGAAATATAACATGGGCGGCGTCCAGGCGACGCAGGTCTTCAACGTCGTCAATGGATGCATCAACATCATCCCCATCATCGGCGGCATTGTTTCGGATGCTTGGTTTGGCTGCTATGCCATCGTCGCAGCTTCCACGGCCTTTTGCTTGCTTGTAAGTAATTGGTCGGCCCCTAGTGCGACTCTTCCCAGAAGTGATCTTGAATTCAAATCTTATTTCAGACTTTGGTTTCTCGTATGTTTTTGGTCGAAATCTATCCATTTTAGCCAAGACGTGTTGGTTTCGTTCAAAATTTAAAATCTGATAAACCGATCAACTCGTGATCATATTTCTCTTAAACTAAATTCAAATTAGATATAGAGATTTACATTTAATTACGACATTACGGCTGAACTGAAATCATCTGTTGTGAGCCGGTGGAGTTGGACACCAAGGCCTAGGTTGATCTTGGCTAAGGTCTACTTCATCTCCTGTGCCATACATGTGGAGATTTGTGCAGTTTAATTAAAATAATTAATATTTTTTTATTTAATATTGTATTAATTTTAAAAAAAATGTGTTTGCAGAACGTTAGACGCTTCTCTATAAAAATAATATTTAAACTGTAAAAAACAATATCTTGACCTGATAGTTGCCTGTCTGTGGTTTTTGCAAATACGCCCTACATTTTATTGTATTTGTGGATTTAACCAGATTTGCTTGGACGCTGACAGGGAATGATTCTGATCACCTTGACATCAACACTTTCTTCACTACGGGCACTCCCTTGCTCACCCTCAAGCTGCGTATCCGCAACACCGTCTCAACTCTTAATCCTCTACCTCGCCATTGCCCTGACAGCCATCGGCATCGGCGCCACCCACTTCAACAACGGCGCCATGGGCGCCGCCCAGTTCGACACCGAGCCAGGACAAACTACCTTCTTCAACTGCTTCTTCGCCGCCGTCTACGTCGCGGCCATCATCGGCCACACCACCATCGTCTACGTCGAAGACAACGCCGGCTGGCCCTGGGGATTTGGCTCGGGCGTTGTCGCCACTGCCCTCGGCCTCTGGCTTTTCCTCCACGGAACTCGCCGTCATCGTCACTCCAAGCCTCAAAAGAATCCGTTCATAACCTTCTTCCACGCTTTGGTTTCTGGCGAGCAAGAGGAGGACCTGAAGGCGATTCTCCGGCTTGCGCCGCTGGTGTCCAAGTCTCTTCTTCTAAGGACCACCATTGCCATGCAAGGCAGCTTCACAATTCTGCAAGCGCTTGCTATGGACAGGCATCTTGGCGGCGGCTTTTCGATCCCCGCCGGGTCGGTGACCGTCTTCGTCTTGATCACTTCGACGCTGGCGATCTCCGTTTCGGACCGAGTTATCTACCCAGCATGGCAGCCGAGCCCGCTGCAGCGCATTGGGGCTGGCCACCTAGTCAATGCACTTGCGATGGGTTGCTCGGCTTTGGTGGAAGCGGGAAGGAGGAAGGCGCAGACAATGTCGGTGCTGTGGCTCGTGCCAGCATTGGTTATGGCGGGGGTTGGGGAGTCCTTGCATTTTCCCGGGCAGTTTGCCTTGTGTTATCAGGAGTTTCCGGCGTCGCTGAGCAGCTTGGCGACGAGTGTGGTCGGGTTGATGACTGGGTTGGGGTATTACACGGGCACCGGGATCACGGCGGCCGTGAGCGACTTCACCGGATGGTTGGAGGATGATTTGAACCAGTCAAGGTTGGATATTGTTTATTGGTTGCTGGCAGCCATGGCGGCGACGAACCTTGCCTACTTCCTCTTGTGTGCAGTGTTGTACCGGCAGCGGAAGTGAGGCATTTCGTCGAACAGTTGCAAACAAGCGGAATTTATAGGGATAATTACGGGTGACCCCGTAATTAGCCTTAATTACGGTAAACCCCTAATTTTCGTAATTACCCCACCCCTCAAATTCGCCCATATTTACCACCTGATTGTTATTTAATAAAAATTTTACTAAAAAATTTCGATTTTACTCCCAATTATTTTACATATACCCCCTAAAAACTTACTTTTTTATATTTAACCCCCGGATTTTGGATTTTTGCAAATAACACCCCCAAAGAAATCAGCTTTACAAAAAAGCCCTGGAAATTTGAATTTTTGCAAATAAACCCCCGAAAATTATTCCAATTTATAGAAAAGTCCCCGAAATTCGGATTTTTGCAAATAACACATCGAAAGAAATCAGAGTTACAAAAAAGTCCTCGAAATTCGAATTTTGCAAATAAGCCCCTGAAATTATTCTGATTTACAGAAAAGTCCCCGAAATTCGGATTTTTGCAAATAACACCCCGTCGCGCTGGCGGGAACGGGGGAGGGGGAGGCCGGTCGGCGGCGGGAGCGGAGGCGGCGGCCGGCGGCGGGAGTGGAGCCGGAGGCCGGGCATGGGGGAGCGGGCGGATGGATGCGGGCGGCCTGAGCGGAGGCGGAGGCCGGGGCGCCGGCGCGCCGAAATATGGGCGCGGACGGCCATGGCCGAGGCCGTTCCGCCCCCGCGTGCCGGGGACGGAGGTCGAGGTCGGCGCGCCCGCGTGCCTGGGACGGACGGCCTTGGCCTTGGCCGTCCGCACCTGCGTGCCGGCGCGCCGGCCTCGGCCTCCGTCCCTGGCACGCGGGGGCGGAACGGCCTCAGCCTCGGCCTCCTTCCCCGGCGCGCGGGCGCGGATGTTTGCAAATAACACCCCGAAATTATTCAAATTTACAGAAAAGTCCCCGAAATTTTGATTTTTGCAAATAACTCCCCGAAATTATTCCGAATTACAAAAAAGTCCAGAACTTTCTTATAAAACCCTCTTCTTCCTGTAGCCCTAAACGCATCTGCGCCGTCGCCGTCGCTGCTCTGCTCTATCGCTGTCGCCGTCGGTCCCTGCACAACTGCTGCGGTCGCTGCCCCGCCGGCTCGCCGTCGCTGCTCTGCGCTGCGCCCCCCACGACGTGGCCGTCGCGGTCGCCGTCTGCCCTCGTGCCGTTGCTGCCCCGCCGGCGAGAACACCGCTGTCCCGTCGCTGCTGCCCTGCTTCGTCCTCAGTAAGCCACCATCTTGTTCTTCGTTGCTGCCCTGCCTCCACCTTCCTCCGCCGTTCCCTCGCGCCGTTGCTGTCCCGCCTCCACCTCCCCGCTCGACGGCCTCGAACCCATCCACCACTCCCGTCCCTGCCCCTGCTCCCAGACGGGCTCCGACACCCCCGCCGCTGTCCCCGCCCGTGCCCCCAGATGGGCTCCGACACCCCGCCCTCCCTTTGCCTCACTGGCCACCCCTATCCTTGCCACTCCCCGCCCCCCCGCCCCCCCTGCTCCCAGACGGGCCTCCGACCACCCCCGCCCCGCCCCAGACGAGCTCCGACCACCCGCCCCTTCCCTTGCTCACTAGCACCCCTTTTTTTGTCCCCGCCCGTACCCCTCCCGCCCCCGCCCCCCCTGTCCACGTCCCTGTCCCTGTCCCTGTCCCCGTCCCTTAAATTATTTTTTTTAAATAACTCTAAATTTTTTTAAAACTAATTTTTACATCTTTACATTTAAAAATAGACCACCTTTAATATTTTTCTTTATAAATACGTCCAAAATTATTTATTTTATAAATAAATTTTACAAATAAGTCATCGCTTAAAATTAAAATTACAAGTTTCATGTTGTACATTTACAAATAGACCCCTTCAATATTTTTATTTATAAATAAGTCTATATTTTTAATCATATTTTAAATAAAATTTTACAAAAAAGACATTAGTGTTTTTTATATTTATAATTATAAATTTAATATTTATAAATTAAAAAATAAACATTAAATTTTTTTTAAAAAATAACTCTAAATTTTTTTTAAAACTAATTTTTACAAATACACCCCTCGCCGGAGGCCCGACGGCGCGCCGGACGGCCCGCCGGCACGCGGCCTCGGACGGCCTCCGCACGCGGGAGCGGAGACGGACGCCGAGGCCGTTCCGCCCCCGCGTGCCGGGGACCGAGGCCGAGGCCGGCGCGCCGGCACGCGGGAGCGGACGGCCAAGGCCAAGGCCGTCCGTCCCCGGCACGTGGGCGCGCCGGCCTCGGCCTCCGTCCCCGGCACGCGGGGGCGGAACGGCCTCGGCCTCGGCCTCCGCGTGCGGGCGCGCCGGCCTTGGCCTCCGTCCCCGGCACGCGGGGGCGGAACGGCCTCGGCCGTGACCGTCCGCTCCCGCGTTACGGCGCGCCGGCGCCCCGGCTTCCTCCTCCGCTCCAGCCGCCGGCCTCCGCCTCCGCTCCCTCCGCCGGCCTCCGCCTCCGCTCCCGCCCGCCCGGCCTCCGGCTCCGCTCCCGCCGCCGGCCGCCGCCTCCGCTCCCGCCGCCGCCTCCACTCTCCCCCCCGTCCTCGCCCGCGCGACGGGGTGTTATTTGCAAAAATCTGAATTTCGGGGACTTTTCTGTAAATCAGAATAATTTCAGGGGTTTATTTGCAAAAATTCGAATTTCGAGGACTTGTTTGTAAATCTAATTTCTTTCGGGGTGTTATTTGCAAAAATTCGAATTTGGGGACTTCTCTGTAAATCGGAATAATTTTTGGGGGTTTATTTGCAAAAATCCGAATTTTCAGGACTTTTTTGTAAATCTGATTTTTTTCGGGGTGTTATTTGAAAAAAATCCAAAATCCGGGGGGTTAAATATAAAAAAGTAAGTTTTTAGGGGATATATGTAAAATAACAGGGGGTAAAATCGGAATTTTTTTGGTAAAATTTTGATTAAATAACAATCAGAGACTGTGGGTAAATATAAGCGAATTTGAGGAGTGAGAATAATTACGAAAATTATAGGGGTTACCGTAATTAAGACTAATTACGGGAGATCACCCGTAATTATCCCAAATTTATACTTGATTCTGCATTTGCAGGGGGTCGATAAGGATCTGATGCGATATGTTCACAAATTGAAAGGTAATTGTGACTATTGAAATAGACTGATCACTTAGGATTGGGTTTGGATTTCGACCACCGATAGTTGTTTGCCTCTCATTGGCCGTAATCATCAGCAGTCAACTATCCTTCGCCAGTCACATCGGTGACCTAAACAGGTCAGAATATCATTCGACTAAAATCGAAACTCTTCAATTTCAACTTGGGCTTCCATTGGACCCAAAATCAAAATCATGATTCACAAAAACCTCATAACAAAAATCTGCACGATAGAATTAGGGTTACTCAAAACTTTTTGAATTGGAAAAAGAGAAGATTTATTTTTTGCCTATATTTTTTTAAAAATTTTTTATTGTGTAAAGGAAAAATTGAAATTTATGAAAATTAATATTCAACCAGTTTTGATTTTATTCGAGGATTGTTTGGTAACCAAACGAGAATAATTTCAAACTATCCCATTACTAAGTATGACTAATAATTAATTATATTAAATGTTAGGTTACCGTTTAATTATTTAGCTGACATTTAGATGTTACTATCTAATTATGCTTTTTCTTTCAAATGATCATCTAATTATAGAAACTAGATTAAAACAATACATGTGTTGCATGTAGTGTAGTAATTTCTTGAATAAAGTATTCTTGATATTAAATTTTTTTGATTTGATGTATTTAAACTATATTTATTATATATTTTTATTGTAACTATCAAACTAACTGGTTTATATTTTCAAAGAAGGAATAGACTTTGAAATTAAAATTTATTTTTAATAATCATATAATAATATTGTTGTTAATTTTTTTAAATTTTTTTTGTAGGATTAATAATGTTAATAATAATGATGATCATGATGATAATAATAGTTTTATCTTTTTATTTTTGAGCAATAATACTTTGGCACTCATGCTTCTACTCATTCTATACGTAAGTTGAATAAATTGTTACTGTCTATTTTTTTCATCCTTAGCATTTGCAAAAATACACAAAGCCAGTTACTTTCTTTAAAATAAATTTTACAAATACTTACATTTTTCATTTTGTTATTTTTTGGATTGACTTTTTCAATTTGGTTGGTTTGGTTTTTTCTCCTAATATACATTTTAATAATCTATAAAACTTGTTTTTCGAAATTTTTCAATATCAATCTTATTCTCTTCCATAAGTATTTTTTCCATATGTAATTAGAATATTATTTTTAATATTTTAATCTATCTTATAAATGGAGAATCTTTAAAATTTTTTACCTATCTTAAAATTATCATGATGAACACTTCTATAAATGCTATTATAGAGAGGTATTTTGAAGAATTTATTGAAAAAAGATATCCTAGATAATAAATATATTGTCGATATTTATCTTCGTGTTATTTTTTCCTTCAATTTTTATTTCATCAGTCATACGCGAAACAAGTTAAAAAAACATTGATAATGTTAATATATTCTTATATAATATTATCTAATTTGACTTTCATAATTTAATTTTATGTTACGTGTCTAAACTCTCACATTTAAAGCATTTGATTGAGTTTTCTTTTGAGACTATGTTATTACTCATGATTGTAGGTAATGACTTGAATAACTGCCATATGATTTTATTTATATTTTGGTACTAAGAAACTATTTAAATTAGTATTATTTTTGAAATATAACATGATTGGCATATAACATGATTGGCATAATGTTATCTAAATGGAAAATATGCAATTTATGTGGATCTCAACTTGAAGGCAATGAAAAGAGACAAACACAAAATAAATATATAGAATATCAATAAGATAACTGGAAACTAATAATGATTATAATAAAATCAATTATACACATATAATTATCTTCTGGCCTAAAAAAGATGTTGAGAACTCATCTTAAGCTTGAGAATATGATTGTTGAATTTTAAAAAGAAAAGTAAATTGATCAAGTAAACACTCTAACTTTCATGGTAATTCAATTATATGGACATTTGGTTGTAATTTTCTTGTACAAACTCACTCCCAAAATAATCTCCATGTCTATCATGATTTGCAAAATGTGCCACTTATATAAAATAAAAACTTATACATACATCTTAACTATTTAAGATATCACAAAAATCAAGTTTTATATTGAACACTAAAAAAATATTGCAATCTACAAAGTATCACTCTTCATTATCTCCTTGCAGTTGTGTATTAAAAATTGAAATGAAGATTTATGTGCCTATATCTTATTATTGCTATTGGTGTGTATTTGATGATATAAATATCACCTAACTTTGATATAAATATCAACTGTCAACCTTAGGTTCAAATACTTATTGCAACATTAAGGACCTTGACTCTGGGAGATAAAAGCAGCTTGGTGCTCTACTGAAGACCTAATTAAAGGTTACAAACCTAACTAGGAGGTAAAAATAGTTAGATGATACGCTACAGACTTAATTGAATAAGAATGTTGGCTCAAATTATCAATGTCGCTGAAGACTTAGCCCAAGAAAAATATAAAGTTAACTCTATTCACCAAGCCACAAGGACCCGATATCTAGAATTGGAGATACTGATGATACAATGTGTTATAATATCAAGTGTGATGAATTAATCTCATATCGCATAATTAAACAAATAGAGTCCATTATATATGATAAAAAAGTCAATATCCTATAATCTTAGGTTTTTACGATGGTTTGGTGTCCGTCCCATTATATTGACTAGGTTTAATACTTTTTCAACTCCCTCAATAATTGATATCAAGTGTGATAAATTAGTCCCACATAGAATAATTAGACAAAGAAAATTTATTATATATAATAAAAAGGCTTATATTTTATAACTTTAGGTTTTTGAAATAGTTTGGTGTCCAGCTCACTATATTGACATGATTTAATACTCTTTCGACTTCTCCAATAATACTGAATCCTTGAAACAATTCAATCAAGGTCTGATAAGCAAGCGTAAAATCAAATCTAGAATAAATCTATTATAAGAAGATAATATATTTCAATAGATAATTATACTAAATCTCTTAAAAATAAGGTATACTATTTTTATAAAATACAGTCCATTGAAATATAAAAAGAGATATCTTTATCTCTTTTTAATAGGTTCTTTGCCATTTTATAAGTCTTGCAGGAGGCTTTGATTGTGCGATATATTGGTCTTGATCTTATTCGATTCCAAACTCTAATAATACTCACATATGAGAGCTGTGCACTCGATTTTCAAAACATATAATGTCTTCGAGAATATTTATGAGAAGGCTCTTTATTAACTACATGATATACCTATTCTAATAGTCTTTAATTCGTTTTTCGTGTATAACTACAACATAATAAAAATACCAGAAGATTTTGAAGGTAAAATAAAATTAATTTTATTTAAATTGTTTGTTTAGATATTTTGAAGGTCCATTGTTTAACACCACTTACATGCTTTTTTTATTATCCTGAATTCAATAATGTTTTGATTCCTATCAAACGGAAATATTCATCTTTGCCAACTCAGGCCAGCAAAAATGCCACTGAAATCAAAACATCTCGGTGAGACACAGTCCCCGCATAAACCGAACCAAAATCAGATGGTGGCCTGATGCAAGTCCAGATATCCAAATATAGTTTTCAAGGGGAGCTTTCTGCAAATTATGCAATTTCAAAGACCTGTTTCAGCGGAACCGAAAATCCTCGATTTTTGAGTAGGGAAGAGAAACCCAAAATCCACTCCAGCAAAACGCGATCGGTCCCTAATTTCTTTGCTCCAAAGCCCTAATTTCTTCCACTTCAGGATTTTACTTGCAAATCCAGAAATTTCTGGCAACAATCAGGAAGATGACAATGTGATTCCATTGACTTCTGCTCCCCTTCTCGAACTCTTTGCTGGATCGGCGAAGGTTCATAATTTTGTCCCCCACTTTCCTTTTTTTTTTAATTCGATATCGATTTTCCTTTTGTTTTGGACTTGGACTCATTGTTGATTTTTGTTCTTGTGAGAAATCCATGTTTGCCTATCACGCAAGTTGTTCGTTAAAATGCCTGAGTGAGATTATTGAACTGTGCTGCAACTTGCATGCTGCTCTATTGTAGTTTAGGTAATTATTCATCATAATTCTGACTTGCAGAAGGAAAATCTTGTTGAAATATTATATGAGTTTGCTAATTCTTCGATTTCCTAATGGCTCGAATGATTCCCTTCCCATATGTTTATAAGAGAAGCATATTATGCTGATGCTGTCTACATGTGCTTGTGTTACAGTATCTGACAAGCAGTTTGAACATAAAAAGGAAAAAAAAACAGAATTTCATGCAGATTTACCGCATATTTTGCTTAACCATTTTCTTAGGGTTGATTGTCTCTTGTTTTTAGTTTTTTTTTCTCGTTGATGCTTTTTATAAGCTTCAATGGCCTAAATCATGTATAAACATGATCTTCTGACGTTACTTGTTTTGTTCATTTTTTAGATTTTGGTGCAGCAATGATGACAACTAGAGAAATTCAACTAGTGATTATAATGGTTATTCTCCAAGAAGTAAGAAATAATTATAGAATCATTTGAATATTATAGTTGATATTTCTTGCTCAATATTTATATGCCAGGTATGCAGTTAACTAGTAATGAAAAACTAGTTGGTGATAGTCAGTAACACCTACAACTATAACGCTATGAAAAGAAGTATGAAATGGCCTCTTGTGCCCTACAAAGGCAAGTGGCAAGAGACATTTTCTGAGCTACAAGCAATGGAAACTTTCAAGAAGGAAGTAGTTGAAGAGCATAATGCTTCTACAAAAAATTTCATCACTATTCTCACAGACTGCTTTCATCGCTATGGTTCCAACCCAAAGCTCTCCGCATACTCCTTCCTTGTTAAGGATTTACTCCAAAAGGGACAATTTTCTCATCTCTCTCCAATTTTGGATCATCTTGAACTGTCGGAGAAGTTTGAAGTTCCAGAAAAATTCTTTGTCTACCTGATACAAGAGTATGGCAAAGCTGACATGCTTCAAGAAGCTGTTGACATCTTCTTCAGGATACCAAAGTTCCGCTGTACCCCTTCTGCTTGCTCTTTGAATTCACTACTCTCTGTACTGTGCAAGAAAAATAATGGTCTTCTTCTGGCCCATGATGTTTTACTTAAGTCTCTGGAGTTATGCATTCGACTCGAGGCCTCTACGTTCCACATATTGATCAAAGCTCTCTGCAGAACTGGAAGAGTTCGTTTCGCAGTTGAACTTTTGAACATAATGCATGAGTTTGATGAGTTTATTCCTGATGCAAAGTTTTATTCGACAGTCCTTTGTGCACTTTGCAAGTATTCAACTTCCCTTGAAGTTATGGATTTTTTGAAGCAAATGCAGAATGCCGAACTGCAACCAAGTGCGTTCGAGTACAACAGTGTGATTAATGTTCTCGTTAGGGAGGGAAAGCCAAATGATGCATACTCTATTCTGACTCGCATGAAATTGGAGGACAGAAGGCCAGATGTTATTAGCTATACTACAGTTTTGGATGGCTTTATCTTGGCAGGTGATTTTTGCATGGCTGAGGAGGTGTTTGATGAAATGCTTGTCATGGGTGTTGTTCCAGATGTTTGTACATACAACACCTACATAAGTGGCCTCTGTAAGCAGGGTGATTTTAGAAGAGCTTGTAGAATGTTGTCTTGCATGGAAAGAGCAGGATGCAAACCTGATACAGAGACCTACAACACTTTAATGGAAGGATATGCTAAGGCTGGTGAGACAGAAAAAGCAAGAGAAACCATGAGTGAAATGCTTGAGAAGGGCTTCCATTGTAATTCTCGCACATATATGATCTTGATGGATGGATTGATTAGTGAAGGCAAGATGGTTGAAGCACGCCAAATGTTGATGGAGATGTTAAAGAAAGGGTTTACTCCTCATTCTACAACCTTAACCGCGTTGATTTGCAGCCTGTGTCAAAAGAACCTCATCAGTGAAGCAGTGCAAGTGCTTGAAGAAATGATAAGTTGCTCCATTGCTCCTGACAAGAACTTGTGGAATGCTCTGCTTTCTGCTTTCAACTTTGGTTGCCAAGATACTGCAGTTCATTTGGAGGAGATAGCTCATGACCTTCACTATGGAAAGACTTGATAAGTCACAGTGACTTCCCAAACATGTGATCTGCCATTACAAAGCAATGGACAACTTTATATATACAAGGGAAGCTTCATGTTTATTTCATTCATTTGTTTTAATATGTTAGTGTTGTAAAACTGGTCCAAGTTGTGAACCATTCCAGTTGGCCGAGTAGTCCTGCTGCTTGAATGGAATATGTGAACAGTAAACTTCGGACTTAAACCTTATACTTACTATTTCATTTTAACGAGTGAAACTCTGATTCAGTCTGAAAACTCTCTATGCTTCATGCTAATTGCAGTGATCACGTTACTGGTACACTTTCTAGACTTACTCTTTTTGGTAACCAAGGTTTCTTTGCCATCAGAAGTTGTCTTGACCCAAGAAACACCTGCAAGAATAAACTCCCATCAATAAAATTAGGTGCTCATAGGAACAAGATCCATAGTATTTGGGCGCTTGTTTAGTAAGTACGTCATTAAGTGTTCTAATTCTCAAAATCCTTTATAGAAATCCATCTCTGCGATATATTCGTAGCCTTCTAGTGAATTGCCACATGAAACTAATTGGTCCAACCTAAATCTCAATTTTGCTGAATCCAGGCACTTCGTCAGATCCCTTTTCCACCATTCTCGTCCTCATCTTCTCTGCATCTTCCCATCTTCCATCTTCAGCATACACATTTGACAGCATCACATGGGCGCCATCATCGTCTGCATCAACTGAAAAACCCGCTCGACAGCCAGTACAGCCATCCCTTAGTTCCCATGAATGAAAAACCCACTGACAGAAATTGAAATGAAGAGAGGTGTCAAGATTTAAATTGTCAAACAAGCATTTATCTCACCTACTATTTCTTTACAGTTTCTTACCTAAAATCTAAGAAAAATATAAATAAAAAAGTATTTATTTTACTTTCCAATTCATTTTTATAACTTGATAATTATAAATTTTGAAAGCTATGTTCTGACATACATTATCTAACAAATAAAATTGGAGAAAAGAAGGGATGGCAATGAAAAATCAAAAAAAATGATTTCAAATTTTTTAAAAAATATTAAGAGTTAGATTTGAAAATTATGATAAAATAGTGATAAGATGAAGGTAAAATCAGTGGGAATTTTTTTGTAACTTGGTCAAAGAAAAAAAATTTAGTTTAATTAAAAAGAAATCTTCCATTCTAACTATATTGTATTTTAATCTTTGTCAATGCAATATTATTAAGTGGAGAAAGGAAAGAAATAAAGAAACACTCATCCTCTAAAGTTAGTGCAGAGTGAGAGAGTAGATTCATTCAAACAAAACAACAAAGTGGTTGGCTTCTATTCATTTGCCTTACTAAATTGATTGATATATAATCATGTATATTATATACAACATTGATAATCAAATTAAAAAATTCAAAGTATAAATGGGGAATATTAGATGGATTTTACTTATGAGGCCAACGTGAGGTGAATATTTTTTAAGTTGGATATATTATAAAATTATTTGAGAAAATAGGTTCTATATCATTTTTTTTTTCTAATTATTGGATTGTGTCAGAATTTGATATATTTTTTTTCACAATCTTACTATAGTCCAATCTACCTAAAAAAATCTGAGTTTACTAATAAACTTGTACATACCTGTCTTTTCGTAGCCTTAAAAAACTCATTGTGCGATCCCAAATCGACCTGCTTAGTTCATTCCTGTATCTAGATCATTACCCAAAGTTGGTAGTGATTTCATAGTTTGTAGATATTTATTCATAAAATAAAAAATTTTAGTCACACTATTTGTATAAAAAATAATTTAAAACTCTGTTAGTTTTTGAAAAATATTAAAGAGTGTTTATTACAAAATCCCGTGAACTAAAATACAAATATTTAAATTTGAAGGACCTATTTATAAAATATGACACATCAAGACTAATATGTAATTGTGAAGAATTATTAAATTTTTTTAAAGAAAATTGAGCCAATATGGGGCTGAAAGTTTGTAGAAAGTTGGGTTAGAAATTGGGTTGAAAATAATTGGATTCAAGGAACTTAGAGGACTGGAGCTGATCTGGGCTTAGGATTGGCGCTTCTCAGTTGGGGCACCTACGTGTTGGCACACAGATGGAGAAGGGTGTGAGTTAGTATCCTCCCTCCATGGGCACCCACGCACTAGCGCCCCGTGAAGGGAAGTACACTAGGTTGTTAGTATCTGCCCTCCACAAGCGCCACACTCTGGTGTCAAAAATAACAAATCTACAAAATTTAATACCGACAAGTTGTAATAATTCTAACGAGTAAAATAAATAAGATCTTTATTGGTGATTTAAGAGATTTAAAAAGATTATAACTAAGAAGAAGAAGAAGAAGAAGAAGAAGAAATTAAAGTTAATATTGGAGATAAATAAAATAGTTAAAAGAGAAAAAAGAGTAAAACATAGAATTCTATAAAGACCTTAGAGAATGGGATAGTGAGAACTAAATGTTAAAGAGCTCAAAGCTAAGAAGAAGAAAATAGGAACTTCTCTAAAGAAAAAGAGAAAATATATCAAAGGAACTTAATATTACCGACAATGAAAGTGAATTGTTTGAATCTCCAACCAAAGTATCAAATGCTCAAAAGTATGTCGCTACTTTGATCATGTAAATTCTTATTTCCTTATATGTCACTCCAAAAATATAGCGAAAAAAAAAATGTTATTCAAATGTTTAATAGCATGCAAGGCCTTCCTTACAGAATAGCATTGAGAGAGCAAGCATTTATAGGGTTCTGCACTAACAAGATAGAGAATTTCTTGCATCTATAATATGAAATGTTTCCATTGCTTCAAATCAACTCAAGCAAAAGATTAAAAAAACAAAGTAGGGACAGATAGGTAAAACATCCATAAACAAAAGAAAGTAAGAACAACATTTATATAGGATTGCGAGTACAATTTGGCAAAGAAACCTAAAGAAATGTTGCCCCTACTTGTGGAAGTTGTGGGGCATTGGTATTATTTATTAATGGTCCTTGGCAATAGATTGATGCCAGATACGAAACATAAAGAAAGACTTGCAGATTGGCTGGGAAATGAGAGAGTGGCAAGTGAATGGTACAGAAGCATTTCATACAAGGGGCCTATAGTGAATAAATATAATCTTTGATCTGTAATGCTTTAGAATCCAACATTACCAAGAATCTAACAGTTCCTGGTGATGTAGCTGTGCCTCATAAAACCTATCATTGTTCATTTCCTTCATTGATAAGCATGAAAAAAATGGTGCTGAGGACCAGCATGAGAAGTTGAATATTGCATAGGGAGCTTGGTTTCTTCTTAAAAACTTGCAAATCCATACATCAATCAACAACTTGGGGTTTTTGTCAATCGCACATAAACAAAAGGACCACTCTTCATAGGAGAGATTTAGAGTTCGAATCTTGCATATACTAGAAAGAGGGAGGGAGAATTTGGTGACATTTCTTTTCATATTTTATGTGTCTCAATATGTTGAAATCTCATAGGTATTTGTGAAACTGAATATGCATTCTCAGACTATTATTGTGTCAATTAGAACACTAATTTGTTCAAACTGTGAATATAGTGCCATAACACAAAATGGCAATAACATCCAAAACATTGATTAAGAAGAGTCATAACAAAAACACTGAAGAGATGTCCTCACAATTGGTAGATGGGGTCTATTGGGTCCTCGCCTACCAACTCATTATCCAAAGTGTATTGAGCAACAGAAGGATGAGGTCCTAAAACCGTGTCACTAAGCTTTCACAGGGACAAGATTTCCATAAAATAAAGGTGTTTCATCCATATTTAGATGATATTTCTTGCAGCATATGCCGAAAAACAAGCGATCCTTTCCTATACTTGTTCTCAGGTGCATCCAAGATTCCACTGCCAGAACAACACCATTATGGAAAGTGATTGGGGACTCAAATCCAAAAACCATAGCGATGCAAAACCACATACAAAAACAAGAAAAAGAAGATGAGGGGACAAAGAGTTCATTTCCTTCGCTAATTCTAACTCTTAGATTACTACAAAAGCTCACTAAGAAGATGGCGAGGGCCTCGATATCGAGCTTCTTGGCTGGCGATTAGGTGATGGGAGCATGATGGAGAAGATGGGCACATGAAAAACTAACCAACCATGGAGGACAAGGTGTGAGATAGCAATGCACGTGCCCTGCTTCTCCACCGTGCACACTTCACCTCCAAATGCTAAGTAGACAGAGAGAGATGGAGGAGCCAGGCTCGATCTTCTTGTATATTTATCAGGAAGGAAGACCGCTTTCTCTTCTTCGTCTTTTCACTTTGATCTCCACTATATTGTTAATTGGCTGAAGTACAAGAACGGAGGCTTGGATGGGTTCACAAGCGTGAAGGGGTGGGAGGGGATGACTTGGAAGACACCTACCAGGCTACCACACTGGCAATGAATGGTAGGGACCCAGCCAGCAACTCTGTGCCAATGATCTTCCTCTTGCAGGCCCCAAGAATCTCCGGCACAAGCGATTTGATCAAGGTACTATTAAAAACTTGACAGATAAGTGGAGGGCATATTGGTCATTTTGCAAAATAAAACATGTTTTAGGGTTTATAATACCACCATTTCTTGTAGGCTGCCACATATCATTATCCAATAAAAAACATTTACTCTGAAATGCTATCTGAAGTCTCTAAACCATCGTTAACTTATTTTTTTATCAATAATAATAGCACACTAAAATCTTACTAAATAATAATAGCTAGGGTTTGCATTATCCGATGCAACCTAAAACCCTAAATTTAGTGGTTAGAATTGACATCTAATGGAGGAGATTAGCCAATCCAATTGATATGCACAAACCATGAAAGCAGTACAAGGACACAAAATAGCGATGCTACGTGTTGTTCCTATCAACTAGAAAATGTAAGTGTTTAGGCTAAGATTGCAATCTATGATTAGCATCTGATGGGCCAACAAGTTAAAAGAGGTAAAAGGTTGGATTTTAAAACATTAAAAATGGACTGAAAGCACACGAAAAGGTTGAGTCCGATCAAGTTTAGTCCACCTCCATTTGACAGATTAGTCTTTAGCTAATAACAAATAAAATACGCTGAAATCTTAAATTCATAATCTCTTACATACAAGACATAAATATTAGGATTAATTATGTACACTTCGCAATATTCTTTAATTACGAAAAACTCCCCGAAATTTTCGTAATTATCTACACCATCCCTCTTTTTAAAATATTCACCTACACCCATCAATTGTTATTTAATCAAATTTTTCTCCAAAAATTTTGTTTTTACCCTTTGTAATTTTACAATTAAATTCCTAAAAGACTTATGTTCTCACTCCTTACTCTTTCTCCCAAAATATTTACAAATAAACCCTTTAAATATTTTTATTTATAAAAAAGTTCAAATATTACTATTTTTCAGAAAAATATTTATAAAAGAGTGACGAGTGAGGGCGGCGAGGGCGGCGGGCGCGCAGGCGCTGCCATCGAAGGCTGGCGCATGGGCACAGACGCCCGAGGCCGGTGAGCGGGTGCGGACGTCGGAGGCCAACTTGCGGGAGCGAACGCCGGAGGCTGGCGGGCTAGCGCGGACGATCGAAGCCGGCGCGCGGGTGCGGACGCCGAAGGCGGGCACGCGGGAGTGGACACCCGAGGCCGGCGCACGGGGGTGGACGTCGGCCGGCGCAGGTGCGGGCACGGCCGGCGAAGGGTCTATTTATAAATTTAATTTTAAAATAAATAAAATTTAAATAAAAATATTCAAGGGGTGTATTTTTAAATGTATAGATATTAAACTTATAATTTTAAATTTTAAGTTTTAAAATCTTTAATATATTTTTTGTACAATTTTATTTAAAACATGATAAAAAAATTTAGACTTATTTAAAGATAAAAATATTTAAAGAGACTATTTGTAAATGTACAATATGAAACTGATAATTTTAAATTTTAAGTTTTCAAACCTTCAATGACTTATTCGTAAAATTTAATTTTAAAATAAATAAAATTTGGACTTATTTATAAATAAAAATATTCAAGGGGTCTATTTTTAAATATATAAATATTAAAATTGTAATATTAACTTTTAAGTTTTAAGACCTTCAATGTCTTCTTTGTAAAATTTTATTTTAAAAATAATAAAATTTAGACTTATTTACAAAAAAATATATTTTAGGGGTCTATTTATAAATGTACAAATATTAAACTTGTAATTTCAAATTTTAAGTTTTAAAATATTCAATGTCTTTTTTGTAAAATTTTATTTTAAAGATGAAAAAATATTAAACTTATTTATAAATAAAAATATTCACGGGGTCTATTTGTAAATATACAAATACTAAATTTGTAATTCAAAATTTTAATTTTTCAAACTTCAATATTGTGAAATTTTATTAAAAAATTGATAAAAGTAGGGCTTATTTATTAAAAAAAATTTAAGTGGTTTACTTGTAAATATAGAAAATATTGAGCTTGTATTTTAAAATTTTAGGTTTTAATACCTTCAACTCTTTTTTGTTAAATATTTTTTTAAAACTTATAAAATTTTTGGACTTATTTTAAATAAAAAAAATTCAAGGACTTATTTTTACTCACAAGTAAAATTTCAATTAAATTTCTTATGAGGGTTTATTTTGTAAAATATTTACAATATTTTAATGTCCTTTTTATAGATTTTCATATAAATAATATTAACATTTGGACTTTTTTATAAATAAAAAATTTAAGGGGCTTATTTATAAATATACAAAAATTAGGGTTTATTTATAAAATATTTAAATTATTTCAGCTCCTTTATAAATATTTTTTAAAAAATTATTATTATTTGGATTTTTTTATAAATAAAATTATTTCAAGGGTGTATTTGTAAATATTTTGGGAGAAAGAGTGGAAGTGAGAAAATAAATTTTTTAGGGTTTAATTATAAAAATTACGGAGGGTAAAATCAGAATTTTTGGAGAAAAATTTGATTAAATAACTATTAGGGTGTGTAGGTAAATATTTTGAAAAGGGAGTGGTGTAGGTAATTACAGAAATTTTAGAGGATTTTTTGTAATTAGGGGATATTGCGGGGGTTGTACGTATGTAGCCCTAAATATTAACACCAAGTCAATACTTAGTATATATTTTGTTTAGTGATTGAATATGTTTAAAAATTTTTAGTAAAAAATTACATGTTTTATTACGAATTTACGAAAAATTATTTATTTTATCATTATTAGTAAAAAAATAACTTGTCTTATAATATAAATTTCTTAAAAATTATCTTAATTAAAATATTCAAAAAATATTTTATTTTGATTCGATTTTAGTAATTAAAATTGATAAAAAAATTAAAATATTTTTATTTGATTTTAATTTGAATTGCTATTAAATTAATTAAAACATAATTTATCTTATTCTAGTTTTTATGAAAAATTAATTATCTGATATTATTAAATTAAAAATTATAGTCTTAGGTGTGTTAAGTCTTCAACAATACTCCAATACTATGAATAATGAGTGATGTTGTCATCTTGATCTAAATTAGCGCTAGTTCAAATAAAACTAGACTTGGTCAAATTGAGTCACACTAGGTGTACTACAAGTGCCTTTGATAATACTCCAAGTTTTTACTCAAATCCACAAGTAGTGGGTGATATTACTCAAAATCAAATAAAGTTATTGCTTATACCTCATTTACTATAGAAATACTTTAAATTCATGAAATTATCGTTTAAGGCTCATTAGCTATGGAAATACTTAAAATTCATAAAATTATCACCTAAGTCTTATTGGTTATGAAAATATTTCAAAATTAACGAAGTTATGACCTATGTTTTACTAGTTATGGAAGTACTTCAAAATTAATGAAGTTATCGTCTATGTTTCATTGGTTATGAAAATATTTCAAAATCAACGAGGTTATAGTCTACGCCTCATTGTCTATAGAAATACTTCAAAATCAATGAACTTATCGTCTATGTCTTATTAGATATGAAAATACTTTAAAATCAACGAAACTATCACTTACACCTCATTGGTTATGAAAATACTTCAAAATAAATAAAGTTATCGCGTACATCTCATTGGCCATAAAAATACTTTAAGATTAATAAAGTTATGGTTTATACTTTATTGGCTATGAAAATACTTGAAAATCAATGAAGTTATCACATGTGCCTCATTAGTTATAAAAATATTTCAAAATCAATGAAGTTATGACTTACATCTCATTGTCTATAGAAATACTTTAATATCAATGAAGTTATTACATATACTTTATTGGCTATAAAAATACTTCAAAATCAATAAAACTATCACCTTCACCTCATTCGCTATAAAAATACTTTAAAATTAATAGAGTTATCGCGTTTGTCTCATTGGTTATGAAAATATTTTAAAATGAATAAAGTTATCATCTACGTCTTATCGATTATGGAAACACTTCAAAATTAATGAAATTGTCACCTATGCCTCATCGGGTATGAAAATACTTTAAAAATCAATAAAGTTATCGCATATACCTCATTGACAATAAAATTACTTCAAAATAAATGGAATTATGGTTTATGTCTCATTGGCTATAAAGATATTTTAAAATTAATGAAAGTATGACTTATACCTCATTGGCTATGAAAATACTTCAAAATTAATGAAGTTATTGTCTACACCTTATTGGCTATGCAAATATTTCAAAATTAATGAATTATGGCTCACATATCATTGATTATGAAAATACTGCAAAATCAATAAAGTTATCGTCTACGTCTTATTGGCTATGAAAATACTTTAAAATCAACAAAGTTGTGATCTACACCTCATTAGCTATGGAAACACTTCAAAATCAATAGAGTTATCACCAACACCTTATTGGCTAATGAAAGTACTTCAACCCAAATGAAATCACTACTAATGCTTGGTTGGCTAAGGGAAACACTTTAATTTAGGAAGTTATTGTTAACGCTCAAGCTATTAGAAATACTTCATTCCTCATTCCCCTTTCATATCCCATCAAACAATATCGTTAACATTTGTCGAGGATCAAGTCAAGACTCGTCCAAGTCAGACATCACATGGTCTAGCACACAAAAGCGGTGTAACAGCACATACCAAGAGCTTTTCTCCACTATTTCCTTCTTCTTTATTTCTTTCATATCTTTTATCATTTCATTGTAAAGTAAGGATATGCCTTCACTTAAGTCATGTATCTTTTCTCAAACCAATCAAATGACACTTTCTACTTTTCATTTTATGTTTCTATTTTATTATCTAGATTTCTTATTCTAGAAAATTTCTAATAATTATTAGGGTAATTAATAATAGAGGTTTGCACCTATTCAAAATTAATATTCCCACAATATCTGATAGTATAATAAAATCAAAATAAACTCTCATTTGTGCATCGAGGTCACTCTCTGAGGTCTCCACTACTTTCGGTCTATTAAAATTGATCCCACACTAGTTATTTGAAATAAATGCTTGATTTAAATTTTCTATGCTACTAACGACTAATTTTTTGATCAATGGAGCAAACCAAACTAAAGGATCTCACCCCTAATAGCTAGATTCGACCCCAAAAGTATAAATAAAGTTGAAAGGGCTTCCATAAATAAATTTTGTATCTTCTAATATTTGAGAAAAGTGATCAAAGCCTTTTGAATTCTCTAGCCATTGTTAAGTTTTAAAATTTTCAATCTCAAGCAAACTTTTATTGCCCTTTTCTTCAATTATGAGAGAACTTTGTTTGACTTGAAATTGTATCATTAATATTTATTTTTCACTTGTAATTCATGCCAAAGTTGTTTGAAGTAGCTGAGAGACTTTACTCAGAATCGGAGTTGTATCTTGCCAGTTGGAGCAAAAATAGTTGGATGAAATTGGCTTCATCGATGAAGCGACATACTAGTGGAGTGTTAAAGTCCTCATGATCGAGACAAGGGCTATGGAGTAAGAGTGTTTTGTCTTTGAACCACATAAAAATCATAGTGCACTATGTTTCTCTCTTGCTTAATTTAATTATTTGCATTTGTGATTATTTGTGAGTTGACTTTGAATTGTGATTGGTGGATTAATTAGTTTTGTTTTGATGGGGTTGATAAGAAAAATAATTATTTAAATACAAAAGCGATGAATATTTTATATTACACTCTTAATCCATCCGAATTCAATCATATTAGTATTTGTGAGATAACTCATGATATTTGACATTGTCTTAAGATTACCCATAAGGGTACAAAACAAGTAAGAATATCTAAAGTGAACATATTGGTTAACCAATATGAACTCTTTAAGATGAGATCAAATGATTCTATCATTGATATTATTAATATTCTAAAATCTCTTGGTAAACCTTATACTAATGATGAAATAGTTAGAAAGATTTTGCAATATTTACCTATGACTTGAGATCCAAAAATATTGTCAACATAAGAAGTCAAAGATCTCAATACACTAATCTTTGGAAGAACTCCTAGGATCTCTAATCACTCAAGAGATGATAATAAAGAATTGAATCTAAGAGAATAACAAAGACAAGAAGAAGAAGAATATTACTTTCAAAGCCAAAGAATCAAATGGAGAAGAAAAGGAGGATAGTGATGAAGATATGGTACTTCTAACAAAAAAATTGAAGAAATTTCTCAAGAAGAAGTATACACCAAGAAAGCTAAGAGAAGGTAAGAGGAGCAACCCAACTGTGGAAGAAGAGGAGGATATACCTATATGCTTCAAGTGCAAAATGCCAAGCCACATAAAGGCAAATTGTCCTCTCAATAACCAATTCAAGAAGCTCAAGGATAAGAAGAAAAAGACAATGATAGCAACATATAATCGCTCTGAAGAGGAGAGTGAGAATGCCTCTTCTAATGATGAGATTATGAACTTATGCCTCATGACAAATATGGATGTGGTGTGTGACTTATCCTTTAAGGAATTACAAGAAGACTTTTGAAGAATTATTTTTAAGACATGAAAAATTGAGTCTCAAGAATACTGCATTAAAAAAGAAGTTATTTACACTTGAAAATGATTTTAATGCTTTCAAAGCTTTCAAAAGCACTTGTAATTACAAAAAGGATATTGATACACTCCTAGTAGAATATGATATTTTGAAATTTTCTAAAATTACTTGTGATTGTTATAATTATCTTATCATGTTTAGAGATGAGAATAGTTACTTGAGAAAAGCTTTATAAATTTTTTTATAGAAATACTACCTTAAACATGATTCTTAAAAGCCAAAGGAATATTTTTTGAATAAATTCAGTTTAGGTTTTTTTTCAACTTCTAAGTTCAAAGGTACTAAAACTATTTTTTATAAAGGTTTCAACTATAATTCATTCTCATTTGACTTATACTTATTGTGGTAAAAAGGAACATATCTCTACTAGTTGTCCAATTAAACGAAATCCTTCTGTTAAGCAAATATGGTTGCCTAAAAGGATAATCCCAAAAATCAAGGAATTTAAGTTATTTTGGGTTCCTAAAATCTCTCTAGTATAATCATGGTCGGAGTAGCTAGAGATGACCTACGTGCATTTATCAAATATATCCTATAGTCATTCTCTAGCTAATATAGTAGAGGTAAGTAATTTCATCTCATATTTCTTACATAATTTGTATTTTTGTCCTTTTGTATACTCTTTTTTCCTAAACTTGAGGATCCATAATTGAGAATAGTATCTACCTAATTTTGATGTGTTAATTATACCTACACTCCAAGAAGAAGAAAGATAAATGGTTTCTTAATAATGAATGTTCAAGACACATGACCGAAAATTCATCTATGTTCAAGAAGTTAGTAAGCAAAAATGAAGGATTTATTACCTTTGAAGATAATAGTAAATATAAGATTATTGGCAAATATAACATTCATATTGATTCCTCTTTTATTAAAAATTTACTTTTGGTTAAAAAATTTAAGCATAACTTATTATCTATTAATCAATTGTATGATAAAGGTTTTCATGTTTATTTAAATTTAATCATTGCATAGTTAAATATAATTATAGTAATAATATTATTTTTGTTGGCCATTGTGTTGGAAATATTTATACTATTGATCAATAAGACCTGAATATTAAAAATTATTTTGTAGCCTATGAGAACCATAAATGGCTTTAGTATAGACAAGTTAGATGCACATGTATGAATACGATTGCCAAAGTCAACCAAAGGAAACTTGTGAAAGAACTACCCAAAAACAAGTTCATCAAAGATCAAGTATGTGATGCATGCCAAATGAAAAAGTAAGTGAAGCCTTCAAATAATAAGGTGATATCAAGTATAAGGTAGCTTCAATTTCTATACCTAGACTTATTTAGACCCGTTAGGACTACAATTCTAGGAGATAAAAACTATGCTTTTATAATTATTAATAACTTGTCAAGATTTACAAGGGTTCTATTCCTTACAAATAAAAGTGATGCTTTTGATGCTTTTGTTAGTTTTACAAAATGTGTTCAAAATGAAAAGAGTCATTTGATTTTCAAAATTAAAAGTGATTATGGAGAAAAATTTAAAAAACATCTATTTGAAGAGTTTTACATTGAAAATGACATTGAGTATAGTTTTTCAGCTTCTCGTACTCCATAACAAAATAGAGTTGTTAAAAAAAAGAATAGGTCTTTTTAAGAGATGACAATGGTCATCTTTAACGAGTACTCCTTACCCAAGTATTTTTGGACATAAGTCATTAACATGACTTGTTACATCTTGAATAGAATTTCTATTCTTCATTCAATTCTTGATAAAATCCCACTTGAGTTATGGAATGGGAAAAATCCAAACATTGCATATTTGTATGTTTTTGAATACAAATATTTTATTTCAAATACAAAAGATCATTTATTAAAATTTGATTTCAAAACTTTTGAAGGTATATTCCTTGATTAATTTTCTACTTCAAGAGCATTTAGAGTCTTCAATAAGTCCTTTTTAATTATTGAAGAGTTTATAAATATTGAGTTTGATGAATTTAACTCTCATTTAGAGAAAAAAGCTTTTGATGATGATATAAATTTCCAAAAGAATGAATAAATTACAAATTTTGGAGAGAAAAAAGGGTGAAACTAGTAAGGAATCAAATGAGAAGAAAGTTGATGATAGAGATGATAAACCAAAGGAGTAAGAGCATGTAAAGAGCTACACAAGGAGTGGAGATTCAAGAAAAAATCATTCAATGGATCAAATTATAGGTGATGTTGATCAATGGGTAAAAACTCATCATGCTATTAAGTTTAATATCAATTATATTACATTTCTTTCTCATATTAAGCCCGAGAATCTTGAGAAAGCTCAAAAACATTAGAGATAGATTTTTTCTGTGGAAGAAGAATTAAATCAATTTAAGCAAAATCAAGTTTGAGAGTTTATTCAAAGATAAAATAACTACCTAATTATTAGTATCAAATAAGTCTATAAGATCAAACCAAATGAAAATAGTGTTGTAATTAGAAACAAGACTAAATTAGTGGCCAAAGGTTTTAACCAAATTGAAAGCATTGATTTTGAAGAAATTTTTACACCCGTTGCTTGTTTGGAATTTATTTGGAATTTATTTGCTTTTGTATATTATAAAAGCATCAAACTATTCTAAATGGATGTCAGAAGTGTTTTCATAAATGATTTTTTATCCAAAAAAATTTATATTGAATAACCTTCTAGTTTTGAAGACTTAAATTTTTCAAGCCATGTTTTAAAATTGAAGAAGGTACTATATTGTCTTAACTAAGCTCCAAGAGCTTAGTATGGTAGACTAAGTTCCTTCTTGATTTCAAATGATTTTAAAAAAATTTGTATAAACACGATATTTTTTTTAAAAAATATATATAATAATTTATTAATAGTGCAAATTTATGTTGATGGTATTATATTCAGTACTACTAATGAAAATCTTTGTGAGATTTTTGCAAGAACTATAAAGGAGGAGTTTGAGATGAGTATGATCGAAGAATTACATTTCTTCTTTGGACTCCAAGAACTGAAAATTAGGATTTTCATTAATCAAGCCATGTATAACAAGGAGTTACTCAAGAACTTCAACATGGATAAGGTCAAAGCAATAGGAACTCCAATGTCCTTCAACTAAATTGGACAAGGATGAAGATGGTGAAAAGGTTGATGAAAAGAAGTATAAAGGTATTATTGATAACTTATTGTATCTTATCATAAGTAAATCTGATATTATATTTAGTGTTTACTTATGCACTAGATTTCAAGCACCCCTACAAAATCACATCTAGTTGTCATGAAATACATACTTCAAAATTTTAAGCATACACTAGACTTATGATTTTGGTATCTAAAGAATAATTACTTTAATTTGATCGATTTTTGTGATGCGTATTATGCCAGATACCATGCGGATAAAAAGTATACTAGTAACACATACTAGTTTCTTAGAAAATCTCTAGTCTCATGGAATTCCAAGAAATAAAATTCAGTGGCTCTTTCAATCACCAAATCCGAATATGTAACCATAAGATGTTTTTATTCTCAAATACTTTGATTGAGACAAACACTAAAAGATTTTGATTGCGATTTTTCAAATGTACCAATTTACTATAACAATACTAATGCTATTAGTTTATCCAAAAATTTAGTATAATATTTTCATTCAAAACACATTAATATTTACATCATTTTATTTGAGATTATATTTTGAAAAAGGATATTTCATTGATTTTTATTGAAATTGATTGTCAACTCATGAATATTTTCACAAAACCTTTAAATGAGACATATTTTTCTTTCATTCAGAATGCTATTAGTATTGAGAAGTTTATATGATTTTTTGAGTTTTTGGACTTGAGTTTTTAGTTTTATTTCTAGAATTTACAGGGGTCTATATTCTTGTTTGAATTGGATGCTCATTTCTGAAATGAATGTCCATTATAGAAAATTTTTATAGTAAAAAATTCTTTGTCGAATATTTGGTTCACAAATAAATGTCTAGTACAGTAATGTCTGAATTGTCAAAACTCTCTATCAGATACCCATTTTACCAATTGGATGTCCAGTATGCACAAGTAGGGGTCGATTTTAAACTTCAAAACCTTGACCACCATGTTCTTTTCCCCCATCTCTCATGTGTGACTCCCCTCCGATGACTTCCTCGAGCAATCTGGCATCCATCTTTGGCTATTCAAGGCTCCTACTTCGATTTGGCACATCCTCCTTTGATCTTTCACCATCTCCTTCTCAATTTTGAGTCTTTCATCTTCAATGGCCAAAAGATTTATGCACCTCAGAAAGGGCGAGGGATCTTCTTCCACAATTGGTAATGCAGACTATCCCCCAAAATTTGCTTCCATCGATGGCTTTACCATCTTTTAAAAGCAATTTTCTACTTCAGAATAGTTGTTCTTCAAATGGTTGATTTCGATGATATTGCTTCTCTAAATTTTAGACCACTTTTTGAATTTCAAAGATGGCTTTCATTGCCACTAATCATGAGACATAGCATAATAATGATATATGAGTATTTTATGTTAATACCTCCTTTGATGAAAACTCTATCATACTTGAGACATCCTATGGGGGTAGAGACATGATTCTAACACTCGTAGTGTAAGATGCTATCCTTAGTATACCATTGGAGGGGGTTGGACTAAACCTGACTCGCTGATGGTCTACCACCTTCCTTTGTACACCTCAATTATTGAGGTCGTATTTAAGGAAAACTGGGGCAATGCCATATGCAGGTTTCAACTGAACCTTCTCCCACCTCATGCCTATGTCCTTCATCAGATACTCACCTATACCTTCCTTCCAAAGAATGGACATCAAGATGAGATTTTCTATATTGAGCTCTATATTATTTACTGCTTATTGTTTTGGTATAACACAAGCTACCACCTCTCTTCTAAGATGACCATGTTCAAGGCACTGTATGGACGCCATTCACTAGCTTTGCCCTAATACATTAGCGGTTCAACAATAGTCCAAGAGGCAGAAAACCAACTCCTAACCCGTAACCAATTGTTGCAATCACTTAAGGAGAATTTGGAGGCCTCTCAATCAAGGGTGAAGAAATTGGTTGATGTTAAGTGAACAGATTATGAATTTAAGGTGGGAGATGTGGTTTGGTTGTGCCTCCAGCCTTACCACCAAACCTCTGCTCGGACAAATACCAAGCTTTTCCTGAAGTATTTTGGCCCATTAGAAGTATTGGCTAAAGTAGGTGCCATGTCTTACAAACTAAAGCTACCAGAAGGATCTCACGTTCATCCCATCTTCCATGTGTCTTACCTCAATGAAGTTGTTAGGAACTTCCAATTATCAACTACTCCTATTATTCTACCATCTTCTTCTGACGACCAAACTGATGTGCAATTTGAGGTAGTTTTGAAGTAAAAAGTTACAACTCATGATGGCAAACTCATTTGGGAGTGTCTGATCAAGTGTCTTGGTCGAGATGTAGACCTTGGGGACAAGTTTAATGCTGAGGGCTAGGTAATAATACAAGATTCATGACATTTAGGAGAGGATATCACTGATTGAGAACATTAAGGAGAGAAAGATTGCCAAAAGATAATTTGAGAGAGGGGAGTGTGAATTAGATTTTTAAACAAGATTTATAATTTTTTTAGTTTCAATTTCAATTCGATTCACAAACCAAAATCACATAAGTGCAATAATAATTACAAGTGCTAAAATAGCAAGTAAGCAAGAAAAAGAGTATACTATTATTTTATATGGTTCAGTAATCAACCGTACCTACTCCATAATTTTTGTCTCACTATCAAGGACTTGAATTATTTTACTAGTGATGTCACTTCGTCGGTGAAGCTAACCTCGTACAAGCCTTATTCCAACCAAGTAAAAAGATATTGCAATATTAGAGTTTTGTCTCTCATACACTCCTAACATCCTAGGACAAGAAGAGTCTCAAGTTTGAGTATAATGACAAAAATATTTGAAAGTTAAATCTAAATTTAGAGCTTTTGTAGGGCTAGCAGGCTTGAGAAAACTTATTTTCTCTCTTAATCAAAGATGTAAAAGTTTTCTTAAATGTAAACTTCAAGTCTTTATATAACCATTGAGGAAAAAACTAACTGTTATTACTGTTTTTTGCTTGTTTGGGTGCTCGAACTAAAGTTCAATCATCTGAAATATTCCAATAGTCGAATAAGACTAGCTATTATAAGGTGATGTTACAAGTTTGAGCATCTGAACCCTCCACTTCAAGCATTTAAAGTTGAAGATGGACAACTGAAGTTATAAATAACAAAAAGTAAAAATCTATACTTGAGAATTTCAAGTGTTCAAATCATAAAGTTTGGATATCCGGAGCTGTTAGTCAAACCTAGTGGTTTTCTAAGATGTTTGAACGTCTAAACTATAAGATTCAAGTGACCGAAAATGATAAAAAATATGCAGTAGATTATTTGCAACTTTAGTTTCTTTAATATCAACTTAAAACTTATATTGTATAAAAACTAAGTCAAAATTAAGTTAGGATATTAATCAAGTATTCTAAAATATAGGTTCAATAATTCAAATTTTTTATTCAACTAAAGAAAAAATAAAAATCTAAATCTAGAGAATTAAGCTAATTTCTTGAGTCATGTTCAAGTCATCTATATATTTTCAAGTCATGTTTATTGAATTACCATCATATTTATCTTTACTTTGAAATCTTCAAACAATATTGAATTTTATTACAACTTTAGTTAAGGTATAAATAATATAACTCAAGAAACTATCAAATATGATTTAGTTATCATCAAAATCACTTGGAGCAATACTGTAAGTTGTATTTTGGTTTTAGGAATAAGCTAAATAACGAAGCAGCCATGGGTGAATTGAGAATAAATTGAGAGAATATTACGAGAATGAGGATCTATCTCTGTATTGACTTAGCTAATAGAGTTGTACTTCCCAGCTAATCGAATTGTAATTCCAACTTTCAATTCCCTACAGAAGTTGAGTACCAAGTCTGAAGATGGATATTTCAATCTGTGATTTGGGAGGCATTATTATCTCTCGATTTTCAATGAAATCTCCCATTATTCCCCTGTTATTTTGTTTGTCCTATTTTATGGTTTAACGCACCCCCCCAATGCCACAGCACAACAAAAGCACAAAAGCAAAAGGAAGACAAACTAAAAATCACCTAAATCAAGACTTTGTTCTTGGTTGCGATTTAATGCAACTAATGCCAGCTCTCCATTGGCCAAAATTGCACATGGAGTATGGCAAGGACCACAGTAGGATGCCCTAGGTTTCCAACTGGTCTCAGCCTTCAAATTGATCGTGATCCTTGAATCATGAATTGAAAAGTTGAGACAAGTTGAAAAGCCATTAATCCAAGAAAGGACCAATGTAAACATCAATTTCAGACGGTCCTTATACATCAATCCATTTCCAAGGTCATTAGGTTTCCTTGTTTGAAATGCAATAAAAAGGAAGCTAAGAGTCCCTACAATGGAAGGAAAAAAGAAAGAATTGCTTGCACCTCTGATTACACTCTATGCTTTTCGTTTCAAATATTAAGGGGCCTAATCTAAAGCCTGGTCTTGTCTAAAACTTCTAATAGAGATGTTCTAGCTCATGCCAGTTTATAGCTCTAGCATTTGGTGTAGGTATCCTTGTCGCAACATGTGATAGATGCTTGTCATTGGGGAAGAATTGGATTGCCGTTTTTTTTGAGGCCAAGCATCCATTAATTGAGATTCGTTACGATGCTAAAGGTACACTCCGATGTGCATGTCAATTGCTGAGATTCCCATGCCGGGAGACTATGGAGTTGCGCGTTCTGTCCACGTCGCTTGCACAAAAAAGTTCAAAAAAGGACTAGCAGTTAGACATAGTTGAAGATGCACCAAGAAGCACGCTAGGGTTCCGGTGGATGAAGCATGCGCAAACATCCGGAAATAACAAAAGGATTTTGATCAAACACTTCGTAATAAACAAACAATTTCTGAATGAATGCTGGAGTTGGCGGCCATGAGCATTCTTGAAATTGCAGAGTTTTTAAGATGCAAGTAATGATTACAAGAGCAAAAGAGATGGCAAACGCGGTGGCGGCAGACGAGTACCAAACTATGTGCTAAGCCATTTTTGTCCCAAAGACCAATGTGCAACGATCCCCGGTGTCATGTGCTCTTGGTGTCATGTGCTCCACCCTTGCAAGCAGACTCACTGCACAAAATGTATCTTCTTTTATTTCACCTACAGTAAAATTACATGATTATTGGCTAATTGGACCACCAGTCACTTTCGTATTCTTCTATTACGACCGCTGTCAGCACAGCACATTGAAAAAGATACTAAGCCTCTGAAAAAAAAGAACCAAGATTCGAGTATTTACAGTGATAGAAGAAGACGAAAGTGTGCACTGCAGAACAGTCAAAGAGTTCTCTCAATAGGTCACACCCAACAAATAGAGTTCAATAAACAAGTGCCAACGACTCCGGCTTGTAGCTGTGGGATTCCAAGCATTTGGGTCAATGAAATGTACAATTGAAACAGCTTCAAATCCAGATTGAGATGAGGACTTGAGCAGGCGTAGTACAAATCCATGTGGTTTGACAGCACAAAAGCCTCGAGGTGGGCTTTGCATGCTCTCACTTATCATTCGGGACGGACTTCGTGGTTCTTTTGGTAGCTTGAGAGTTTGGTGATGATCTCTTCAATCTTCAGTGCACCTTTACAGCTATTAATGTTAGTAGAAAAGAATAGTACCACGTTCTAATGTTCTTTCTGATTTGCTGCATCACTGACCTACTGTCTCATGTGGCTTTGTCTGCTGCATTCCTTCGCCAACTTCAATTAAGTTTTGTAACTCTCAAATTGGTGTTGCAAATGTACTTGATGATAGTCGGTTCGATGGCTTTAATTAGTTTATGCTCGAAAGTAAGAAGCCCTCTAATCCAATAAATATCCAGAAATCAGCAGTGTTGTTGCTTGGCTTGTAGGTTATGCAAGTGGTTCGAAGGTTGAGATGCAAATTTATTTTGCAAAACAGATTTCCTGAAGAGGAGGAATGTGTAACTCGGTTCTATTTGGTCTCTTGTTGTTATCAGACACAGAACCTCTCACCAAGCATTCTTTGAAACAACATCCAGATACAACCATTCTGTCACACACAGTACTCAATCCTCATTGCCTTGCATTGCGCTGGACGAACGCCTGACGATCGCATTTCCTTCCCCTGCAGCGAAAGGGGAACTGAAGGAATACTAAATTTCCCGGAATCGCCGCCTTCATGCACTTGACAAGTATTTCAAGTGTCCAAAGCTAAACACAGCCAGGCGGACGGAGCTCTGTCGAGCTCAATCTTGTCAGCCGCTGCTCGTTGTCTCGCCACTGACGATGGCAGTGCTGATGTTGGAAGCGATGGCAATGAAGCTCGTGATGACAGCCAAGAAGATCATCGTGGCTGCTAGGACTTTGTCTCTTCTGTTCGACATCGCGTGAACATCCCTGCGAAACCAAAGGAGAAGGAAACGAATAGTTAGGTTATCTTCCGGTAGTCTGTGTTTAACCCTGACATCAAAAATCGAAGAGAAGGAAGAACAATATATTTGGCCCAAACATTCCAGATATTGGAAATGGGCTTCAAATGGCCCGTCAAGACATGGGACGAAGAGCTGGCCTAACCAAGATAGTTAAAAGGGAAATTTTTCAAAATCTCCCAAAATTTTTTCAAAAATCTAAAAGCTTAACTAATTTTTAGACTTTTTAATAATTCTTTTCATTAATCACTATTAGCAATAAAAATTCATGTAGTAGATCCCATTTTATATGGTCAAGTACGATGCTTCTATAGTAATACTGCATCAGTAATATTAAAAAAAATAAATATTATGACAAAATTATTTTTTATTTTTATTATATGTGATTAGCTTTGATCATAATATTCAATTTTTACTTATATATATTTAGTTTAATTATATTATATTATTTTTATTTGTATTTGTTTGGTTTTTATCATTAATGCATATTTATTTACCCATAATGTTCAGTCTATAAATATACAATACTGTTATAGGACTTTTACAATAATTTTTTGAACAATATTAATAACGACAGAGATTTATTTATAATATTTATCATATTAAAAAAATTGAATAAATATTTTAAAAGTCAAAAGAGAATTTTAGGAATTTGAAAAATTTTTCAGAGGATATAAAAAAAATTTCTTAAATAAAAAACCTGGACAGTGCTAGACGTCTAAATAGACCGTCTAGGCAAAGGCATAGGAAGTTTTATTATAAAAATTATAAATTTAGATTTAATACTTTAAAATTAAAACATTAGTTATTAAAATAATTATTTATGTAAGTAGGCAACCACGTAAAAGAAAAGCAGTAATTAGTTCCCAATCAAGCGAATGTGTAGGAGCTAGTTGAACAAATAGGTACTCACCTAACATTCAGTATTATTAATCAGCAAATATTTGGACGATCAGTCTCTATCAGGTGTCTGGATGGACTGTCTATCTACATAGATTGTCATCTTCGGCTACATTGTTTTTTTTTTTTTCACTGATATCTATTTCATCTCCATTATAATCAACTCTAGCCTAAACCAGCTGCTCCCAACCCTTAACAGGTCTTACTATCATTTGTAATTGAGAGATGAATCACAACCTTCAATAAAGAAGATTCTCCAAAATTGAACTCATTATCCGCCTAACAGAAAAATAGAAATCTAACTAGTTGAATAGTGAGACATAATAAAATCTTAATCAAATAAATTCTAAATTAATAAGAATCATTAGCAATAAGCTAACTACTTTAATGTAGATTTGTACAAAATCACTTACTTTACTGATAGTAAAAAGTAATTTGTCTTATATTATAAATTTACAAAAATTATTTCGATTAAAATATTTTATTTTATTTTAATTTTTTTAATTAAATTAATGTGAAAGATTATTTCGGACAATCGGTTCATAATTATCAGACATTTGATCTAACAAAATTGAATTTTAAATTTTAAATTTTATAAAATTATGTAACTCATCTTTTATAAAAAACTAGAATAAAATAAATTATTTTTTATATTAATTTAATAGTTATTCAAACTAAAATTAAATGAGAATAATTAAATTTTTTATATTAATTTAATTGTTACAATGGAATTAAAATAAAATATTTTTTAAATATTTTAATAAAAGTGGTTTTTTATAAATTTATAATATAAGATAAATACTTTTTTATTAATAGTGATAAAATAGGTTATTGTATTCAACTATAAAACATGTAATTATTGTTAAAAAACTCAATTAATAATTATTGTATTCAAATATAAATTTAACAATAAAAATTTTAAATTATATTTGAATTAGCAGAGAGTAAAACAAAAATTAAATGATAATCACCTTGCTGCTCCTAATCCAAGTGGGTCCTTGGATATTTAGCGCATTAGATCTGATCAAACCATAATTTTGTAAATCCAAATGTGACTCAAATGATTAGACTTCATTTGATAAAAAGTTAAAAACGTAATTCACTAATTAATCAAAATTAATTAGATATAATTAGCCAGACGCGTCTAAAATAAGTTGAGCTCCTTAAAGCTATTTTTGTGCACACATTATTCTTCCTCTATATCTAAATTTATTATCTTTATATATATTGAATTTAAAACCCTCAATAATTTTTCCCGAATAGCTTTAGGGGTACGGTGACGAAGTCAGGTATTTAGACGTGATCCATGGCTAAGTGACATACCTGAGAGCAATTGCGCCGGGGAAGATCAAGGACAAGCAGACCGCCGTCGTCGATCCCATAAATTGAAACAGCGTCCAAATGTTCGGGATTGCAATGGCCGCCAAGTATATGGCCCCCAGCAGACCGCCGGACAGCAACACGAACCGGACGGAGTCGGCGGTAAGGGGCCGAGACTTGGGAAAGACGAGCTCGTCGATGTTGAACCGCAACGAGTAGTTGAGCAGTGGGAAGACAAGCACCAAGTGGAGCACGTAGCTGAAGCGGACAATGTCGTTGAGCACCGGGCTCACAGTGGAGCCGGAGCTCCTGTCAAAGTTGGAGAGCACGTCGGCCATCGTGGTCTCGCCGAAGAGCAGGTAGCCGAAGAATCCGACGGCGGCGTATATGGCGGAGCAGAGGAGCAATGAGATGCGCACGGCTACTGTCATGTCCGAAGGCCTTTCGAGCTCCGCTCTGATGGGGTGGACTGCATGAGCTCATCGTTAGCACTACGAATTCTGAACACGAAAAAGGATGTCGAATACGAAACAGAACTAGCAGCAAGGAACAAGGAAGTGAGAAGGGTGAGGACTAGTTGTACCATTGAAGTGGAAGGTGAAAGCTACGACGATGACGGGGACGGCGGTGAAAAGCTCAAAGAATGATTGATGTGCAAAGTCTGGCAGCAGCCTCGGGGATTCGGTCGTTCCTAGAAAGAGAGAGTAGACAGCCAAGCCAGAGCTTATGCACACGAAGACCACCGCGAGGATCACCGCTATTGCTGAAGTGTATCTTAACGAGTCTGCAATTACAGGAACGAGCAAATGTTAGTATTAAGAGCAACTGGTTTGCCCAACAGCAGCATCAGTAAAAATGACCCGATCAAATGGAAAATGCTCTTGTGAAATTACAAGCAAATAACTTTGTCGATGCCCCAGAAGTTTTGTTAGTTCAAGCATTTTTGTGAATTGATGTGTGAACGACATAATTCAATTCATTATAATTCAAATTGGATCGAGTTTCACATTGTGCATCCCACAAGCAGATCCTCCGCGTGGCAACGCGATCCCGTAATCTACCAAATCTCTTTCGTCGGCCTGCCGTGCCTTGCTACTTGCAAGGATTGAATGAACAAGCAGGCACAGGCTGGCTCCACCAGCAGCTAGTAGCTACCAGAGAACGCGAGCTAGTGTGCACCAACCGTTCCTGATTTGTGGTCCTTAAATTATAAATTTTTTTACCTACGATTTTTTAAAAATAATTAACTTATATATAATTTTTTTATTTTTTATAATTACATATAAATTTTGCTTTCAATTTTTGGAGAGACTTTATGTCCTTAATTAAAAAAACTACTTTTTACATAAAATATAATTAATATATTTTCCAACTATAATCAAACGATCAAAATATTCTTATATAGTTATTAAAAATTTTGACTATAAATATAACAATTTCATGAAATTTAGGAAAAAATCTAATTGAGCTCTTTTTAGCAGTACAATAATTTTGAATTTAAAACTTTAAATATGATTTATTTAATTAGAAAATGAAAAAATTTCAACATCACTAACATCACAAAGAACTGAAAGGTCAAGTAATAAGGTAAATTTGGATCATTTCAACCAGTCTAAAATTTTTTTATTTTTAATTAGATGTATCAAAAATTATTATACTGCTGAAAAAAAGACTCAATTAGATTTTACTCTAAACTTTCTAAAATTACTATATTTATAAACAAATTCGACAACAGTTATATAAGAATATTTTGGTTATTTAATCAAGGTCATTGAGAAATATCCCAAATATATTTTTTAAAAAATTAATTTCTTTAACATAAAGATCAGAAACTTCTCTAGAAAATAAAAAGATGTTATACATACTTATCAAAAAATCAAGAAATTATACGTTATTTAACTATTTTTAAGAAGGTTGCACGTAAAAAACTCTTAAATTATTTATGAAAATATAGCCTTACAAAATTACATCTATATCTCTAAATAAAATTGAAATTACAGCCATCCCCTAAATTAAAAATATTTTAACCTAGTATACAAATTGAACAAAATGTCATTCAAATGACAAAACAGTAAACAATGAACTTTTAAATCTCAGAAGTATTTGATTAAAAAAGTAAACTGATCATCTTATATGTGCCATGTCAACATTGGCAATTTTAGCCTGTCCAATAAAACCATGCCTTTGTAGTACGTCGAATAATATTCCAATCGTATCAAACTAACCCAAACACGTTTGTGTCGATATTGCCCAACTACTGCACCAGCCACCCAAATCACGTTTTTTTTATTTTTATGCTCGAGCTTTAGTTCTAGGCTTCTAGTATTTTATCTATTTAAAAAAAAAGTCTCTTTCATAATAATAATATTGATTTAACGGTTGAATTTTAATATTATTTATAAAGATAAATATTGACATATAAAATCATAGGCTACATTTAATAATATGACTAAATATTAAAATTATATTTTTTTTTATTCAAACGAAAAAAAATCGTCTTAGCCATCAAAGTGGACAATATTGACGATCCGCAAGCATTCCGGTATTCTCGGGAACCGAGCCAATCCGATTCAACCACGTAGTTCGTTCGGGTTAGCGACGTCGCCAGGAATATGAGTGCATTTTCTAATTAACAAACTACCAGAATCGTACCAAACTAGCAGAATCGTACCGAGCTGTAAAACGGGAAAATTCTAAAAAATACGAATAAGAAACCACTCACCAACGCGGCGGAGCAGCACCAGAGGGCCCATGACGCCAGCGACGGTGACCAGCAGCACGACCTCGCGCCCATTCCACCACTGCTCGCCGAACCACTCCTGCAGCACCCCGAGGTGCACCACTCCCTCCTCCGTGCTCCCCGCCATCACATCCCCTGCCGCCATATCCCCAGATCTCAAATTCGCAAATCAAAACCACAAATCGAATCAAATTCCCCTTACCGACGATGATGAGGTACATGATGAGCGCGCCGGCGTTGGTGGCGGCTACGCAGAGCTGGAGCGCGAGCGCCCCAGCTCGCCCGAAGGACTCGCGCATCACTCCGGCGTAGGAGATCGTCGATCCTGTGTCAGATCCGGCGCCGGCGTGGCGGATTAGGAAATCGACGGAGGAGTTGGAGAGGAAGGCGACAACGGAGATGAGGATAAGGGCTGGGAGGACCCCCAGAACCCTCATAGTCGCAGGAATTGACATGATCCCGGCGCCGATTATGCTTGTGGAGAGGTTGAGGACGGCTCCCGGCAACGACGCGCCTCTTCCGCCGGAGGATGGGGGCGGTTGTTGGAGCTCCGGCAGCAAGGGAGCATTCATCTTGGCTCGTGGCGGTACGGAGGGACGAAATGCGTGATATACCAATTTTTGCGAATTGAATTTACGATAATGTCCTCGGTTGTTTTACTGTTTGGCCATGGAATTTGTTCGGTAGTTTTGGTAATTTATTATCCGGGGGCTAAGTTGGGCGATTAAGGAAATGATGGAGATCGCACGGTTGGGGTTAACCAGTGTATGTGGACTTGAAAGTGGGTAGGGTTCTTGTATAGGCTAGTTGTTTTGAAAGAAAAAAGAGATTTGCTTGTCTGTATACACAAGCGTGAAAGAATCATTTTTGTTTACTTTTTACTTATTTATAAAAGTGAATAAAAATTTGCACAGGAAGAGTACCAGAAATAAAATTTAGTCTTAATCAAATCAAGAGATTTAAATCACCTTTTGCTTCTGAATTAAAATCAAGATTGATATTTTTTAAAAAATTAATATTACTTATTTTATATCGTTATTAAATTAAATTATTATAAAAATTAATTAATTTTTCGAACTTTAAAATTAATTTTAATAAAAAATATTAATTTATAAAAATAATTTATTAATTTTAATATTGACCTTCATTTTTGGTTCTGAACCAAAAGGTCACTAAAGAAATTTTGGTGCTGAACCTTAATATTTTGACGCAGAAACACATGAACATGGCCTCGATTCAGAATGGAGAGAAGAAACGTGAGATCCAAGAGGGAGATTAACCAAGAACAGCCAATTCGATAATGACGCTCAACGATCTCATCCAAATCAACGTTTCTCCGCCGGAGAAGGAGCTCATCGTCCGGCCTCGCCACGAGGACAGACTATGGATTTTCTAAAAGCTCATCCTTCCAAAACAGACTGGTTCTACAAGTTTGGCATCGTCTGCAGATTCTCCGCTTTCACCTTCTTTCATCGCCCTACAAGCAGAACAATGCTTTTCCTTCTACAGCCCTTTAGGACGGAAGCCCGACAACGAAGCAGCCCATAAAATCTCCATGACATCAATTAGTCTAGAAGAGAATACAAGGATGGCGAGCAGCCAGGGACTCGTCGTGACGAGCCCGGAGTGTGTCGGTGGCTTGTTCAACTGCTTCGACGACTCGACTGTCGCATGCTCGTCCTTTTTCTGCGCCATCTGCGTCTTTGGATGGAACATGGAAAGGCTCGGGTTCGGCAACGTGTACGTCCACATTGTCACCTTCGCGCTCCTCCTCGTCGTGCCGTTCTTGGTTTTCAGCGTGGCCACGCTAAACATCAGCCATGACACTGTGCAGTACGCGGTGGGAATCGTCGGGGTGGCGCTGTGCATATCCGGGTTGCTCTACGGCCGGTTCTGGAGGACACAGATGAGGAAGATGTTCAAGCTCCCGAAGAATGGTTTCTGCTGTGGAAGTGCTTCTGTGAGTGATTTCATCATGTGGCTGTTTTGCTGGGGGTGTGCTCTGGCCCAGGAGGTCCGGACCGGGAACTTCTATGACGACGAGGAAGATGGCTTTCGCAGGAAGGTCGAAGGCGGAGGCTTGGTGACGGCGTTGGGTGCTTTGAGCCGGGATGATGTGAGATTTTTTTTTTCTGAGACGTCCGTGAAGACTGCGACAGACCTATAACTATCAGTTTCAGGAGCTATTCAAAGAGTGGAAAAGATGGAAGTGTGAGGCCACCTCTTCAGCCATTGATTCAGCTGGAGCTGCAGAAAGAGCAGCCAGAGAGGAGCTAAGCCTGTGTTTCTCCTGCTGTTCTTTAATATTTGCATGTTTGAGATCAGTTCATGAATTGCTATAGTATTTCTTTCATGTCTGTTTCTTCGTTCATGTGATCATACTACAACTTATGCAACAATAAATACACCATGAAAAATTACGAGTTCAAGACTACGGAATGAAACAATTTACTCGTTGTAGGTTTACTCCCGAATGTAGGTGAGCCGGAAATTAGTCGGGCCAGCTCCGAGGATAGTTTGTTTGATTTGTTTCGAATCCATCTTAGCTTGAATCAGTTTGGCTCAACGGGACTTTGACTTGATCGAACGTGGTTAACTAACATGGCTTGATCGGACCCAGTTGACCAGGCTTGGGTTACCTTGGCTTGACCCAAGCGACGAGACTTACTGGACCCAGAATTCTTAGGATCTCATTGGTATAAATTCCTTCACTTTCAAGTTTCCAAATGTGACAACTCTAGAATCTGCAGATAATTTGTAAATGGAGCAGGACGGGTATGTAATAAACTAAGATTCAGGGTCAAATATTTAACAAACACTAGGGCCACTTCCAGTTCTAGGGTTCCCCCCCTTTCCTATTCATTTTCCAGCTACCCCTCTTTTTGAAGACCTACCCCCTCCTTTTTTCTCCACTTCGCCGGCGACGCAGCAACCATGCTCTCCGGCGACATCCCCCCGAACCAGACCATCTACATCAAGAACCTCAACGAGAAGGTCAAGAAGGAAGGTCGTCTTCTTCTTCTTCCTCTACTTTCCCTTTCCCCTTTCCCTTCTCGTCATTGGCGCTAGGGTTTGCTCTAAGGCCTATTGCTCGCTTCTTTCGCAGAACTGAAGAGATCCCTCTACGCCCTCTTCTCCCAGTACGGGCGGATTCTTGACGTGGTGGCCCTGAAGACGACGAGGCTGCGGGGCCAGGCATGGGTGGTCTTCAGCGAGGTCACGGCAGCCAGCACCGCCGTGCGCCAGATGCAGAGCTTCCCCTTCTATGATAAGCCCATGGTGAGTCCTTTCTCTGCTAGGGTTTATGGGTAACAGTAAGTTGCTGTTGAGATTGAAAGGTTGAATCTTTTATTGGGTTGCAGAGGATACAGTATGCGAAGACGAAGTCGGATTGTGTTGCGAGAGCAGATGGGACGTTTGTGCCCAGGGAGAAGAAGAAGAGGAAAGACGAAAAAGGTGAGAAAAAGTTCGGAATTTTTTTTTTTTGTTAATTTTGTGTTTATGTAGGAGGAGCGTGTTAGATTTCTTATCAGAGAATTTGAATTGCACATTATCAAAGCCAGTTCTCTTATTTCTGTATATTCTGCTAGAATAGATTAAAAATATCTTAGCTTTCTATCCGTTTAATTGATCAATAATTTAGTTTTAATGTGGATTATTACATTGTGCTTAGTTCTGTTGAGTGTGGCTTATTGAGACTAAATGATAAAGTAATGTAGATTTGCTGAATTACATTTTAATTTTTTGTTTTATATGAATGAGTGGTGCTTTGCTCCTGGGATTGTGATAGACGCCGCATTGATGCAAATAATCTTTATCTACTTATCAATGTATTTTCTTGTTTCAGTAAATGTGGTTCAAATGATTGTACTAAATTGCTAATACACTAGTACTGTTTGTATTTTTTGGTTGTGGTTTAAGAATCTTTTGTTTGTTCTGGATACTTGATATAATCTCTTGTCAGCATATAAATTTCATATCTACAACATTTTTTTTTTTTTTTGCATTTTTGCATTCCAATTTTCATGTATTGGTCCTTCCTCCAGTGATTGGAACTTGGTAGAAAAGCTACCTCTATTTATGGTTCCATTTACTTTTCTAGCCTTTTTTTTCTTTTTCGTGTAGATCTCCATTCTCCACATTTTGCTCATACTTGACTACATTTAATCTAACTCTCTCAAGATTTCGTTATGTAATAAGTCTGTGATTATGATGCCATAAAATTACATGTTTCTGGATCACAGTCATTTTTCTGATATTGGTAGTATAAAGTGTTCATTTTTTCCTTTTTGAGTTGGAACGCTTTTTGTTATCTAGTGTACCGATCTCTTTCATCTGTTTGGATGAGACATATCTTTTTAGTGTCTAAATACTGTGTTATCTGTTGATAGAATATGTATTTGAGTTCCCTTTTTTTCTTCTGTTAGTACTGGCTTTTTTTCTTGGTGTTTCTTAAGATTTTATTTCCTTATGTGAGCTTGCTGTTGAAAAATCATTATTTGCTCCTTTGTTTTCATGTCTGATATGTGTGTGTTGATTCAGCTGCCGAGAGAAAACGCAAGGCTGAGGAAGCACAACATTCAGGTGCTACTAATGGTCCAAGCATTCACAGCAATGGCAGACCAGCTGTAAGCCTTCTCGTTACCATCATAGCAAAGATTCGTTTTTTTTTTAATTGTATTCTTTGTTTCCAAATCATGTTTAAGGAAATGCACATGCTGAATTGGAATCATACCAATTTAAAATAGATGGATGGATTGTTGGTTAGAAACACGGAGTACTTCCTTTTATGTCCGACCATCGTAGATGTTCTGCAGCTAGGGCTGTGGATGGCCGACTGGTTGCAAAATTCAGTCCATCTGTAGGCTTGAACCTAGGAAATACTGTGGGTCACCCCCGCCCACCCCCATCACCCCCCCGCAAAAATTTTGATGGACCTGTTGAGTGAGTGAAGCCTAAAGATAGACAATACTGTGCAGTCTTGCCCCCAATCCCAGGTCATTTCTGTTTATGTATCCTTCCTACATGCCCAGAATCTGCTAATAGTATGATCCTTCTGTTGTTCCATTTTTCCAGAATCTTGTATCTGATGCATTTGCTTAGGAAGCTGGTATCGATGAGGAGTTTACAATAAAAAAGGCTAGTTGGATGTGCTTATAAGTTTGTGATGTGGAACATTGTTCACTGCCTTTATGTGTGTTGCTAATTCTAGAACATAAGGCGTGTAATAGGTAGAAAACAAAATTTAATAATTATTAGACTGATGTATGAGAGAATTTAATCATGATATTTTCAAGGATGGCTTGGAGGCTTGACGAAAATACACAAATAGAGGTCCTGATAGCTTAAAGTTCACATATATGCATTCCCAGCACAGGTTTTACAAGCAGTGGATCTAATGCTTATATGTGCAATCCAATTAGCTTCTTTTGGTGGCTTATACTCTGCTTAAATTTGAGCTTCCTTCAGTTATTTAACTTGTAGCTTTTTTTTTAAAAAAAAAACTGATTCTAATTTTAACCAGCAATCTATGTCAATCTTGTCATATCCAGATATTTGATAGAAAAGCGCTAACCCTGTATTTAGTGCATAAATATTGGCACGTGATCAGCAATTGTTGCTCTCTCAGGACTTCCTAGGAAAAATTGTAGGTTTTTATTTACCATGTTGACCACAGACTATCTTGAGCAAGGTTGCTACTGGTAATTGCTGGCTTCATTGTGTCACCCAGCCAGAACTCCATGAACTGGCACACTATTGTTATGGGGATCCTGATGCAATCTTACTGGATTAGGTTTGCTCTGTGTTTAAATCCAGCTACTTGTTTGTCAGAATTTCAAATCAGCCGTATTGAATGGTTAGAATGGAGACAATATCAAGCTCAGGTGATTGTATACATATACGAAGTCAAATTGCTGACCCTGAGGGCAATGGAAGTGTTAAACCTGTGTGAGACCGAGAGTTTTGACGGGCTAACGAGGGGAGGGTAGGTGCTGATAGGGTGGGAAAATTACATTGTGGACGAAGGCTATGTTCTCTTAGGCAGGGAAAATTATGTTGGGGCAACAGGGAAGACATTTGAGGAAGACATTTAATATTACATATTTGTAAGCTTTCTGCAGACTGGGATAGGCTTAAATTCTCCAAATAAAAATACATTATCTAATATGTGTCCTTGTCCTGTTTTATAGGCACCTCAAGCTCCACATCAAGTTAACTCACAGGAGGCTGCCACTCCAAACAACATCCTTTTCATCCAAAACCTGCCTCATGAGACAACAAGCACGATGCTACAGCTCCTCTTCCGGGAATATCCAGGTTTCAAGGAGGTTCGGATGATAGAAGCAAAGCCAGGCATTGCCTTTGTTGAGTTTGAAGATGATGGGCAGTCTTTGATTGCCATGCAGGCCCTTCAGGGCTTCAAGATTACACCTCAATACCCAATGTATATCACCTATGCCAAGAAGTGAATTGGAGTTCAGAAATTAATGTAATAACCTTGGATTCCATGTCAGAGCCAAAAAGAATTTTTGATGTCAACCTGCACTGTTAAGTTTCAAAGTTGTTTGTACATTGACCCTCTCTTGTGCTTGGATGCAAGTTCTGAATTTCTATTTCTTACTCAATATTCACTAGCTTGAAGTGTAGCCAATGACTTTAAACATGTTGTTGGTTGATTTCATTTGAATAAGGCATTATGGCTGACTGACTAAGTAAATTCGAACTTGTCTTAATTCGATTTGAATTGAAGCGTTGTTAATAGGGCTGTGCATTCGGTTATAACCGAACCGAACCGAAATATTTACAGGATGAATGGATCTGGTCATTTGCATAAGGGATTAAGGGGAAAAAAAAATTAGTACAAGATATACATTATACTTTAAGTGAATCAAGCCTTCAAGTTGCAGCAGTAGCACAGCAGGAGGCTAGGAGCAGGCTGAGCTGCAAAATACTTCAACAGCTCAAATTCATGTAGCAAAACAGTTCAAGACTTCAAGTAAATCAAGTCTTCAAGTTGCAGGAGCAGCACAGCAGGAGCAATACAGCAGGAGGCTAGAAGCAGCAGCAGCAGGAGCAACACAGCAGGAGCAAGTGAGCAACACAGCAGGAGCAGCAGGAGGCTAGGAGCAACAACAACAGGAGCAACACAGCAGGAGCAAGTGAGCAACACAGCAGGAGCAGCAGGAGGCTAGGAGCAGCAGGAGGCTAGAGCAACACAGCAGGAGCAGAGAGAGGCGTCAGGACTCAGAACCTCAGAGGAGGAGGGGGGTCCGGGGGTGGACGAAAGCTGGAGGGATGAAGGCGCAGCACCGCAAGTCCGCAGCGGCAAGAGCCAGAGCGGCGAGAGTCAGAGCGAGAGCGGCGAGAGCGAGAGCGCCGAGTCGCCGACAGCGAGAGGGTTAGGGTTAGGGTTAGGAGGCGAGAGTGAGAGCGGCGAAGTGGCGAACCGTTCTGAGAAAATGAAGAATATAAAGGCGGTATACGGTTCCGGGTTCGGCCCAGCTGTTTGAGCCGATTAGCCCAAAACCGAAACCTAACCGCAGTATATAAGTATATATATAATTCGGTTCGGTTCGGTTTTTACGGTTTTCGAAAATCAGAACCCGAAACATAACCGAATTAAAATTTTTTTTTTTCAAAACCGAAACCGAACCGAGAACCGAATAACCCGAACCGAATTGGTTATTCAGTTTCGGTCGGTCGGTTCGGTTCAGTTTTAATCGAATACTGCACAGCCCTAGTTGTCAATACTTTTGAGTTGGCTTACTTTGAAGTACGACAGACAATTTTGAGCATATTACTGATTAATTTTTTTGATTTGATAGTATCACTAATAACTTAAGTGGTTAGGTATAGTTATGGGGTGTTAATAAAGGCTTTCTTAGTATACCTACTGAGATTCAATTTGACTTTATTTAGTTATATTTAAACTAATTTTAGTTCAAATCAAGGTGGTGACATTATCCTTTATTCATAGTCTTTGAGTATTGTTGAAGGTTTAGTACACCCAGTGGGATTCGATTTAACCCTAATTAGTTCCATCAAGACTAATATAATTTAGGTTTGAGTTCGATTTTATTTAACTTGAGTCAAATTTGATCTTGTGTTAGGCCTTTATAGAATTTGAATTTGTTAGACTTTGGCTTAAATTCAAGTCAATTTAGTTCGACTTAGTTCTAATTCAAACTCAGCCTATCCTGATTCTATTTTGACTTTGAATTTGCCCTTTTAGCTTAGACTTAATTTAACCCAATTAAGGTTTGATTTGACCTTAATTCAATTTCATTTCAAATTTAATTTGAACTTAGCTTGATTTTAAATTAACTCATCTCAAATTTGATTATGGTTGAGTCTAAATTTAGGTTAATTCAATTTGAATTTTAATCCATTTATTTAATCAATTTAAGTTCATTTAAGTCAATTGAGTCTTTATCCATTTGTTTTGGCTGAGTTCACCTTTAATGTGATTGACTTACTTCATATTAATCAATTTGATTTTAGGGTTATTTGCTATTTATGATAATTTTAGATGAATTTATAGTTTGACTTTAAATATACGAATCTAAGGGCTGACTTAGTTCATGAGTTTAAAAGCTAACTTAGAGATGTAACCCTGAGAGATTGTTGGGTGCGAGTTCAAAGACTGACCTAAATGCAAGCTTGAAAGCTCGCTGAGTGTGAGCTCAAAAACTGTCTTAGATGTGAGCTTAATGGATAGTTGAATGCAAGCCTGAAAGCTAGCTACATGCGAGCCAGAAGATTGGTTGAGTGTGAGCCCGAAAACTGGCTGAGTGTGAGCCCGAAGGCTAACTTAGGTATGAACTCGAATGTTAGTTTGAATGTGAGCCCAAAAACTAGCTAAGTTCGAACTCAAAAGCTTGCTTGAATTCGAGCTCGAAGGCTGACTAAGTGCAAATCCGAAGACTGATTTAATGCGAGTCCAAAAGCTAATTGAGTGCAAGTCCAAACACTAGCTGAGTGTGAGCCCAAAAGCTGGCTTGGATGCGAGCTCAAAGATTGGCTTTGATATGAGTTTGAAGGCTGGTTAAATGCAAGCTCGAATGCTAACTGAGATGTGAGCCCAAAGGTTAGTTGAGTATGAGTCTGAAGGCTGACTTGGATACGAGTCCGAAAGCTGACTTGGATATGAGCCCAAAGGTTGGTTAAATGCGAGTCCGAAAGCTGGCTAAATGTGAGCTCGAGGGCTAGTTAAGTGTGAACATGAAGACTGGCTAAATGTGAGTCTGAGGGCTGGTTAAGTGTGAGTCTAAAGATTAGTTAAATACGAGCCCAAAAGCTGGCTAAATACGAGCCCGAAAGCTAGCTACGTATGAGTCTAAAAGGCGGCTTGAATGTGAGCCGAAAGTTAGTTTAGATACGAGCTTGAAAGTGGGCTGAGGTATGACAATAATTCACTGTCTTTAAGGGAGGGACCATGAATGGCGACAGCAATGTCAAAGATTCACCGTTTTTGAGAGATTGCAAATGACCATAATAATATCAAAAATGCGCTATCTTTGAGAGACCACGGATGACTGCAGTATTGGTAAAGCTCCATTGTTGCGCCAAGGATTGCGGGTGGTTGCAATATTAATAAAGTTCAGTCGTCTTTTAGGTGTCGCGGGTAGTTGCAGTATTGATAAAGTTTTGTCATCACGTCAAAGTTTACAGATGGTCGCGATGTTGAAAATGTTCATCGACATGCCACGAAACCTAGGTGACCACATTGTGTTGATGCAAAAATCGAGGTAAAAAAGAGTTTTTCTCTCTTTTTTTTTCTTTTTTTTCTTTTTTTTTTTAACAAGTTTCCTTTTTTTCTTCTTTTTTTGCTTTCATCCCTAAGCTAGCGCACAATCCCACCTTTTTTTTGTTTATTTATAAGAAAAGTCTTGTTAGAAACTCATTTGTAAAAATTTTACAATTCTTATTTTGGTCTAAGAATTTATTGAATTTTGAATTTGATTTTGGTCCAAATATCCAGTCCATTCAATTCACTTTAATTTGAGTTCATATTTTCGAATAATTAAAATTTAAATTAAATCCAATTTTCAGTCAAATTTGATCGTGATTTTGGTATAATTGAGATTCACATTTCATTCATAATCTAGTGTGACATTCAATTTTATATTTTGACTAAATTTTAATTAAATTTAATTTTTAGTTAAAATTGACTCAAACTCTAAAACCTTTATTACAAATAGAATAAAAGCCCAATAAATACATTCAAAACACCAAATTATTATCCAAATAATATTCCATACATTATTACCCTAACTGCTACTCTCATTTCAAGTGAAAATAAACATACGATAAATAACATTGATCTCTGTCTTAAGCAAGAGGTCGTCCATTTCATTAATCATCCTAGAGACCCATTCATTGAGGCTGCCGCTTCTCACGATAAAAGCAAGGTAATAATTAGTGGGATGGCCTATCATATGCTTTCTGTTGCACACCATGTTATGATAGTTCCTACATAATGCATTGAGAAATGTATCAGAAATGCCACGACCATCAAGAAACACCGAGGAAGAGAGGAAAACACTGTTGGAGCATATCAAAAACAGGGTTCGTATCCTGTATTGTGAGATATATGTTTCTTGTCTTCCTTTGTTATCACCTAAACATTAACTTTGTTGCAGTCATTTAACCTAAAACCAGCAGTTGCAACAAAGCCATGCATTAGGGGTTCTTCAACATACCTAAAGTTTGCGGCTATTTTTTTTCATATAAAAAAGATTTATATGCAGTTTTATCATTCTTTTTCATCTTATCGAATTTGTTTCTGTAAAACAGGCATTTGTTGGGAGCGACGATGAATATGATGGAGATAGCTGGTGTGATTCTTAAGCAGCAAATATTCCATTAAACCTTCATATCCGGATCAGAAATATTTCAGCAAGTAGTACAAAATGTGTTGACAGATGAGGCAGATCATCACAATGTATCCATCTACAATCAGCCATTACCACTGAATTCATATCCTTTTCTACTTTCCCATCAGAATGTATCCCAAATTAGCATGTGTATTTGAGTGGACAATGTTCTAGCGGCTCACTGTAATTGTTGTATCATCAAAAGTTTTGGGCTGTAGAGGCTCGCAAAGAAGACGCTCTCTGGTGTGCGACAGCCTTTGCTAGTGCTCCTGCCATAATGACAATGGTGGAAGTCTTGTGCAGAATAAGCATTATGCTCATCCTGCAATCAGGAACTTTGTTCATGAAGAGGCATTTTCCATCAAGCAAATATGGTGAGGCAAGAGAAATTGAACTTTTAATCAGTGTTCTTCGCTAAATTTTTATCTTTACGCTAATAGTAGCAAATATGGAAAGTTATGTCTAGATCTTGAAAAATTTTATCTTTAGATTGTGTGTTTGCCCCTCTTGTCTACTTCCTTTAAAATCACTGATTTCACTGCTTTAACTGATGTTCTGGTTATCCACTGATTATAGGCGGAGCAGCAGATCACTGTAAGTTGATGACTCATATTTATTGGAGTTATTTACTGAATTTTCTTTATTAGAGGTAAACCTGTAGATCATTGCATCTTGTTAAAGTTACTGATAAACATGAGATCAAGAAATGAATGAGCCAACATACTCCGTCAAATTTGATTGAATTAAAATTTTTGTTAAACATTTTTTTTTGAATTAAATTTTCAGGTTAAGGCACTCTATTTCTCTTTCAGCATTAGGACAAATGTTGTAACACTTCCTTGAACCTCATTTAGTCTCTCCTTGGACGTGATTGAACCTGAACTCTTCAATGGAACCTAAGTGCTACCAGTTACAATATTATTATTGCATCTATTATGAAACCCGATGCCAGTGTTGGTGCTTTTTTGAATCAAGCATAGTGCATAGCCACTAATTTCTGCCTGGAACATGAACATTCTCATGATCAAGAATGAATGTCTCTGGAAGATTTAGATTTCCCAGAAATGAGTTCCTTGTGACAATTAATGCATATGATATTGAAATTTTATGTCAAATCTCAAGGTAAATTTTATTTTTAACATTGACAAAATTTCCATCAAATCCACTTACTATTCTAGCTGTGATAAACTTGAAGAACGAGCATTCACATGTGGGCAACCTTTCCTCAAAATTTCCAAATTGCTGGATTATAGCTAGGAAGTAGGAACTCATGATAATCCTATTAGATTCTCGTGTACCATTTCCTAGCTCACTTTCTATATTCCTTAGCAAGAGTAAAGGTAAAAAATTATTGAAGGAGCTTTAGGAAAGGAGGTATCTTGCTTGCAAGCATACTACCTTCGTCACTTTGTCATTATAGCAGAAAATACTGGCCGTTCTTTTATGAGACGATGTTGACTGGCAGACACATGGGTTAGAAAGGTGACTGCTGTACTCGTGATATTTGCTAACATTTGTGGTGAAAGGAAATGGCTCCAGAAGAAAAAGCTTTACATAACTTCTCTGAAGTGTGTGAACTATCTTTTGACTTCCTTACAATGGAAACCCTGAAGAGGTGTTGCTTTCAGAAAGGACTTCCTCCTTAACAAACGGAAGAACCTACTCTGCTATTTATATTCCAATCACTGGTCCGAGGCCAGTACCTTCACTCCAGTCCAAGCTTGAAGACTGATCTCCTTGGCAGCATAGATTGGAGCCCAATGGCTGTAAGTGCCTCTTGATCCTATTCATCTACCGTTAACTTAGTAATCATCTTGTATAGCCTTCCTCTTCTCTTTTGGAGTTCTTGATTTCTTGCTTGGGGTCATAGGTGGTGGAGCTGAAGGTAGGAATGCATTGTGAGAAGTGCATCAAAGCAATCAAGAAGGCCATCAAGAAGATCGACGGTAATTAACTTTCACCTTTTATACATCAATAAAGTTTCATTTAGCCGTCATATACATCCATATATTAGTTTTCTTCGCTTCTTGGTATTAGCAGACATTGAAACCTACAGGCTGGACACTGAGCTGAACAAGATCACTGTGACGGGCAATGTTACGCCTGAGGAAGTCGTCAGGGTTCTTCAGAAGATCGGAAAGAGCGCAACATCATGGAGCGAAGAATAAATGGTGCAGTGAACTCTCACAGCTCAAGAATTAAAATCACCATCTGGCTGTTATCTGGAACTGTGAAATTGGTGAAAATTTTCTTTGTTCTCTTGGCTATAATGAAAATATAGCTTCGTGTTAGCAACCATTTGCTATCAATTTTGAATGGGTGAGGTGGTTCTTGCATATGTTGAGTGGGTGAATGATGCATGTCCTACAGTACAAGGGATTGTTTAGACGAAGTAGCACTTTCTCTTGTTTTACTTCAGGGAAGTGGTAGAAATAGCAATTTTTTTTTTTCCATTGTCTCAAACTAGAGATATTCTTGGCTAGTACAAGATGGAAGAAATTATTAGCTAAGAACGGTTCTCCAATAATACTGATTGAAATTAATACGCTAATTAGTGATTTGATTAAGGGCATAAAAACGAACGATCGAATTATATCTTAATAGGATTAAGGTGTTATATTTGAAAAAAATAGTCTTATGTTTTTTGAATAGCTTAGTGTTGGATCTACTTGGTGATTGATTGGATTATATCTTAATAAAATGTTAATAGTAAATTTTGTAAAAATTCTATTCTCCCGACCTCTAGATTATATATTTGCACACTAGCTCCTAATATTTTTATAATTAAATAAGTTTTTATTAAAAATGCAAATTTTATTTTTTTTAAGCAAAAAATTGTCAAGATATTATTAATAAAAAAAATATAAGATTGGTCCGAATTACGAAGTTTGCAAAATTTTTAATTAAAAATGAATATATTTTAAGACAAAATTTTGTTGATAACGGGGAAGATTAAGATCAAATTTAAATTCAAGATCAAGACTAAAATATAAAAAAATAATCTATCAAATTTTTGGTATTTGGATGTTAATTTAGTTAGTAAATAGTTTAAATTTTTTTTAAATCTTTATATCTTTCGGTATATTATTTATTGAGATTTAAATAAATAAATACACAAATAGTGTGATAATTTACTTTTTAATCAGCATATGTTTCTATATTTTAATCTCACTATACCGCAACACATATTATTATGCTTGCAATCATATTGCAACACATATTTTTGTACTCGTAATAATATTTTTTTACATATATAATTAAAATTAAGCATATACGAGTAGATTTAAATAGTTATAATAAAAAAAAATATTTTGATCATAGTTTTTAAATTTTAGTCATATCTATTCGACTTTAATTACAAGCTATTTAAATATAAAAATTATAGTATTATAGATACAAGAATAAGCAGTATTAAGTATAGAAATAGTGCAAAACATCGGGGTCTCGTGAGTTAATACCATTGGTCAAATTTTTTTGTTAAATTAAATAATTTATAGGAAGTATTAAAATTTTAAAAAATCAGAGGGAATTTTGAAAAAAAGCGAGAAATTTTCATGGAAGTATAAAAAAAAAACTTCCCAAAAAATTATCATTATTAGACAATACATAATAATCTCTTTTACGTACAATATGAATGAACCCTAAACGCGAACATCTCCATCTTAATAATGTTGTGCTGGTGCGTTGGCGGCGGCGGAGATGGTTGGTTGAACAGAGATCGGATGGGACCTTAACCTAAAATATGGAACAGATCAGGTAGCACCGCACCATGAGTAGATTTATGAGAAGAAGAAAAGGAAAAAGGATCGGCAGGAGAGGCGTGCGGATATGAACCGAGCCGAACTTATTGGATTCGGAAGGATGACAGCGCGCAGCAGCACTGGGTCCATTCGATGGAATTGACCTGCGCGCAGAAGAAGAAAGCGCTGCAGGTGTCGTCGTCGTCGTTATCGCGGTGAGGTGAGTACTCCGGAAGATTGGTCCTTGCCAGTACGGCTCTATCTCCACGCCTTTATTTTTTTTATTCTATTCCCCAACTTGTCCCCCGTGTCTGCTCACCCGCCGGTGACCTTTCCGTGTTTTTTCTATTTACAATCCATTTGGTTTGGTTGGAGAATATTTAATTATTTACACAACAATAATATTATAATTTATTTAAAATATATTATTTTTAAAAATTTAAAATAAATAATATTTTATATATAAATAATTACACTCGAAATATGCTTATATATAATCAAATGTGAGAAATGAAATACTCCTAATTACTTTTAAAAGGAAGTCAAAAGATATAAATTTTTCACAAAAAATGATATTTCTCATATTTTTGTCACTTTTGAAGAACAACTGAACTACCGATCACCATAATTAAAAAGAATTAAAATTACTTTTGTCTATTTCTTTCTCTTTGATTGCATTTAAGTAATTCCTCGAAAATCAAGTCACTTCCTACCACTTTAGCTCCAGAAGTGAAAAATAAAACAAATTTTATTTTCATATTTTTAGATTTAAAATTATTTTTGAAAAATTACATCCAGTGATATCTTGAATTATAACAACATTAATAATAACCTTAATATAATAATAATATAATTGCTAAAACTTATTTGTAAAAAATTTCAATAGATAATATTTTCTATATTAAAAATTATAATTATGAAAACACACTTTCGTGTAAACAAACATCGAAAATTAATTATTTTTTATTGCTTTTAGAAGTAGATCGAAAACGAAAAGAAATAGTTTCTCCATATTTTTGACAAACATTTTGAATATCAAAAGACATTATGTACTATTTTGCAAATTTTTTTTTTATTTCGGTTATTTCCATCTTTCAATTGCACGAAATTTTCTACTCGATCTCAATATTCAATTAGAAAATACCTTGCAATGGCAAACAGTCCAACTATGCAATTAGTCTTGGTTTTTGTATTTGATTTTATTTCAAGCACGGATTAGTTTGGGGGTACGTTGCTCCGCGGGCGGTGACGGGATCAGATCCTTGGCGGTAATATAATTTTTTTTTAATTGAAATAAAATAATTAAATAAATAGAAAAATAAAAGAAAAAAAAAAATATGCCGGGGGGGTGAGCTTCTGAGCGTTCGTACCTTTCCGCACCCACGACTCGTCCTTCCTTCCCCATATGATTCTCCACCGGATACATTTATTTCTTCGTCACCCAAATCCCCATCTTGCCCCCGTCAATCCCCTAGTACGGATTCCACCCCGGAGTTCATTTACCGTTTAGCCCTCCCTCGGGAGTAGTTTTACTTTTTGCTTGTTTAAAATTGAAACAATTGGTGTCTCCCTAATGTCCCTGAAATTTTTCAAAATGACATTTAGGTCCTTCAGTCGATAATATATAGCGCACAACTACTTAAAATCTCAGTTGTCCTTAGTCAATCCTTAATCAAAATTAAAAATTACAGCACATATTTTGTAAATAAATCTAAATTATGTTTATTTTACCCGATCATGTTTTAAAAAACAATATATAGTTGTGGTCTAATTTAAGTTTTCCTATTCCATCTAATTAATTTAAAATTAATATTTTATTATAATCAGACAATTTAGAGTAAAATTTAAAATACAAAATCAGACTAATGAAATAGTAATTTTACAGAATATTCTATGTTTTACAGAAACATATTTTTAGAGCTCAATTGAAATTGTAGAGGGTGTTACTTATTATTGTCAAAAATTTAATATAATTAAGAAAATTTTAAGAATACACCAATAATGGACTTGATCTCTTAATACATATATATTGTTATGAATAGGAAATTATAATTTTTTGTAGATATTAAAAATTAAGTTTATGTCTCTCACTAAATAGTAAAAAATAAGAAAATACAAATTTATTTAATTTAATTGTGGTTATTTAATCACATTTTAAAATTTAAAAAATATTATTATAAATTGTTATTATCATACTTGAGTTAAAACCACACAAATCCTTAATATATCGAGGGCATAGTAATAATTTGACCATCCAAATGTGCAGGGGCATATTCGTCATTAAACACAAAACACGGGCCAACAACACAACTACCTGGATAACCACCATCAGGACCAATTCCGTAATTTCGGTCATCTTCTCCTACCTTGATCTCCCTCGTCCCTGCCCATTTCCGCCCTTATAACTACCTCCCTCCATTCCCCACCTTCCCCTTGACAAACCCTGACCCTAACCCTAGCTCCAATGGAAGGCCCTATCCTCCTCCCCTGCTCCCACCCCTGCAAGCGCCTACGCCGCTCGCCGGACTTCCCCCCTCCGTCGCCGTTGCCGGAGCCCAAGAACCCTTTCGACGCGGTCAGCGACGAGATCCTCTTCCTCATCCTTGACGCCCTCGGCTCCGACGCCATCGCCAAGAAGTCCTTCTCCCTCGTCTGCCGCGCCTTCCACTCCGTCGAGTCCCGCCACCGCCAAACCCTCACCCCTCTACGCCTCGACCTCCTCCCGGCCGCCCTCGCCCGCTACCCCTCGGCCTCCCGCCTCGACCTCACCCTCTGCCCCCGGGTCCCCGACGCCGCCCTCTTTTCCGTGTCCTTCTCCCTCCGACCCTGTCTCCAATCCATCGATCTCTCCAGGTCCCGATCGTTTTCCCGCGCCGGGTTGGAAACCCTGGTGGTGAATTGCTCCGGGTTGGTGGAAATGGATCTGTCGAATGGGACGGAGCTCGATGATTCGGCGGCGGCGGTGATCGGGAAGGCGCGGAATTTGGAGAGGCTATCGCTGGCGAGGTGCAAGATGGTAACGGATATGGGGATTGGATGCATTGCCGTGGGGTGCCCCAAGCTGAGCTTGCTCTGCTTGAGATGGTGCTTGGGAATCACGGATTTGGGTGTGGGATTGGTTACGATCAAGTGCCGGGAGATTCGGACCTTGGATCTCTCCTTCATGACGGTATTTCTTTGCTTTTTGTCATTAGAAAAGTTTCTTCTTTTGAGCTTATTTGGAAATTCATTTGCTTGATGTGGGTTTTTAATTATAGATAACAAATGAATGCCTTCCGGCAATCTTGCAATTGCCGCAACTTGAGGATTTGGCTTTGCTCGGATGTCTCGGTATCAATGACAGGGGTCTTGTGAATCTCAAGCAAGTTTGCAAGACTCTAAAGGTACTTAATCAGTCAAGGTTGAATTGTTGCTTTGGCGCAGTTTATGGAGCGATATGATCGGTTTTCTGCTTAAATTTTTGATGTGCTGAATACTCTTTATTCTCTGTCCTATAATTTGTTGAAATGAATCACTGGTGATAGAAATAGATGTGAGCCTAAGACTGGATAGCTGTTTAACTGTATACAGGATAACATTGGAAGTAGATGCTCGGTAAGTGTCCTTCATAGCAGGGAGTTTTGATTAATTAATCCTCATCACAGAACAGTAACCATACAAAGTGAAATGGCTTACTTTTCTAGTAAGCATTGTGAAATACTTTCTGCATTATATTACAGATGTACTATTTTTTTGTGGCATTTGATATTATATAATATGGGTGGGTCTGTATGCTTGAGAATATATTTTCACAATCCATGATTTGACATGTTTGCGATCTCTGAGCCACAGGTTGGCTTTCCATTTATGATGTTTAGGCGCAGATCATAATTTAAATTTCTGTTTGTCTGCAACAGGTGTTGAATATGTCCAATTGTCAGCATATAAGTCATGCTGGAGTGAGTTCCTTGATCCATGGAGCTGCAGGCTTGCAGCATGTGGGCCTAGAATACTGCTCTTCGGTTAGTCTTCTATTCCTTTTTGAACGTCCATGGTAACAAACAGGCAAGATACTTATTGTCCTCACTGCTCTTGGTGCAGGTTACTGATCATCTAGCTGACAGTTTAAAGAAGCTCTCTAACCTGCAGTGTGTTAAATTAGATGGCTGTCAGTTTACTGCTTCTGCACTAAAAGCCATTGGAAATTCTTGCCAATCGCTCAGAGAACTGAGCTTAAGCAAGTGCGGAGGAGTGACTGATGATGGTCTAATTTCTGTCGTGTCAAAACAGAAGAATTTAGTGAAACTGGATATCACATGTTGTCGCAAGATAACTGATATCTCCCTTGTCGGCATCACTAGTTCCTGCACTTCCCTCGTTTCACTTAGAATGGAATCTTGTAGCTGTGTCGCAAAGGAGGGGTTCAGGCTTGTTGGCCAACATTGTCGTTTTCTGGAGGAATTGGATCTGACAGATACTGATTTAGACGATGAAGGTTATAATCTGAACTGCTTTCTTGTTAAGGTTATGACACTTCAATCATGATTCTTATTTCTCAATACAGGACTGAGTAATGAAACTTTTGTTGTCGTTGTTTATCAATGCAGGATTGAAACACATATCAAGATGTCAAAAACTTTCGATCTTAAAGATTGGTATATGCTTGAATGTCAGTGATCAAGGGCTGGTTTATATTGGAGAGTCTTGCCCAAAACTCATAGAGCTTGATTTGTACAGGTTTGCAACATTCTGCTTACTTGCTTTAGCTTCTAATCTTGAAACAACAACTTTACTCATTTCAAAACAATGATTAATGGAGTACTGAAGAGTCTATCACGAGGAGAAAGCACTTGCTACTTTTCCGACTACTTGTCATACATGTTACCAGTTGAGGAGAATTTAAAGCTCAATCTAGCTTAGATGAAATATATTCCTTAATTATGCTGGTGAGCATTACTCTTAGCTGATTATTTCATTGGAAGATTTAGCAAAGAAGCATCCTAGACATAATAATCGTATCATCAGTAATAGTAAAACGATCTGTAATCAAAAGTTATCTTTTATATATTTCTGTTTGACTGATCATTAGGAATTTTCCAATTTTGGAGTAGTTGACTCCATTCAAATAAACCATTTAACTGGAGATAGTTGTGCATCTATGAATAATATCTCTTTTCGTTATGAAGACAGGGTTGAAGAGATCTTTTATTTGCCATTGAATCATAACAATGATAAGGTTCTTTCTTGGCTTAATCTGAGTTAAATTTTTGTTCTTCAGATCTGTAGGTATCACTGATGCTGGTGTTTCAGCAATAGCTCTTGGTTGCCCAATATTGCAGATGATTAATATATCCTACTGTACAGAAATCACAGACAAATCGTTACAGTCACTGTCAAAATGCTCAGAGTTAAATACATTGGAAATTCGAGGTTGTCCTCGGGTCACATCTGCTGGTCTTTTGGATATTGCTGTGGGATGCAAACGGATTGCCAAGCTTGACATCAAGAAATGCTATGATATTAATGATGCTGGAATGCTTGCACTTGCTCGACTTTGTCACAATCTGCGCCAGGTACATTCATAAAAAATTATCTATTTCTTGGTTGCTTTCATATCCATCCTTAGTGTTGAGTTTGGTGCTTCATTTGTGTTATTGCAGATAAACTTGTCATATTGCGCAGTGACGGACGTGGGGATTTTAGCACTTGCTAGCATCAGCTGCCTGCAAACATTGATCATTTTGCATGTAAGGGGGTTGAGCCCAAGTGGTTTACTGACTGCTCTACTTGCTTGTGGAGGACTAACAAAAGTGAAGCTTCACTCATCATTTAAATCATCCATAACCCGATTTCTTCTTGAGCACATCGAAGCCCGGGGCTGTGTCTTTCACTGGAGAGATAAACCCTTCCAGGTACAATTGTTTTACCATTATTGCCGGCATCAATGAACATTTTCCTGGTTAGCTGTCTTGAATGTTTGTTATGTATAGTTTTACTGACAGAGGCTCCTCTGACAGGTTGAAACCGACGAAAATGAAGTTTGGAAGCAAAAATCGCATAGTTTTATGTGTAGTTGATTGGATGACAATTATGGCACAATCTGTGTTCTTTAGCAACCATTCTCAGGCAAAATTTTTATGCCAAAATTCCTGTGTGATATATTGGTGTACTTTGTGCCTAAATTTTGTGCGAGGCGTATTTGTCAAAGGATAACGATGCAGGATCTTTATTTGCAAATATCAGACAGTGGATCTGTTCTATAATATCATCGAGATAGTGGGTGTTATTTGCAAAAGCCACGTAAAATGTTAAAATTGGTTGGTCCTGCGGGCTTATCAACCATGACCTGCAGAGAAAATTAAGAACCCTTCTAAACTTATTATTATAAGCTAAATAAAATGAAGAATTTCTCACGCTCTCCCAAGGGCAAGGATTATATAAAAATATTGAGTGCCACAATGTAATTAACTTCTATGATCAGAACAATTACAAGTATGAAGAAAGTACTAATGTTTTTCACTTAGGATGCAGTTCTTTGTCAGGAAATTAAGATTGATCAATTGGGAGATGCAATCTGCATGAGCACTCGTCCCGCACCAGAAAGCTAATAATTTTTAATTAATTAAAATCAAAATATTTTTTTAAAAAAACTTAATATTAATATGATGAATTAAAATCCATATATATAATATAAATAAAATAAATCTAAATATGAGCCAAGTTTTTGAAGTGAAGTCAAGTGAGTTGGTTCTATCTCAAACCCAGCTTGTTAAGGAAACAAATTTATTATTGAACTCGAGCTCCATTCTATTTCTAAACAAATAAGTTCTCACGAAGTTTCGAACTAAATTAACACTCCTAATTAATAGAAACCCCAAATACTATATTTTTCATGATATTAATTTCATATCATGCCACTCCATAGAAGATTCAAGAAATGTTTTTTAGTTAAAAAAAAATTCCAATTGTCTCAAAAAATATATTTAAAAAAAGAAAGTCCAAATGCTTATAGCTATCCTCAGATGAGTTTCTGAAGTCTAACCATGTGTGGTACTGGACCACAAACTCCTTCCATGGATTTTATTAATCATGTGCTCTGCAAACTTGATCTAAGAGACGCAAACAATACTTCGTTATCAGACCAAGCCAACTGTGCTTAACCAGCCTAAAGATTCCAATTCTTGCTTCTAATTAAAACAATTAATTAAGGCTCGGCACCGAGTTTCCCAATTTGATCTACTTCGTTGATTATTGAGTCGAAAAGATTTGTCCTCAACTATCAAATTATTTAGAATAAGGACCCAATTTAGAAACCAGATCACAAAAAAATTTGATTCAAGAACAATGGCCTCCTAATTAGGTGATTTTTTTCTTTTTCTTTTTTTTTTTTTTTTCAAAATTTCATGTTAAGTGCAATACATGAATTACTCCGCATATTTTGAGTCGAATGTTCATCATGAAAGCATGGCCCAACAAAAACCAATGAAGTTTTTAACAAGAAAAAAAAAATAATGTAAGAGAAATTATCGATAGAAACAAAAAACGATTAGCACCAACAAAAGCGCAAAAAATATGAGTAAATCTAGCAAAGATTTCCATTCCTCTTACGCAACTTGTATTTGATCCAAAGTACAACTCCAAATGATTACAGTCGGCGACAATGTTTGTATCTCACTTAATTCCCCCTCGGCGCCCATTTGTATCTCACTTCCATGAATCCGGAAATTCAAATTCCGGCGAGATTTCGGCGCCGGAAAGTTTCACGGGCTCTCCGTGATTGCCTCGAGATGCGGCCGCCGAATCCCGACCCGACCACTTTTTCTCCGATAATGGCGAGACTTCTTCTCCAACAGGATCTTCTTTAGACAATCATCCTGGTCTGACATGTCAATCGTCGACGTGGTTGTACTGACGCTCTTCGTCTTAATCTGATCCTTGTTTCTCATTTTCTTCTCTGGAATGGCCGACGATGGAATCAAGAAGTAGATGTGCCCCCGCTTGAGCTCGGACTCCGGGGACACGATCACGATCCGTTGAACCACGTGGTCTTCGCACGGCTTGCTTATGATGTGGTTCGGGTTGGCGGCCAGGATCTCGCTGGCGGAGACCTGGCGGCTGTACTCCTCGACGTGGCCGTTCATGTGGACGACTCGGACAACGTCTAGGGCGCCGCACGGCAGCACGCAAGCCAAGCAGCACCGGAAGCTGTTGCCCATCTACTACTCTCCTGTTCCCGTCTTCCTTCTCTGTGCGTGCGTCGCTTCTAATTAATACTGGTTTAAAGACAAACGCTGATCAATTATTCACTCATTGGAAGGCGCATTTAGCTCAATAATCTATTTGTTTGTCTTAATGAGGTGAATAATTAGTTTTGAGAAAGGTTATCTTGATTTAATTAGGAGCCGGGGGTGATTTCAGAAGGACGGGGGCGGATGTACGGGCATGGGCGCTGAGCGCACGTGCGGAGCCGGTCGGAGCCGGTCGGAGCGGACGCAGCTTCGTTGCACGTAGGTTTCGGGCACCGACCGAGTACCGAGCTAGCACCAAACGCGGAATCCGGTCCAATCCTGGATCTCCCGGTGTTGCTTTTTATTACTAATTATTATTTTTTAAAAAAAAAAAATTGGCTGGCAATATTCCAGCCTTATCCGACGGTGGGCACGAGGCGGGCCCACAGCCGCTCTGTCCGGAAGATAGAGAGAGCGACCACAACGCCTCAAGGTTGGCCGTATACATATGTTATATAATAAGTTATGTAATATTTATTTAACACAGACACAAAGAAGGGTTGCTTATATATTCATTCATTTATTACTCATCTTTGAATGTGAGATGGTTAAAGATAAAGCAATTATTTGTCATGTTGATGTGATTGTTGACGGAGGAGATGGTGTAACTCGGATGTATAAAACATTTTCTCAAGATAGGCTATGAATAAGCTGCTTACTCTTGGAACAAGAAGAATACCAAGCAAGTTACTGAGACAGGATAAGCAGGTTTTAGACCTCGTGGTCTCAGACATCAGCCCCATTCTTGAAGGGCCCCTCGTTCACAAAAAGATCTCCTGCTTCTTCTCTGCAAATTCCATTTCAGCTTTTAAACATCAGCCCATGATATTTGGGAGCAACTTACAAACAGTCTGTTGTTCGGAAAATTGATCATTTTTTCACCTGATCACTGAAGCTGCCGAGGATATCGAAGTCCGCCACGGAGATCTCCCATCCGAAGACCTGAATATTCCCCTTGATCCTCTCAGCGTGTACCCTCCTCGGGATCACACTGGTTCCCCTCTGCAGAGCCTACTTCAACAGAACCTGTACTGGCCTCTTGTTCAGCTTGTTAGCCAACTTCGCAGAATACAAACAAAGCAATACTCAAATCATAATATATCGTTCTACAACTGAAACTAATGTGCTGATATAAAAGTAAGATTTTGAAAATCCAGATTACCTTCTGGACAGTGGGATCATGGAGGAGATCTCGACTGCTAGACCCTAAAGGCGAGTAAGTCTGCAGCATCAAACGCAAGAACGGTCAATTTGCTAGAATTTATACTAAAACGCATTGAGTGATGGCTTCTCTTACAGTTGCATGAATGCCATTCATCTTGCAGGCTTCGAGCATCTTATCGTCCCGCCATCCGGGGTGCATCTCCATCTGAACTCAAAAACCCAAGTAAAAGCGATACGTGATGTTATAGCAAGCATTTTTCCTGTACACTCGGAAGGCATTGAAGCGCTGTTATTTGGCACACAGAGGGCATTGTCTGAGCAAACTTAAGCAGCTTCTCGAGCTTCTTGGCTGTGAAATTAGAGATGCCAATGTCCCTTACAAGCCTGCCCTTGACTAGCTTCTCCATTTCTCTCCACACCTCTTCCATGTCAAAGTCTGGCACTTCTCCATTCTCCGGGGCCCTGTGTGCATCTTCCTTCAGGTGGAAGGGCCAGTGGATCTGCCTCAACAGAATGACTCACTACTCAACCCTTGTGGAATTACCAACTCTAACCGAGCTCGGGTTAACAATAATTATCAAACATAAGCAACATACTTTCAGCTCAAATCGAGAACGATATTTGTAATTTTTTTTCGGCTTTCTCATTTTTTTTACTTGAAAATGAGAACGTGGTTTACATACGGATGTAATGGAGTTCATTATCTGAGTGATGCAATCAAGATTCAAGTCATTTCTCTGAATACTAATGGAAACACAACCAAGTTAATCACAGATATGTTAACATTCACAAACAAAGGCATAACATTCAAGAAAGAAAAAAAAAACATAGGCATAAGATGTTTCTTTTTTACCAAATATAGATCAAGGTAATTGAGCTGCAGTTCCTGGAGCGTGTTCAACAATGCTGGTCGAACTCTCTCCGGCAACAAATCCGAGCACCTACACCAGAATACGTAGCAGCTGAATCCCTTCCCCATATATACTCAATTAGGAAGTTCAAAATTCAGTCTTGTCCAAAGCCTGATGCATGTATCAATTTAAGTATTTCGAAATACGAATCGGAGAATGATCATTCAGCATGAAGGGAAAAGAATTTCTAATCCATTTTATGAAGTGATACCAGATCTTTCAAGTGATGAAGAGTTCCTCCCTAGCAATGCCTGACTGCATTGCAACTGCCCGCCCTTGCCCCACCTGCAATCCAGAGCATAAATGACTGTTCTATGAGAAATCTTTCCTACAGGTCGGTAGACAACACAAATCCTTTTAGTACTTAATCATACAGATGACCTTCTCTTGGACTCCGTACTCCGCCGCGGTATCAATGTGCCTATAGCCTGCCTGCAAAGCACGAGCAAACGGAGCCTGAGCCTGTGCTTTAATGACAAATCAATGACTAAAATAACCGATCTTAATATCCACATTGATGGTGATGGTGATGTACCTGGGTGATGCCAATGAAGGCCGAGTCGGCGGCATGATCGCCGGCTCTCCAAGTACCGAGGCCAACAGCGGGGATGCTGTGCCCGCTGATGAGCTTGAAGCTCTGCTCCTCCTCAGCTCTCCCTGCCTGCGACATCTTCGCCTCCTTTTCTGCTTCCCAGTTGTTAACCACCAGACACGACTATATACACAAAAATGGTGATTTCAAGCGTGTGATAACAGCGGTGCATGACTGACACGTGGAGCAAAGAGCTTCAGATGTGGTTACACATCAGCACAAACGTATTGTTCCGATTTTGCATGCACAATTCCCCGAAACATTAAAATCGGAAGGCTTCTCAGCCTTCCGTATTTTAGTGTGCGAGTTCAGTTTGTCCGACCGAGTTCGCTGGGCCAATAGCAACTTGGCACATGGCATTAATCTGCTCCACTCGATTAATTGAAAATCACTAGTCGCGCGCGTGCTTCAAGTCTCGGGATTAGTTCTGAATCGGACTTGGGGAAAAACCGAACCGATAAATAAATCGGTTTAACGCAAAAAACCGAGAAAACAATATCTGAAACGGTTCTTCTCGCGCGGTGAAATCGATTTTGCGTGCCCAGATTTAGAGAAAATGCTATATATCCATGTATGACTGCAAATATTCCGATGAGAGATCGTCCCTGATAAGAAATTCCCATGAAATTCCGATTTGAATTTCATAAAGAAAATTTCATGTATATCTTCGTAGAATCATAATATTCTCTTATGCTACTTGAAATATTAGATGTAAGAGCAATTCTCTAATTATAATTTGCAAAAAATATTAATTTATTTTTTAGTAGTGAACATTTTTACCACATCATTCCTAGCAATGTTCTTGGATATTTCTAAAATAGTGAATTTAATTCTTGGAGTAGCTCTTCCATTTTAAAATTCTGTGTGAAAATTTTATGTGAAAAAATAATTATTTACCAAAATAATATTTTTAACTAATTTTTCTCTTGTAATTTTTTTTCAAAAATTTATGAATACCAAGTGAACTAAAAGAAAAAGCATATGCAAAAAAAAAAGTTGTATTTGAATTAAGTCATGTTCCCTTTTTGAATGAGATTGGACGTTCGTTTGAATATGGTCACTTTTATGCGTAGTTCTAACATCTAATTGATTCCTACAATTTTTTACAAACAACTTTTTCCTCACCTTCTAACATTATTATTTTATAGTGTGTTTAAATATCACTAGCCCATTTTGTTTCAGAATTTCGATTATTTTAGCTTGAAAAAGATTGGTCGACATCGATTTTAACTTTCAATTGAGAATTCGAAAATTGAGATTTATCCTCAAAAGAAAAATAAGGATTGAAAGAAAAGTCTGCTATTATAAAAAAAATTTATGAAACAAAATAAAAATAAACTTGATTTTAAGTATATCAACTTGAAGAGCAGAAGAGTCAAAAATTAAACTGTCAAAACTTGTATCCCGAATTGGAGATTAAAGATTTGAGAGTCGAAAAAATATAAGAGAAGAAGAAGATTATAAATTGTGTAGAGAAATGGATAGTATGAGAGAGGGAAGGGGTAGTATTTATAGAAATTTTGAGAGTATAAAATATCCAAAATTCCCTTAAAAAAAGTATTAGGGAGGGTACTTTTGCAAAATCATGAAAAAGTTACTTTTGACTACTTTATAATTTTTTATTTTTTATAAAATATATTTTATTATTTTATAAATTATATTTAAATAAAAATAATTTAATGATTAAAATTTTTTAATTTATATATTTTTTAAAATTAAAAATAAATATATTTTTAAAAAATATACAACGACTCACTATTTTTGCAAGGAGCCGTTATATTTGTAGCATAATTTTCAGTTTCGATCGTGGCCAAAATTTCAACATGTGCTTTTCGATTTCAAATTTAAAAAATATATTATTTATATTTATATATTATATTTATGTCATAAAGAACTATTATTTTAATGGTTAAATCTTTAACCTGAATCACAAGTAATCCGAATTCAAATCCTTCCAATAGCACCTTTTATTTTCTTTCATATTTTAATTTTTTTTACCAAAAAAATTTTATTTAATACTTTTAATATATATATATATCTCAAAAAAATTCTTTTCTTATTTTTTACTTTTTTTTAATATTTTAAATTAGAAGTCAAATTTTAGCTAAAAATTTTTTTAAAATGATTTACACATAATCACAATGACCAAAACAAATCGATTTCAATGAATGTCAAAATCAATCTCGAAACCAAAATTTAAAACCTTGATTTGTAGGCTTATAGACTTGTAGTCTTAGTTGACCCTTACAACATCTTTTGACTAGTCAAAGTCATTCAAACTTTTGCACTTTTAAGCCTTCACTATAAGACTTGATTTGAAAAACAAAAAATTTTACAGACTCGGTCATACTCGCCAAGCAAGCCGCGAGTGGGTGCTAGGCACAACACAATTGCTATAGATTTCGAGTCACGCCAAATACAACTCATGGCATTCAACGCCGAACCGCTCCATAGGCCAAACATCCATTTTACACTAAAGGAGGAAGCATATGTCATGAACAACCCTTCATCAAATATGAATGAGAAGAATGTCAATAAGGATGAAACTGATGAGATGGTTAATGATGATGCAACTAAATTCAACAACCTCTCATCCAATCCGATTATAGGAATGGAGTCTGAAGATGAGGCCAGTGCATACGATTTTTATAATTTATATGCTTGTCAAATTGGGTTTGCTGTGAGGAGGTGCAACACAAATAAAAATAAATGTGGCCAAGTTTGAACTACCATATTTGTTTGCAACTTACAGTTAGAAGACAAAATCAAGAAATACACCCTCCTATGTAAGGTTGATGTAAAAATGGGCTACTAAGCCTTGATGACAGTTAAAATCTAAAGAAATAAGAGGTTTGTTGTGAACATATCATAGTTTAAAATTTCAACAGAAACATTTCAATTTTGGCCATATACTTTCAATTTTAATTTTTTAAAATATATTATTTATATTTATATATTATAATTATATCACAATTCATACATATCCCAATGATTAAAAATTCAATCCCAGATTAATGTGACTTTGTATTAAATCCTAACTCTTGCATTTTTTTCATTTTCAAGCAATTTTTTGCCCAAAAAAGTTTTATTTAATAATATATATAAAAAATATGTATATTAATTCTTTTCTCATTTCAAATTTTTAAAATGTTTTTAAATTTAAAATCAAATTTTAATAAAAAAATTTTAAAAAATTATTTGATCGAAATCAAAACAGACCAAGACAATCAAAATAAGACCAAAATGACCGAAACATACCAATTTCAATGGGTGTCAAAACCAATATTTAAAACCTTAGAACAAATTCATTATTGAACGCAACCACATGCTAGTACCACTTATGAAAGCACACTTGCTGCAAAGCCAGACTTAAAATGGTTGAGGCACACATGGTAATTGTGAATCTCACATTAGTGTTGGAATTTGCCGAAAACAGCTCATAACTATATGGCTGCGAAAGTAAGGTCATGTCACAACTTCCCTTTCAGACTATTTGATTTGAAAAATTACTTGTGCAAGAGAAGAGAAAGGAAAATGACAATAGGAGATGCAGGAGTTGTGAGTAGTACTTTCAAAAGAAAACTACTGCATATTCTATGTTTTTCTTCACTTTTCAGCTTGACGAAAAAGACCGCATCACAAACTTGTTCTAGGCAGAAGCTAGATCAAAGTCCAATTATGAGATGTTTGGCAATGTTGTATGCTTTAACACTACCTATTACACCAACAAAAATGGCACACCATTTTCTCCATCCATTGGAATCAACAACCATATGCAAACTGTTATACTAGGGGCAACTTAACTTATAATGAAGCAACCAAGAGTTTCGAGTGGTTGTTTGAGACATTCACCCAAAATAATGAACAAATTCCCAAAATCTATCTTCACCAATTAGGATGCTAGAATGATACAAGCCTATGGTTTTTTCCTACTCACAAGTTGGGTGTGGCATATGCATCCGAATACCCTCTATCATTTTAATCATGCATTCAAAGCGCCAGGTGCCTTTAGGAATACTTTTCATAGCTATGTGGACTAGTTTGAGGAAGAGGAAGAATTCCCTCATGCTTGGGAAAGAATGTTGGACAATTATCAGTTGCCAGACAATGACCTGCTTGTGAAGCTCATCAAGAGAAATGAGTTGCTGGACACGGGCAGAATGACTACCACACAAGATAACGAGGGTATGAACAAGGTCATCATATATTACATGCACAATTCACGAATCAAATACGATTTCAAGACATTAATAGATTTCTTAGTCATAGCCTCCATAAGATATGTAGCTTAAAGCATAGAGAGCTCCACTAGAAAAGTGCCAACCCAGAATACCAGACAAAATAAAACAACCTCAAATATTTACATACTGCTTGATCACCATGGGGGACATTGAAGTTTTTAAAATGCCAATACTCCTCAAAAAGGTTCAGTGTCCTAAACACCACAGTCCAGAAGTTATTACAGGCTTATAGCCAAGGATACTGGCAGTTGGTCCAAGTCCACCAAAACCCTTGGGCTCTTCCAAACCAGGACTAAGGCATAAATTTGACTCATGCACTACGATCACTGAGTTTCCCAAACCTCAGGGTGAGAATTTCATTCAGTACAATATAGCAAATGGAATATACATTGAAGGTATACAGCAGAAAAGAAATTTCTGTTACCTTGAATCTATAAGATAGTGTTGGCCCTTTTGCATGTGACATGATTGAAACTTAACGGTAGCATGCAATTGACAAGCAACAGGCACCATGCTTAGCAGCCTTCATCACTAACACCAATCTCCAAGCCCATACAGAAAATCAAGCCTGTAACACCATAAATTACATTTCTCACGTAAACTATATGATTATCAATTAGAAATTAGTAAAGCTACTGCTACTAGTCAAAAGAATTTCTACAAGATGTGTAGTAACAAGACAATGAATAAAGAAATAAATCCAAATGCACACACAAAAGTTGGGCTTTTGTGTTGAGGCTCAAGGAATGGGCTCCCAAAAGAAAGACTCAAGCTAGAATTTCTAGAAAAATGAATAGACATGGTCCAAGGGGAAAATTTATAACGTAAAGTGAGGAAAAACTAATCGAAGATTAAAAACTTATTAAAATAATCATAAAAAAAAGCAGAAACATGAAAAACAATGATGAAACAAAATATACACACCCACACACACACACCCACCCACCCATCAGAACTACATCAGATAACTAGTCCACTCATATACTAGTTTGAGTACGATGTATGGCTAACTGCCAAAACACACATCAGATCATAACATAACCTTTTTTGAGATAGCAGGACTACATCACATAACTAGTCAACTTATTTGTATACTAGTTTGAACAAGATGTATGGCTTAATTGCCAGGTATTCTTGAGATTTATGATGACTGCACGATCAATAGTTATCATAGTTAACAACATTATATGGAAGGCTCACAAAGAAGAGTAATCTTAATTCCATCTTGACACTGATACCAAAGTGCATGAAGTATAATGAGTATCACATAACAATGCAAATGAAATTCATAGTAGCAGCGGTTGGTATATAATCTTCGCTTTGTGCAGTAAAATGGACCATGCATAATCACTGGTTAAATGGACCAAAAATATGGGCAGTAAAATAGAAGCAAAGAAGTTAAAGCTTTGAATATTTCAAGGATCACTAAATGAAAAATTATGTTTACCAAAAATGATTCAAAAAGCATCCATAGAACAGAGGACTCAACTAACCAGATATGCAAACAAAATGCATCAACTAAACACAGAGAACAAAAGTATATGACTGTCATATGCTGCCTTCTTAGGGACTAGTCTAAAAAGTATGATTAGCATTTAATATATTCTATTTTCTCAGCCATATGATAGAACTAACGAGTACCCAAGATGGTTTGCTGGTCTCAACATATCTGCATGGTCGTGGGACCAAATATAAGAAGCTACCATTTTAGTACATTACTTTTTCTCTCAGATGAAATGATTGTGAGATCATAAAAATTGGATCTGGGACATATACATTTTGAGCTGAGCACAGGACATAACTAGATTAGCCAGCCTAAGCTCAGCATGTTGACAACTCCACCTTGGATTTGCTATTGTCCCCCAGATTAGTCAGCCTAAGCTCAGCATGTTGACAACTCCACCTTGGATTTGTTATTGTCCCCCAAGTTACCAATGATAAGTACAACAGCCAAGAGAAGATTGAACTGTTGTAGATACTGAAGAAGGAAAACTACAAGCCCCACATGACTTCCCAAAAGATTAGAGGATTTGAAAACCTAAAAGTAGTTTAAGGGAGGTCCTTTCCAAATGGAAGGTATGGGCAACGGACAAGATTCAAAAGAAATCAAATAGTGGTTGCACAAGGACCCAAATTAGAAGCCTTCAGCTCAATTTAGTTGCAAGCCTGAAATCAAATCATTCCTATGTTTGTCAATTCCCTAGTTGAGGCCTCATTTATATAATACTTTTCCAAGTTATATTTTTCCTGTTTTGATATATTTATATTCATAAAGGAAGTTCTTCAAATGAACTAATTCAAATATATTGTAAAATGGCCGAGTCTATGGAGTTACCACATTGAGTTCTGTCCGTATGAATCCTCTCCGAGCTCTGGGTCAGCTAGGCACACCTGCAACACAAATGAAGCTACTACCCGTTGGGATTTTCCCGCATAAATCACTCTGACACTGAAATTGGATGGGGTTCTGAGATCAAATCGATGGTATTGAGCATAACTAAGATGATGGAGAGTCGTCTCACTCCATTTACCTTCTAAGGAGATGTATCCCATATATCGCCAGACAATGGGACGGGGACAAGAGCGGCCATCCCGAGCTTTTCTCCTCTTTTATTGAGAAATATGTACCGCCTATCATCCTCTCATAGAAGGAGTCTTTTATAATCGTTGGCTAAATTATAATTTTGGAGAGTTTCTGGGATAACAAGAGGATATTCATACTCCCACAACGTCTTCTGTTGTTGTGTAGCAGTTGTACACATGATCAATTGATGATAGTTTAGAACTCCCGAGTGAGCTCCAATGCTTCTGTGGAGATGATAGTTTATTGATCCGAGATTCAAGTCCTCAATTAATATATGACCGAGGTGCAGTTGCTAATATTCTCCCCTCACCTCATGGTGGTCCGCATAGAGGTATGAATTGTGACTGGTATGTTCCACCCCGGATTATGGACACATCAAAATGAACTGATATGAGTTCTAAATAAATTGTTATTTTATTATCCTTAATGATTTCAACATTTCCACTAAGATTAAACATGTTTGGATAATAATAATATAATATCATCATGGATAGAGTAGATTTGGCACGTATTTGAGAGTTAATAATTTTTCCATCTCCCCTATGAAAACTTAAATATAAGTGGTCAAAAATTAAAGCTAATTCATGCTTTATCACACATTAAAGGATTCCTCCCCACACAGCTTGTCACTCTCATCAGAGAGTTTAGACATTAATCACCATTTCTATACGAGGTACAGTTATGGCTTATTTTAGAAAAAATACATTTTCTACAAGTGTTATTGGCAAATTAAATCAATAGCAACACAAGCCTTGTATATTCATGACGTTAGGCTCAAATGCCTTCTTCTTGACCTCATAGAGGATGTGCTTCTTTCCCTCATCCTCAATTTAAGGACAGCATTTTTTATTGTTTCACTCTGACTACTAACTCTGAAGTCCAAATGACAAACAAAATCAGCCAAATGCTAGTGAATTGAAACCAAAAAGATCTCCCCTTTGAACTTGAAATTGGAATCTAGGCTTAGAAACTTGGTTTTCTTTGCAACCAAAAGAAATCAACTTCCTCTTCAGCACTATAGAAGTAATGTAGTCACTTTTGCCATGAGCCAATGTGCAAGGGAAATATAACACATCAATTGATTTCTCCATTTCTTCCATTTATAACTCTTTCCGTCTCCATTGACCTAATAATACGAGCAAAATTTCCTAAAACACCATGGGATGATGTTTTGGGTTGAGTTTCTAAGTTGTAATACAAACTAAGCCATGTAGAAGCCCTAGTTTCAATTACAAGTCAAGATGAATCGTACTAGAAGTATTTAAGCCAATTGTCCAGACTTGTACTAAGAATCAATTTTGAAGAATTTGAAAAATCGGATCTTCAGATAATCAACTATGGTATTTATAAGTTAAATAAATAAATATATATATATATATATGCAAAGGACCAACATTAACAAAGTGTCCAAAAGCCACCTGTAGATCAATTAACGCTATATCCAAACTCCTCATCAATTATGCAAATATATCATCATTAAATTAGAGTTAGATACAAAGGATCTAATATAACTAATGATGTTTGCGATAAAACATATGATTTTAAACGAATTTAAGTCATATTGACTTGATTGAAATGCTTGTTTCATTTCTAGAAACACAACAAAAAATGCTTCATCATGATTTTATGATTGAAAACTAGGAAAAAGAATAAACAAGATCAATGGAAAATTATTCATAAATGTTGCGAAAAATGAACGAAATAGAGAATGACAAAAGAAAACAGGAAGCGAGAACAAGAAATCCACAACTAACAGATAACTAAATCACTGATCTGACATGTTCAGCACAGCTCCTCGGATATCAAAAAGAAAAGAAAAACAAATCAGATACCCAAATAAGCAGTAAATGAGATGATTAAAGACTTACCATGCCCACAAAACTCATCAAATCAACATTATACCCTATTCCAATCCAGCTATTCTTTTCCGTAATTCGATGTTCCGATTCTCCTGCCAAACATAGAACAAAAGCATTATTACAGTCAAAGGGCACCTCAATTCACTAAATGGATCAACTTTAAACTGCATAAAACTAAACTAAAGATGGCATACCCTACAAGTTCTCTGATTTAACTACCAAACTAAGATAAACCATCAATCGATATATTTATAGAACAAAGAAATCTAAACTAGATAACACAAGCACACCTGCTCAAGTACCCTAGCGTTGCTCTCCTCAACCTGCTCGGCCAGGCTATCCAGCTTAACCAGCATCTTCTTGTACAACTCCTCCACCTCAGAAGCATACTCTGCCGCCCCATGCCCCACCAACTTCCCCAATTTGTCAATACCAAATCCCTCCGCTGAGGCATTCAGCAATCTCTGGTTCACCGCAATCTGCCCAATCGCATCAAGAGTTTCCCTCTCCCCATCCTCCTCACCAACCCTCCTCGTCAAGCACGGCATCCACGGCAGCGGCGACTCGGGCGCGAACGCCCCGTATTGGCCCCGAAAAGATGGGCCGACGTTGACGATGCTCACGGATCTCGGCTCCATTCTTCCGCCGTCGTGGATGACGAACGCGCGGTATTCGTGCGTGTGCACGGCCTTGTTTCCCGACGCGAAGGAGGACACAAGAAGGAAGATCAACGGCCTTTGGTGTAGATCGGCGGATCCCTGGGCTTGGGCTACTGTTTGGGCGAAAGAAAGCGAGACGGCACGCTCGCGCATGGAAGGGCGGATGGCGGAGCAGCGGCGGGAGGAGAACCAGCCGAGGAGGTGGGAACCGGGGACAGGAGCGGAACGGAGGAGAGGGGAATGAAGGTCGACGCGGCCGAGGGAGTCGAAGAAGGACGACGGGTAGCCGGAGGAGAGATGGGAAGTGATGACGGCGGCCAGGGAAGGGGAGGAGGACGGGGAAGGGGAGAGGTCGTCGGCGAGATCGCGGGGAGGAAGGGCGACGGCGCGGCCAAAGAGGATGCCGGAGGAATCCCCGGAGGCGGCGGCGCAGCGGTGGAGGACGGCGGCGAGGACCGGGCCCGGGATCGAGATCTTCTCGAAGGTGAGGGGATTGTCGGCCATGGCGAGATGGAGACGAATCGATGCGAGCGAGGTGAGTCAGATAAAGAGAACGGCGATAATAACTAAAGAAAGGTCCGAATCAGCAGGGAAGTTCGACACGTGGATTTTGCGATTGGTGGAGATCTCGAGAGTGCGTGAATCTCGAAGACGTGATCTTGGATAACGTCGATTCGTTTTGACCTGGATTGTTGGGTCCAGGCTGCAAATGCATCCAACCCAATTCGGTTTAGTATGGTCTAAATCCAAGCTCAATTCATGTCGAAACAGATGGGATTGGTCTTGTTTGATCTTGAGTTGACCGTTTATGTTCTAATTAAAGTTCAATGCATTTTAATCTTCGATTCGGATTTTTTTTTTTGTTTGTAATAAGACAAATTATATTACAAACTTTATTGAACCAAAACAAAGTTCAATACATCGTACATCAACTCATTAGGATAATAAGAAGCAGAGCGAGAGCGAAGGCAACGGACGAAGAGCAAAGGGAAAGGTTGAAGTGGTTTAAATCCAACAAGCATAGAACCGGTTGGAGCTGAAACAAAAAAGAATTTTTCACATGTCTGATCAAGGCTAACATAAAATTGTCAAGAAAAATACTTATATGCAACTCTATAATGAATCTTAAATTTTGAAAAGAATACATAATTTTAAAAAGACAAAAAAGTGCATCTAATTTTATATGATTTTAAGAAAAAATATGTAAAAATCCTTTTATTTGAGACAAGTATAACTAAACACAAGTGTTGGATCAAATTAAAAAAATTAATTTTATGTGGATTAAGTTGAACCTTGAAAATAACATTAGTCTCGTATACGATGAATTGGCTTAAATCATTCCTCACCCAGATCTCTATGGACACGCAATTCATGATGCTAGTGCTCCAAGCAATGATCCAATTAGAGAGGAGAAAAAGCTTAACAAAACCTCAAACCAAGAGATATATCAATGATATTTTTATTGAGATCTATTTAAATACTTCTTTCAATAGTTGATTATAACAATATCTCCAAAATAATTGCAAGTGGAGACGCAGGTTGGTGGGACTGCAAAAACAGTGACATCTCAATATGTATTTTCTGGTGAGGTTTCATAATTTCAATAACAAGTTGTCGCAATTTTATCAAAGTATATTACTTTTAATATTAGTGATGTCAAAACAGATCGTTAGCCTACAGATAGGTCTGACACAGTCCGTTATGAACCGTACTTGACACGACCCGAAATTAAAATCTACAGTATTTGAGTTGTGTCTAAAATGGTATATATGTCGGGTCATGTCTGGTGTCCCACTAGCAGCTCGCGGGTCAGGCACGGCCAAAGAAACAGTTTGGCCAAACACAACACAGTACACAGGCCGATCCGGCCAAACCCATGAATTTTTTAAAAAATAAATCAAAAGTTTTATCTAAGGAAAGAGCTTTTTAAAAAAAACTAAATATATTATATATAATAATAATAATAATTTTTTTAAAAAAAATCAAGTATAAGCATGGCACAATCCACATGCCTGTGGGACATGGATCGTGCATGGTGCCTAGCAAATTTCACAGGACATGCTAGGCATGCGCAGTTACTGTTTTCGGGTTGTACCAAAAATAGCCCGAAATAATAATTGGTCGTGCCTAGCATAGCCTGTAAGGCCTGAAATAGTTTTGACAGCCCAGTTAAAGAGGCCGTGCCAGCCTGACATAGCCCATTTAACACCCCTACCGAATAGCAAGATCTCAAGTCAAGGTACCTAAAGACAATTGCGGAGAACCAAAAAGGTGATATGGTCTCTGGGACCAAGTGAAACTGACTATTGACTGAGATCCATGCCATTAGCCAAGTTATTAAGCATCGGCCAAGATATACTATATATGTCTCTACCACTTCAATGCCAGCTCGTCAAGAGCATGACACTGAAGGTGCATGCCATAATAACATAGGTAATCCCATGTCAACACAAAATGATCATAGCCTAGGGGGTCAGATGAATACTCCCTAAGACACCAACACAACTTGCATACAAACTATCAACCTGCAATACATATTGACAAGCACTTGAAGGTTGATAACTCAACCAAACTTCCTTATTCATCTCACCTCAATGAGCCTTTGTCGAAAGTATACAAGCCACTATATCAAGGATAGCGACTTGCAACATAGAAGACATTGAGAAGAAGATTGTCCAACTAATTGACTAGATACTCTAAGGAGATTTAGGAAGATAGATTGTTATACAATGCAACATATTGAACACATTTAGCCCACAACTTCTTGTCGAGCCGCCATAGGTGAAGTTTTATCAACCACCTTGGAAAGTTTATGATGAAACTAAGGACCTATTGAATCACATTTACACTTTCAAAATTAATATGCTACTAGATGATACAACAAATACCATAATATGCAAGGCCTTCCTAACTACTTTACAAAATCCAACAAAGAGCTTAATTCTCCAACTTAACAAAGGGCACCATCATGAACTTTGCAGATTTGGAATGAAAATTTATCAATTAATTTGTCTTACTTGTTTCATGGCATTATGACTCATCCATGGAGCTAGCGGTTTGATAAGCATATGACAAGAGCTTATATGATTATTTATGTTGTTTTAACATGACTCATTCTGATGAATGACATGAGCAACTCTATTTTGCTTGCAACAACCCTCTTCTCCCTCAAAGTTTGGTTGAAAAGCCACACCTAAACTCTAGAGAGAGGTGGGCATTTGGGGCCAGGAGCTCAGAGAGGTGGGCATTTGGGGCTAGGAGCTCGAGGCTTAGAATGGCATGTTTGCGCTTATGGAGGGTTAGTCAAGGTCCCTTTGGGGATGTATTCCTGAACTAATATAACTTGTCCATGAGAGATGTTGAACTCTGATGTTGGAGAAGGGTGAGCTTAAGCTCCTACTCCTACTGTCATCTATAGAACCTAGACACTAAAAGCTATAATTAGAAAGGAAACACGATATTCCTAAATAGTTAACTAGGGCTCAGACCTGCCAACTAATCGAATTAAAAGTTTGATTTTTCTTGCAACTAAATACATGTATGCAAATATTCGCCAAAAAGGAGAAGAAAAGAAAAAGAAAAAGAAAAAGAAAAGAAAGAGTATCGATAATAGTAAAGTTAGAAAAATGATAAAAGCATAGAGATATCTGCGAAAGTGAAAAGGGTGAAGAGAAGTTGACTTACTTGACATGATAGATCATTCAAAAAGCATTGAAAAATGTCAAAAAACCATCATTGGAAGTCCTAGAATGAATGCAAGGATTATCGAAGATGAAAGACAAAGGCAAAGGACTTTGGAGAAATCAAAATCATGGTAAAAGAAAAGTTCTCCACCACTTTCTTCTTATATGCAAAAAAATAGTGGCCCAAATCAAATATCCAGTGTCTCAAGACTTTGGCCAAACTAGAAACTTCTTGACACCAAAATTTGAAAGGTGGTGACACATGCCATGACCCTATCATGGTGCAAAATTCAGAGATTACTGAGATATTTGGACTATAATGATAACCTTGAATCCACACACCACGCCAACCCCACCCCCTCCTCACACCATTACTATGAATGATACATGCCACCACCAATGCCTCATATCTTACATGCACACTATTCAAGGAGGCTTCGAGGTTTTGAACTTCTTCGTCGAATAAGAAAATCCCAACATAGGAACCACAAACTCAATATGATAGGGATCGGTCAAGTATGATAGACAATATCCCCTTTGTTAATTGAAATTAAGTAGAATCTATTCAAGTATTTAGAACTGAGCTCTAGAAGCTCAGAAAAAAGATTTAGGGGCAATGACATGTCAAGATAAGTCATGTGCATGAATCAATTGTTTGTTACTCGAATCAAATCCAAATTTATTGAATCGCCAGACCTATTCTACGACCATACCAAAGTTAGGCCTAATATTTGAAATCGAGCTTCAATAGCCCAAAAAATCCATATTGCACTAATTAAGGGGAACCAACCCGTTAGTGCTTTTGGGCTATCGTAGTTTGGACTACCATACAAGACTAATATATCATACTAGAAGGTGGATTGAAGTGTAATAACCACCTCTTGCTCCACCTCTTGATACATGATAAAAGAGTATCATACAATAATATAAAGAACTATATAAAATTCTAGGACAAGTTTTAAATTAACTTAACAGAAATTGAAATTAAATCAATTTAAACTAATGATCTAGTCTTATACCTCCAATAAATAAATGAGGTTTGGAAGTATGAGAGGACTCTCTCACAATCTCCATTGAAGGAATAACCAAGTATCCTTCTTCTCTCCATCTACCATATTCTTCCGCTTCTTTCATGATCCTACAATACCTAACTTAAGTATTAGAGTCTTATCCCCAAATTTCTCTGGATAGATAACTCATAGTGCTATGTTGTAGGTAACAATTTAGCTAAAGAGAAAGGCAAGCCTCAACCAAACTCCAAGCCAAGAGGGCACAACATTGGAGAAAAATATATGATTGGTTAGATTGGAGGAGAAAAAACATCAGATTCAGGAAAAACACAAGAAAGAATTATGGAGACTTTGCGATAAAAAGAATATTTGAATAAGTGAACGCACCTTATCACCAAGATTTTTAATTTTAATTTTTAAAATAATTTTGACATTTATCGAAACTGTTTTATTTTGACTATGTTATTTTAATAATTTTGACGATTTTGATTTTTCAATGATCTTAAAACTTTTAAATTTTTTAAATAATTTTTTCAATGATCTTAAAACTTTTAAATTTTTTAAATAATTTTTAAAATTATTTTCTTATAATCTCAATTGAAACTGACATATTTTTATTGAAATATTTTGATTTCGACTCAATTTTAAAATTTCATGTGTGACCTATCAGGGAAAGAATCATTCTTAACAAAAACAAGAGAACAACAAAAATCTTAGAATTTTAGTATTTTCGCCGTTTCTAACGGATTTAACACTGTTTCTAACAGCAAGCATCAGTTGAATATTGATGTTGAACTACTTGAAATTTTGAATTTTTATAGAAACCTTGTCATCGGGACTTATAAATAATTTTCTCTTATTTTTGAGAATATGAATTGAAACTAATTATGGTATGAATTACAATGACAAAATTTTCCGTTTTTGCCAAAGAAATAGCATTTTTGAACAATCAAAAATCATCTCCTAGACTTCCTCTGGAGTTCAACAATCAAAACGAAGGAAATAACCAAATGAAACCAAACACCATCCTAATAATATCCGTCTTTTTTGGTCTAAAAATAAGATATTTTTTTTCTTCTAACACGCCGGCAGGTCCGCTGGCGACGGCTCCAACGACTCCAGCTCCCCGGCTCCGTCCTCCACCAAGAATGCCATGGCCAGCCCCCAAGATATGTGCACGTCAAGGTGGCAGTGCATCAGCCACACCCCAGGGTTGTCGGCGACGAACCAGATCACCGCCCACCCTTTCACTGGCACTCCGACGGTGTTCCTCAGCGGCGGATCCACCAGGTTGAACTTCCCCACGTCGGTCGCCGGGTTGAGGTTCCCGAACTCCGTCACGAGGATGTAGAAGTCGTAGCCGTGGAGATGGATCGGATGGTTCTCAGCGGCGAAGATGTTCGTCCCCTGCAGCACCGCCTGCACCATGGACCGTACTTGAGTTTGCAGGTGTGTTTGGTTCGAAGTCAGAAATCGATCTATCATTCAAATATTAATATAAATAATCAAATTATTTTTTATTTTATTTAAAATAAATTATTATATTATTATTATATTTATTTATTTAAATTTTAATAAACAATATATTTAAGAATATAAATTTTAAAAAATTTAAATCATTATTAATATCTAAATATTAAAATTTTAATTAAATTATTTTTTTATATTTTATTTTTAATCTTAAATTCGAACATAATTTTAATCCGGAATCAAAGGTGCCTATATATTTTTATGGCTTTCATCGGCTGCCATAGCTGCCGGCTGACGTTGGTCTCAGTGTAGTCAAATTGCATCTGCGGCGCCGCCGGGAAGTCTGGGGTGAACACCTCGGCTGCTCCGTATTGGTGAGCTTGACGAATGGAGAAGCTGGACGGCAAGACGAAGGAGAAGTTGTTCACGCTGGCGGCGAAGCGGGTGCCGTTGGCTTTGTCCCGGCAGACAGTTCATAAGCCCGAGGCCGACGGTAACGAAGGGATTCTCGTCGACTGGGCCTGGAAGCTTGTGGCGGAGGGCTTTTGATGGCGGTGGCTGTGGTGGTGTTGTTGAAGGTCTTTTGAAATCATTTAATATTTTTTTTGTAAAATTTTATTTAAAAAATAATAAAATATGAAACTTACAAATATGGTTTTTACTAATATAAAACTTACAAATATGAAATTTATAAGTTTAAATTTTATATTTAAAACTCTTCAATGTTTTTTTTATAAAATTTTATTTTAAAAATAATAAAATTTGGATTTATTTATAAATAAAAATATTTAAGGAGTCTATTTGTTAATATATAAATATGAAACTTGTAATTTGAAATTTTATGTTTTAAAATCTTCAATGTCTTTTTCGTAAAATCTTATTTAAAAATTAATAAAAATTAGACTTATTTATAAATTAAAATATTTATGGGGTTTATTTGTAAATATACAAATATTGAAATTTTAATTTAAAATTTTAAGTTTTAAAACCTTTAATGATTTTTTTGTAAAATTTTTTTTAAAATAATGAAATTTGGACTAATTTATAAATAAAAATATTCAACGGGTCTATTTGTAAATGTACAAATATTGAAATTATAATTCAAAATTTTAATTTTTAAAACTTCAATAATGTGAAATTTTATTAAAAAAATTGATAAAATTTAGGCTAATTTATAAATAAAAATATTTGAGGGGTCTATTTATAAATATATAAAATATTAAACTTGCATTTTAAACTTTTAAGTTTTAATACCTTCAACTCTTTTTTGTAAAATTTTATTTAAAAACTTACAAATTCTGGACTTATTTACGAATAAAAATATTCAAAAGATTTATTTGTAAATGTATACATATTAAATTCATAATTTAATTTCTTATATAGGGGTTATTTGTAAAATATTTAAAATATTTAAGGTCCTTTTTATAAATTTTTATTTGAAAATATTAATATTTAGATTTTTTTATAAATAAAAATATTCAAAGGGCTTATTTGTAAATATATAAATATTAGGATTTATTAGTAGAATATTTAAAATATTTAAGCTCCTTTTTATAAATCTTTATTTGAAAAATATTAACATTTGGACTTTTTTATAAAGAAAAATATTCAAAAGGTTTATCTATAAATGTTTGGAAGAAAGAGTGGAGGGTGAGAAGTTTAATTTTTTAGGAGTTTAATGTAAAATTACGGAGGGTAGAAGTGAAATTTTTGGAAAAAAAAATTTGATTAAATAATAATCAAGAGTTGTAGGTAATAAATTTGAAAAAAAGAGGAATGTAGATAATTATCTAAATTTCGGGAAATTTTTGATAAATAAGAGAAATCTTATAAGGGTGTAGGTAATTAGCCCTTAACCTTTTATCGTAATAATTAAGTGGATAACTATCTATATCACTCAATAATAGGATAGGAGAGCGAAAATAAAAAAATTTATTTTAATTCGAAATTAATAAAAATAATCCACACTTTTGCTTGGGCTTGCATTTTTTAGACCTAATGTAGATTTTTGAACAACACGAGTGCATTTGGTTTCAGATTAGAAAATAGATTTCTTTTTTTAACAACTGAAATTTACTATTAAAACTTTACTTTAAGTAAGATTCGAACCAATAATTTCTCATATAAAAATTGATCTTCAGCTTTAAAACTTTTTTAATAATTTTCTTTAAAATTAATAGCAAAATAAATTAAGGAAAAGGATTTTTTTTTTTCTTCCACTAGCTAAACTACCATTTGTGGAGAAATAAATGGTCTTTGATCCAATGAATTGAGTGTCGTTTGATTTAGAATCAAGATCAAAATTAAAATTAAGACTAATGAATCACTTATGTGAACTAATATTTTTTTATCAAAATTAATCCTACAATAATTTAAATTTTGAAAAGCTATTTAACTTTTTATAATAATTTAATTTAATAATAATATAAAATAAGTAATATTATTTTTATAAAATAAAAAAAATAATTTTAAAAAATATTAATTCTAATTTAGATTTTAAACCAAACAGTGCCTTGCAGTTCACCTCAGGACTCTGCTCATTTTGATTACCTCAACTGTATAGTTCGAACTGGTAAAACTATAGCTAATATATATATAGAGATTCTTAAAATCTATGATAATATATTGATTCACACGGTGTCCTTCTTCTTCGTTTCTTCTTCTGATGTTGATAACCAGAATGTTGACTATCCAGCATAGCCAAAAATTAAAGACTTCAGTAGTCTTTGGTCCATCTGTGAAGCAAATGAAACAGAGCAATGCAGAGGCATTTGCCACGGAATTTATTCTCTCCCCTTTGAATCAAACATCAGTTCTACATTTCATAACAAAAATTATGACAAAGAATGCAATCGATCGAAACCATAATTTTCCTATAATATATTATCCGTCCACTGGACGGCCATTGATCAGCTAACCACTGCTTGTGGATGCTCCAGCACCACCATCACCTTCTTCCTCGACGGAAGAGGATCTCACCCGAGATGTCAACTCCGGTTTTATCCCCTCCAGCTGGCGGAGAACTTGCTGAACCTCTGGCCGTGCCTCTGGGGAGGGATCCACACATTGCAATGCCAACTTCAAGGTGTCGAGCAACTCATTTCCGATGCCCCCCACCATGTCTCTTGACAGCTCCATGTCGAACGCCTCTTCGGTCCGCTCCTCATTCATCATATACGCCAGCCACTGTAGCAAATCCAACCCATTTACTGTCTCCATCGATGATTTACCCGTCAAGAGCTCAAGGATTATGAGACCCAGACTATAAACATCCGATTTCGGATCAGCTTTCTTGATCCTGACTATGTCAGCGCTTGCAGTCGCAATGATGAGGTTGGAGAGGCCGTAATCGCTGATCTTCGCACCCATGTTCTCATCCAGTAGTACATTGGTGCTGGTTAAGTGGCCATGAACCATGTTTAGCTCTGTGTGGAGGTAGCACAATCCCCGGGCCGCTCCTATGGCTATGTTCATCCTCGTCTTCCAGTCTATTCGATGATCTGAACTTCGAGTTGCTATAATAACAGAATCCAAGAAGTCAAATTTTCAAAAAGTTTCATATTATCACATAAGAAATCAAACTACTAGTTTAGAAAAGCTTACCAGGCAAAAATGCTGCAAGGCTTCCCATGGGCATGTAGTCGAACACGAGTAGCTTCTCTCCTTTAGGTCCCAAGTAATAAGCCCGCAACGCAACTAGATTAGGATGTCGAATCTTTCCAAGCACATTAACCTCAGCCTCAAACTCCGCCTGGTTCTTGACAATCTTCTCCCTCAGTCTCTTCACCGCGACTTCGCTGCCATCCTCCAATGTTGCTTTGTAGAGAGTCCCGAAGGCGCCCTTCCCCATAATCTCCGCTGTCGCACACAGAAGGTCACCGGCGGTGAACACCAAAGGCCCATCGAAGTGCACCAGCTTCCCACCGGCTTCTTCAGCAGACTCCCCTTCTGTCCCTGCCCCAGCTTTCGCAGCCATGCTCGTTCGGCTCAATCTAGTTCGGTTCCTGTTCAAACAGCAGCAGAGAAGAAGACAGCATAGAAGCAGCAGCAAAGCAATGGCGGCCCCAGAAGCTATCAGAACAATATCTCTAGTGCTAAGTCTCAGGCGACTTCGTCTCTGTGGAAGAGAAGGATTCATAGAGGGTGAAGGACATGGAACCGAAGAAATGTAACCACACAGTTGAATGTTTCCATTGAAGGAACTAGCATTGAACTTCTGGGACAGAGCAAGAGGCACTGGACCTGAGAGATTGTTATTGGAAACATTGAAGAAAGAAAGCTTGGTTAGGTGCTCGAATGATCGGGGGATTTCTCCGGTGAAGTTATTCTCTGACAGATCTAACAGCGACAAACCAGATATATTTCCAAGTGTTGCTGGGAGTTCACCATGGAATCTGTTGCTCTTTAGAGAGAGGAACGAGAGATCTTTGAGCCCATCAATGGCTTCTGGAATCTGGTTGTCAATTTGGTTGCTCTCAAGGTTTAACTGAATCAAAGAAGACATGTCGCAGAGAGAGACAGGGAAGCTTCCTCCAATGAGGTTTCCTGATAAATCTAACCTTCGAATCATCGGAAGTATCCCGAGTTCATTTGGAATACTTCCACTAAGCCTATTGTTGCTAAGAGAGACTTCTTTTAGCATTCTCAGCTTACTGAAAGATGCGGGAATGCTTCCTGAGAAGGCGTTACTATTAAGATTCAAGAACTGGAGTCTATAGATTTCAGCATCCTCCGTTCCTCCCCAGGTGTCAGGAATCAAACCAGAGAGCACATTGTGTTGCAGAAAGAGATAAGTAAGCAAAGGAGAGCGGGTAAGGCCATCGGGAATTGCCCCCGAGAGCTTGTTATAGCTAAGATTGAGCCTATGGAGTCCAGTAGAGTTGGACAATGAAGAAGGTATCCTTCCAATTAGAAAGTTATTACTCAGATCAAGATTCACCAGCGTACCAGAGCGACCAATAGACTGCGGAATTCTTCCGGCGAAGCGGTTGTTGAAGAGATAAAGCCCTCTAAGCTTCGGAAGCAAGCCGAGAGCCGGAGGAATTCTGCCTCCAATGGAGTTGTCATGAAGACTCAGCTTTCTCAAGGCAGTGAGCTCCCCAATCTTCTCAGAAACACGCCCAGCCAGTTGCTTCCCAGGAAGATGAATCGCGATAACCCGTCCTCGGAGACATTTGATGCCAACCCAAGCGCCAGAGCACGTCGCCCGGCCGGTGCCATTCCAGCTGCTCAAGATCCCTCTCGGGTCTGCGAGCGCGTTCTTCAGGTCTTGCAGGACTTGGTAGTCTGCTTTGGCAATGGCGAGGTCATCCAAGGGCTTGCTTGCTCGACTGTGGAAGATCAAGAAGAAGAAGAAGAAGAAGAAGAAGAAGAAGAAGACTGAAGTGTATGCCATCGCGAATGAGTTCCTACTGGATCTCATCCCCATTTCCACCAGTGATGGCATTCATGCATTCAGCTACAAAGAATGGCGAGCTTGAGGAGTGGAAGAAAGCAATAGATTAACGGCTAGTTTGAGAAGAAAAGCGTGAAGGTCTAGTTCTGAATCTGGGACTCTTCTTCATGTGATGCGGGACTATTCCCTCCTATTAACGGCTACTTCTTTGAAGGGCCCTACCAAGGGAGGGAAGATGACAAAGGCTAATGGTTTCGGGTATAATGATGGACACTTAAGATGAAGGGAAAATGTGGTACCAAAGGAGGGTTCTGTGCGCTTTTAGTTAGAGAGTTGATCGTCATCGTCACTTCTCAGTCTCTCTTCAATGTTGACTCAGTCCCTAGTGGCAGTAGATTGATAACCAATCTCATTCGTAATTAACACACTACGCAACCATCATAATGTCGTTTAAAGTGATCAATCAGAAGCAGGATGAGAGATCACCCAACCCTAACGGTAATAAATATGTCACCATGCAAGAACAAGCAGGCGGGCTGTCTTCCTGAAAGAACAATCTCTAGCTTCCACACGGAATTGATGGCGGTGCGCATGGAACGAAAGAGGCGATCTGCGTCATTACTGACTCTAAAGAAACAGCAGAGAAGCACAACCCTGGCAGTGCGAGCACCTTTGTAGATATCGTCATTGTGATCTTACTGCAGACTATCTCATTAGACAAGCTTCTAAACAAAGCATAAGTATGTTTTGGGAGTATCTTCGAAAAAATGTCCAATCTTACATATATTGTGACAAGTTTAATGAATTTATTGTGAAATAATGAGGAAGTGGGAGTTAAATCCAGAACAGCATTATATAATGGAACCTAGAAAACCAGATTAGTTTATGAACGAACCAAACATAAAAATTCACGGAAGTTTGAGTGCCACTAATTTCATTAAATTCATATTTCCATATTTTCACGATTTTCGCTAGTTCTACATGATGAAATAGATTATGAGTTATCAATGGGTTCAGTCAATTTGAAAAATCTAGTTTGACTGAGTCCAAAATTTTTGAATTCGGATTTCAACAGTTGAGATGAATAAGTCCGAACCAAAACTCAAATCCGGCCAACAGAATTAATACATAATTTCATATTCAGATCAGATTCATATTGGAATATTGTGTTTTGGGTTCGTATTCGGTCGGATTACACCCCTACAAACAGGCCCAAGCGTACGGTTGGGAGTTACTTGGCATTTTTTTTTTTAATAATTTTTTTTGCGTTCATTCATTTATGTAGTGTTAAGATACACACGCCCACATATTCATATTCCACATCAATACAATCAAAATCTAACAGTACATCTGATTTAAAAAGTTCAACCCTCAGATATATTTATTTTATAAAATTTAAAAATTTTGAGAATTTTAATGTTCCGAAAATTCCAAATTTTAGATTTGAGAGTTTTGATAGTATGTTTGTTTCGTAACACATGTAAATTCAAAATCTTAAATTTATGTGTTTATTTTGTTAAATTTATAAATTTTAAAATAATAATTTTTGTATTTTATTTAATTATATTGTTTAGTATTTGATCTTATATACTGAATTTGAAAGTTTAACTAATTTTGGAGTACCAATAAATTATTCGGTTGTTAAAATTGAAAAATTTTAAAATTTTAAAATTTTGTATAATAAATACTGAATTTTATAATGCTTGAAATTTAAAAATTAAAAAATTTTAAAATCCCACGCAAATCCCACCAAACAAAGTATGTCCGGCTTCCATGTACCGATCCGGAAATACATTTCAATAAAAAATTTTCATGTTTGGATCCATAACAATTTTGAATTGAACGTAGTCAACAAATTGGAGACATTGAAAATAAGATAAATAAATAAATTTTTTTACCCACAAAAATAGGACATGTGCTGTATGCGTACGATTTAATTAGCCTAATCACATTTGCTAGTCGCGAACCAAACAGCTGTTTCGCATAGTCAGGACACGTGCTGCATGTTATCTTCTCTTGTCGGTTTCCCATTGCATATTCGATCTGCATTCTATTATCAAAAGAGACCAGGAAAAACGCGGCCCGATTTAGGCGAATGCCGATCAGACGCGGACGCCAACAGCTGGACCACCAGCTGCCGGCGCAGCTCCGCTGAGGAAGGACAGGAAACCCGTGGCGGCGCCTCCTGCGTCCTGATCATCGAGAAACATGTCCTCGGGCACCCGGAACGCGCCATGGATGCAGATGATCGCACCGCCGATCATCAGAGCGGAGACGAGAATGGATCCGACCGACGTGAGGAAGACGACGACGACCGAGAGGAGGACGAGGACCGCGAGGGTCTCGCGGTCAGAGAAGGCGCGGTCGAGGAGGACGAGAGGCTGGTCAGGGGGGCGAAGGAGGTAGAGGAAGCACCAGGCGGCGAGGAGGGCGAGCAGGAGGAGGAGAGCAGCGGGGTGGGAGAGGAGGGAGAGGGCGAGGGCGGCCGCGAGGAGGGCGGCGTAGTTGGTGCGGAAGTAGGGTATGTTCTTGCGGAGGCGGGACGTAGCGTCGGAGAGGGAGTCCGGGCGGGAGATGGCGGAACGGTCAAGGGCCTCGGACCAGGGGCGGAGGTGGGCAAGGCCGCGGCGCAGGGAATCTGAAAGGCGGGAGAGGAGAACTCGAATGGCAGGAAATGCGGCCGAGGAGGAGGAAGGAACGGCGGCTGCGGTGTTGGGGATGGTGGGGGGAGATGGGGAGGACGCCATTGGAGCTGGGAGGCCGTTTCTCCAATGACACGAAGGGATGGGTCGGATTTGGTGGGGATTAATTGGGAAGAAAGCGAATCTCGCGGGCTATTTTGGGAATAAAGTCCATTGTGATATGGAAGATTTGCTAGAACAGACCCGGAATTATACTTGCCAAATTTATTTGCACAAAGCTCCCGGCGTTTTCAATATTTGTAAAATAAGAAATATAGAAATTTAGGCCCGATTTGGCATAAATCAATCGCAGTTTTAATTATCATTTGTTAATTAAAATTTTGAACTACTAAATGATATTATTATAAAGGGCAATGATCACCAATTATTAAATCTGAACCAATCAGGTTTTTATATTTATTGATAGAGTTTTTAATAAATAATTATGTGATTTATTACAAATTTATGAAAAATTATCTATTTTATTACTATTAATAAAAAATTATTCGTCTCATACTACAAATTTTTAAAAAATCATTTCAATTAAAATATATATAAAAATATTTTTAAATTTAATTTTTTAATTAAAATTATCCTCGTTTAATTTTGATTCGGATAATTCTTAAATTAATAAAAAATAATTTATTTTATTATAATATCTATGAAAGATCGGTTGTTCATATTATAATATAAAATTTTAAAATTTAATTTTGTCAAACCGACTACAATTAATTATGAATCAATTATCCGAAATAAAACCAAATACAAAATTTTAATTTTTTTATATTAATTTAATTAATTAAATTAAATTAAATTAAAATACTTTGAAAATAGTTTAATTAAATTGATTTTTTATAAATTTATAACATAAGACGAGTAATTTTTTTAAACAATGATAAAATAAATAATTTTTTTTATAAATTTATAACAAAATAGGTAATTATTTGTTAAAAATTCTTTATTTCTTGTTTAGTGTTTGGCAACGAATTCAACAGGGGATTAGAGTAGATAACCTCCAGAATGCGAGTTAGCAATACGGATTAATTTAGATTAGTGCATACTACTTTTAACTTAGTGCTTTACTAAGCTCTCAAAATGTATGTCAAGGCACGAATTAACTTAAGAAACTCACCTGTGAAACATTAATTACATTTAATAAACTCAAGGGGCTTTTGGGTTGGAGAATAAAATCTGAATTAAGTCTTCAATTCTGATTTTACTTCCCAAACCACGTAAAATTTGAGGTAATTTTTAATCCCAAAATAAAAGTTAATTAAAATTCACTTTACTTCATTTCATTCCTCTTGTTTAGCCTACTTTTCTTACAATTTAAAATTAATATGTTACCCTACTTCTCAACCAAATATGCTCCAAGGTGTATTAATTTGAAAGAGGAAGAGCTAAGGTTCTTTATTTGTTTTAAAAAATAGAAAAAAAATACGTTTTTATACTTTTCCATTTTTTTAAAAATGGGTTTAAAAGAATTCAAGCGAATTTGTCTATGGAACTATATACTAAAAACTCTTACCGAACTTTTGATGGAGAAATTGAAGGAAAAAATTCTCATATCTAGTTAGCTCAATCCAATTTATCCTTATTATAGGCATATACTTGTTGGGGAGTCGTAAGAGTGTTAAATCAGATTCACATAGTGAGTCGGATAATAAATCATCCCAAAAACTCAAGCTCATGGGATATGGGTCTTTTTCATTATTTCTATTGGACTATATCTATCCAATATGGGACTAATTTATCACACATGACATTATAACAATCTCCCCCTTCAGGTGTGATTTGACTACATCAATTTAATACTCCTAATCAAGAACCCTTTTACTCAACCACTTCCACCGTACGACTCATGTCCTCGCACCGGCCTTTGATGCCTGCGCCCTTGCCGGCCTTACGCTTGCGCCCTCGCACCAGCCTTTAGCGCTCGCGCACGTGCCCTTTCTCCGGCCTCATGCCAAAGCCCGTGCCCTTTCACCGATCTTTGCCATGAGACTAACATGTGACTCAATTCAGTCACATTATCATAGTAATTTTGGTCTTAAAAGTTTACACAACTTTAAACCTAAAGCTCTGATAACACTTGTTGGGGAGCTGCAAGAGTGTCAAACCATATCCACATAGTGAGCTGGACACCAAACCATCCCAAAAGCTCAAGCTCATGGAATATGAGTCTTTTTCACTATATCTATTGGACTCTATCTATTCAATATCTGATGTGGGACTAATTCATCACACCTGACATTATAACATGTACATGCTTGAGAGTATAGAAATAATAAAAGAAGCCATATTCAAATGTAGGAAGCAAAAACCACTAAGAATCATGTTGAAATAGATTGATCCTTCTTTTTAACGCTGATGGAAAATAAAGATTTTGAAAAGAAATGGATGCATTGGATCAAGAACATATTAGAAACAAAAAACGTCTCTATTTTATTAAATGATAATTCCCATGAAACTATTTTCAACAAGAAAGAAAGCAAAGTAATCTACTCTCCCCTTATCTATTCATTCTAGTAATAGATTGTCCATACATAATGTTTCAATTGGCCTAAGACGCAGATTTGATCAAAGACAAGTCTGGAATTTTAAAATTTCAATATATTGATGACACACTTATCTTTGGAGAAGTCATACAAGAACAAATTTTACACATGAAGGTAATATTATATTTGTTTGAAAGCCTCTCTGGAATGAAAATTAACTTCCATAAAAGTTATATTGTGAGCTTTGGAATAACTAACCTAAACTTAACTAAAAAGTTAGTTAAAATCATGAATTGCAAGATCGAACAACTAACCCTTCAATTATCTAAGACTGTTAATAAAAGATAAATCTCCCAATAAAGCAAAATGACTACGTGTTTATCCACAGGAGAAAGAATTGTGAGAGCTAAGAATGTCATTCTTCCATTCTGGAAAGTAAAATTGATCTTTCACCATTTGCCTCTCTCTGATATTTTTTATCTCCATCTTTTTAGTGATATGAGTTATTGCTGATACTTATGCTGCCAGCAAAGTGAAATGACTACTCCTGTATTTTGCGAGGTAAAGTTGTCTTCTTCACTTTTTGTCTCCTATGGATTTTTTTTCTGTCTTTCTGGCAATCTGAGGTGTTTCTTGCAATTTTTTCAGCCTATGCTCCAAGTTTTGATATTGATCACATCTCCAATCCATCTCCAAGCTCAATTTATTCATTTGATTTAAGATCCACTCTTTGATAGTTTTTTTTTTTTTTTTGAGAATTTGTTTGCAATTGAGCAATTGAAGGGAGAGAGATGTGTATTCCTCAACTTTGTTATTTTGACAATAGATTTTATTCTTGAAAAAATATGGAGGAGGTGAATTCTTATGTCCGATGAAGTGCGACTAAGGCATTTCGTTCTTGATAATTTAAAAATATTTGTTCTTCTTGATTTCAATAAATAAATGTGCACAATGTGGGACATCTATCTTATATTTTCAAAATTTTGTATTTAATTTTATGTAATGACTTTTTATTTATGAACAAAGTAATTTTTGCTCTCAAGTTCAACAATTTTTTTCAAATATTATATTTAGATTTGAACACAAAGTATTTACTACAGTTACTAAGTATTCATTTTTAATATTATATATTTATTTTATATAAAAAGTATTCATTCTAGAGTGATAAAGTATATATTTTATTAAAAAATTATTTATTTATTAATGTTATGTATTCATTTTATTTAAAAAATATTTATTTTTTAGTTATTCTGTATTCATTTTATTTATAAAGTGTTTATTTATATATATAAAGTATTCACTTCTCAAATTAGTTGGATGATTATAATTTGCAAATAAGTACAAATAAAAGTACATTCAATAATAATATTAGTTCATTTACTATCATAATGTGATATAAAGCATATCAATTCGTCAAGGTGAAATCAGAAGGAACTTTTTACTAGAAAATATGTATTGGCCTCCAAACCTTTACTATGTGAGGGTTAATTTAAGAAGGGGAGGGATTAAATTTTTAATATTCTCTTTATCATACTAAATTTAACTCAAAATTTAATCCTCCTAACTAAACACACTCTAAGATTGAAACATAAAATCTAGATTAGACCCTTAATCTTATTTTTACTTCCCAAATAGTGTAAATTTTGAAGTAAATTGTACTTCTAAAGTAAAAAATTAATCTTCAAAATTATGGGAGCAACTATTATGTCCTATCCTGGCAATTGTTACTGTTGATACTATAACATTGCAAAACCATAAATAGAAGTTAGGTTACTTTGAATTATTATAAGAGATACATCCAATTATTTACAAGAATAAAAATTAGAGTTTTTAGTAAAAAATCACCTACCTTGTTATTATTAGCAAAAAATCACTCATCTTATACTATAAAATTATTTAAAAAATTATATCAATTAAAATATTCAAAAAATATTTTATTTTAATTCTATTTTACTAATTAATATTAATATAAAAATACAAAATCCCTTTTAATTTTAATATAAATAACTATTAAATTAATTTAAAAAATAAGTTATCTTACTTCAATTTTCATGAGAGATCGGTTATCCGATTCTATAAAACTGAGAATTTAAAACCTAATTTTGTTAGACTAGTTGTCCAATAATTAGAAACTAATTTTTCAAAATAAATTCGAAATAAAAATGATATGATATTTTATGTTAATTTAAGTGATAAAATTAAATTAAATTAAATTAATTTTAATATTTAATTTAGATAATTTTTTATGAATTTATAAGGCAAATAATTTTTTACTGATTGTAACAAAATAAGTGATTGTTTGCTAAAAACTATAAAAATTATTCTACCTGAGGAATTAAATATCAAGTTATGTGTAGACACCTAAAATATAATTATCATATTCTTGTTCACCACAATCCTTAGTCAATTTTATTGAATCAAAGCTAATGCAACATAAGCTAATTTCATTAAGCGCATCTCAAACAGGCATAAATAGATCCATCTCAAATCTTAAATGAAATAATTTCAAATGCGTGCCTTTCAAATAAATTCACCAATTCATACACATAAACTCTTGAATTAACTTCATATAGATAACTCACCGAATCCACTCAATTTAGTCAAACTAATACTTAAAACACATTTATTTGTTACCAAATCATTTAAAATTGATCTCAAAATTCGTAACGTCGGAGGGCGGGCTCATGGAGTAAGAGTGACTTGCTGAAGCTCGGCATCATCGGAGATTTCTTGGACTCGAAGCACTTTGGAGGGATGTTTAATGTACTTGCCGTGAAGCAACAGGATCAGTCGGGGGGCCTCGGCAGACTTTGAAGGGATATTTACCGTACTTGTGGCGAAGCAGAAGAATCAGTGGGGCTGATGATGTCGACGAGAGCGGAGGCGGCCGCGGTTCGCTGCCGCCCCTAGGCGGACGAGCACGTTTAACATACGCTTCAGAAGAGTAGCAGCTTTCACGTATGACTGAAGTTGGTGGAAGCTTTCATTCTGTTGTCGTAACAAGATTCTAGATTTCACATTTTATAGTTAATCAAGAGTTTAGAAATGTTGTAGAATTTAATTGGAGAAATTCCTGTAGTAACATTGTTGACAAAAGTTTGGACCGTACTTGCACAGGTATGAAAAAAAAAAGAAGAAGATAGTAAACAGGATCATACGGCAGATCAATCATAACTCGTGAACGTAAAGAATAGACCCACAGAACGAAGAAGACCATAATTGTAATGAAGATCAATTACTCAATATAATCCCTTATTTCCCATTTCTGCTGCAAACATCAAGTGTACAAAACCCAACTCAGATATACTTTTTATCTCAGATGAGTACTCCTTTATGAACTCTAACACTAGCAATACCTAAAGGGATTTATGAGTAAAAAAACAGTCAGTAGTCAGTTGTCATGATTCATGTATCATCTGAAAACATAAGTACCCTGCAGAATAGTCACACTCCTATCAATGCTAAATGCTGAGACAATCCTGAGCTACATATCCGGAAACTCTCCTGACAACCGAGGATTGAGGAACTCCAACTCTGCCGGTGTTTCCTGGTCCACCAATCCATAATCGCACTGTTGCCTCATGGGCCTTATAGTCTCTGTGTTGTGGCCAGTGCTTGCCTGGGACTGTTCCATGTGGCTTAAGGTTCCCAGCATTTTGGCATCAGGATTTTGCAACTGAAAGGTGAAATCAGAAGGGCTTCCAAATCCATAATTAACATTCCAATCACCGCCCAAGAACTGACCATCATTGCCCTGTCCTGCTGGATCGCTGTCAATATCCCTCATGAACTCTTCAATGTCAAACATCTCTGTAAAATCAAGGTCTTCATGAGGCTCATTCTGATCATCATCTGCTTCTACCTTGACAGCCCCAGTAGCTTCAACACTAACTGGCAGATTGCTGCATCTTTTATCCTCTGGTACTTCTGCTATCGGAATATTGTCAATCTCAGGCTTGCTTGACATATATGAATCGTGTGATTGATGTGTAGTAGTTGTGGACTCATATGATTCTGATGTCGTCAAAGAGGAATCCCTAGCTGAGCTGCTGCAATATGGGAGATTAAGACGGGCACAAGGTCCATACATTGCCTTTGCAGCTTCATCATAGGCAAGAGCTGCTTCCAAAGCAGTGTCAAATGTCCCAAGCCACAGGCGGTTTCCACGGTTGGGTTCCCGGATCTCAGCTACCCATTTACCCCACGTCCTCTGTCTTACGCCACGGTATTTACAACAAGCATTGTCTGGTCCACCTTTACCACGCATGCAGCCTTTCTTTGAACCCTTTGCAGGTACCTTCCTTCGACATCTCTCACCATCTTTGGAAGAGTCCAGTTGTTTGCTCAACTCTTTCCACTTAGCAAGAGTCTCTGCCAAGGAATTAGGGCCATTTCGTCTTCTCCGTACCCTTCTAGTTCTGAAGATAAGAGAAAAAGGATTTGCTTTTCAATAAAAATAATGGTTCTATAATAAAATGCTTGACAGAAAAGAAAAAAAATCTAAGACATTGATGTCATCATCACACAGAGAAAATAGAAAACTATCACAGCACTCCACACATTAAAATTATAGAAGGGCAATGAAAATGTCACAAAATATTTCCTCGAACAATTAACAAAAAATAATACTAGAGGTAGAAACACCACCACCAATGGAATCTAAGCCCAATAGGGTTGTGAGAAATAGAGGCATTTATCCTGGATAGCTTCTAACAGGAGAACTGGGAAGAGAAGAAGGCTAAGAAGCTCTAGATGGAGGTCAGCAGAAAATGTGTTGGACAGAATTCAGTTAAACGCAATGACCATAAGTGAAATGCCCAACCAACAAATATCCTGAGCAATAAGTTCAGCCAAAAAATATAGACAAACCTCCATAACTTTAAACCTCTATAACCAACTTAAGACTTGATCTATTGCAAAGTTAGGCCATAATGATAAAATGGATATCCTCAAAGAAGATATCTAAAGCAAAGAGGTAGGATATGGAACACCATTGTCCAATATCCATTTCATTAGAACTTGCAAAAAATTCCAAACCAACTCAAAGTGAGTGTTGGAGAAGATATTACAGAGAGATGCAAATACATGGTTACATATGGCAATGGAAGGCAAAGAACTTTCAACCACATTAGAGGTGACAGATAAAGAACAGGAAACAAATACCAAGATGTTACAAAGCAGATGCAATGTACATGGATACATATGACAATGGAAGGAAAGGAATTTTCAACTATATTAGAGGTGACAGATTAAGGAGACAAAACAAGTATCATGCCCTTTATTTATCATGCTATCAACATTGTGTAAAAGAACATAATTTCTTCAGGACATCCTTAGATTAATACTGCTCAATTTCAGAACATTAATTGAAACAAAAAATAAAAATGTGTGTTGATTGTAACATACAATTAAGAAGGGCGATTTCTTTTGTCAAACAACTTTTGACACTGAGGGCCTGATTTGTTTGCTAGCTTGCAAAACCACTCGTCATTTGTCTCCAGAGAAGACATTTGAATCCAGAAAGTTCAGACAGGTCAAAAAAAAAAATAAAAAATAAAATAAAATAAAAAATAAAAAATAAAAAATATATATATATATATATATATTTATTCCATAATAGACATTTGTGTAACAGAGGAAACTCTCCCTTTGGAGCTTTGTGAGAAGAAATCAACTAATAGTCAAGTCAAATCTTTTTACTGTTTCTCAAATGACAGCAGACTCAAGAACTGAATGACCAAGGCTCTATGCAAAGATGCTCACCCAAAGTGAATCTTTCTGGTCAGCTAGCAGTCCGAGTAGCATCCTTAAGGCAGAAAAAATCCTAAAAGATAACTGGAAAGAGGTAAACATGGATTTTCTAGGATCTATACAAACAAATGCCTTCTTTTCTGGGTGGCATTCAACACCTTCACTTTGCATCTCAAGCGGATGGAGAGCAAGAGTTATCCTGATGACGATACTTAGGATATGTTGGATTCGATGGTTTTGATGACATCTTGCTCATTTGGTTAGTAAGGAATGAACAACTATTTGCCATAAGGGAAGGAGATCCAACACATTATTAACTTCCATTCCGTTAACATATTGCTTTTGGATTTGACTTGGTAATCTGTGCTGCCTCTTGCAGAATTTGGTTAGCCATGTTATTAGCTACCATTCATATATTAGCCATGTTATTAGCTACCATTCATATATTAGCTTCCGATTGGACAAGTATCCTCCAGGGAAGAAGATGAAATGGAAAGTGAATTTCAATTTCAGGATTTCAAGAGGCTGAAATCTCAGAAAGGAAATGGGAAGGTGAGGAGATTTCTAGCAGAAGAGACGCACATGGACTCTAAGTAGCACTTACATGATACATCTTCTCCCATTGATACCCTTGTCATTAATGACTGGGAACAGCCTAACAACAATAGCCTGTTTTATCTAATTTTGTATAGCTTATTTTTATAATCCAACATCATCTATCAAAACAAGAAAGAGAGGATGCAGAATCCACAAATAACAAGAGTTGAAAAACTGATGCGTTCTAAGTACCTAAAAACAAAAGAAAAAGAAACTCGAGATTCATAGATAATATCCATAATTAAGATGTCGAAGATAATGTCCATAATTAACACGAAACAATTTTTTCTCCAGAAAATTTCAAGAATCTTAATTTTTTCTGCTCATACTAAAGAACATGACAGGGTTTTGTTTTCATTCCATACCTAGCAGCAGATATCAACCAATTTCACCCATCATAAATCCTGTCCTGGCTCCCCAAAATCTAGTTTTGCACAAACCACAACACAGATACAACATGATCAGAACAGCATGTGAGCCATCAACTTCTACAATACAAAACAGAGACATACACTCCACATCCAACAAAACATAAATGATCACACAAGACCACCCCGCCCCCCCCCCCCCCCCAAAAAAAAAAAAAAAACATAGCTTGCGTTTGCTGAACTTATTTCTCAGTTTCTATTGAATTGATTCAACTAAAGTTGACACCGATTTGTTCTTCCCTAACATTTCAGATCAGTGCCTCTTCCATCGCTCCCCAAACCCCCAAAAAAAACAGAGAAAAAACATTTCATTTCAAAAAATCAAGAAAACCAAGAACCCTACACTGAAACCAATGGACAAAAACGAAGGAAAAGCAAACAAAAAATGACTCGAAATTCAGGCACAAAATCTCACCTTTCAGGTTCCGCCATCTGGATCAACGTATTCCGGCAGAAATCAGAAACCTTCTCTTCCAAAAATCAATACTTGGTGGTTTTCGGGGTTTTCTTCAAACTGTTTTCCGGGCGGAAGTGGCATTACTTGGTGACCAAGGAAAATGATGTCAGGAGCGAGTGGGATATTTATAGGGTCCACGGGAGGATAATTAAGCGTTGACGTGGCGCGAGCTGAGATCGCAGGGTGACTCGTGGCGTGCATCGGGTTTTAAGAAGCTTCCGGAAGCGTGACCTGGCTCCGCCGGATCCTTCCTGGCCGGGAATTGTTTGGGTTCCATTTTGTCGGCCGGGAAGGGTCAAGAAGGCCCATTAAGGAGGTCTTGTGTCGTCCTATGATGCCTGTTCAGGCCCGGTAGGCAATTGGGTTGGGTTGGACAGTAGTAAACTAGCTCCAAGGCCTCCAGGTCAACTGTATTCTTTTGTGCAAGTACTCCTTGATTCTCAACAATTAGACTTATTGAAGAGATTTAGAAGATATCAAGATGCTAAAATACATATTGACACGTATGTAATGAAAAAAAAATCATAATTAACAATGCTAACTTATTGTTTACTAACATAGCCTATATACATGTATATATATATATAGCGAGAGAGAGAGAGAAATCTCAGTAACCTTCCATTGGGTCTAACTTCCTGAATTGTGAACTATGCGGTTTGCTTTACAAAACATGGTCTACTGGCCCGGATCATCATCATACGATAATTCTTGAAAAACTATATGAATTTTAACATTATTCATAAATTGAATTAGACTGACTTCTCAATGGGCCAATTCTAAAATCTTAAAAAAGTTTAATCTGGAAGACGATCCGATTACTCCAACAAAGGCATTACCCCCATCAAAAGAGCTAAATCAGTTTTACAAAGGTAACCATTTGCAAATTCAAATCTACCTATAGAATAAATATTATTACAATGAAAAATTGGAGGTATGGAAAAATATAGTGAGGGCAATGTCAAGAGTTTGTAGCATATCTTCGAACTCAAATTCGCGGGTTGCTTTGTTGAATCTCTCGACAAGCTTGCACCTCATGTCGTTGAGATAGAAAGACTGAGCAATTTCTATAAGCCACCTCGCCTCTGAATCCTTGAGCTTGCTAGTGAACACAACATAGCCACGAATGAGAACTATGTCCTTGTTCTTTGTGAACTCAGTGCAAGGGATTATAGTAATGAAAGGGCTTGCTTGAGTTCCCCTTGCCTTGTAATCCTCAAGGCCAGTGAATAGCACATGGGGCATCTGAACTGAACTCGAATAAAAAGATTAATGCCAGATAGTTATGGTAAAAATGCGTCAATAGCATCAAAGTGTTAATTCTAGAGCTACAATCAAAAGCAAAATGTGTGTAAGTCGTGTTGTTTTGTTTTATAGGCACTGTGCATGCATTAGGTACTTATAGATATATAGCTGACGATGCTTACTCCACTCAAAAAACCGCTCCACTACATTTGATGATAAAGTAAATGCCTGATCAAGGCAATTTCGGTCATCAAACACCAATACAGTAAAAGTTATCAGACACAAGCTGATGACATATTATAGAGGAAGAAAAGGATGGAATAGCATGAACAAATTTAACGAGTTCAATTGAAGTAAAACACTAACAAACAATTTCAGTCCACTCGAAACATTGTATACATGCTTTTCGTTTCCATAAGAGAATAGAAGAAAAAAATTATTTATCTTTCATCCAACAAAAAGAGTATATCTCACATATATTGCTAAATTTATAAGAATCAACCTGTTAATGTAAGAGTAGAAAAAAAATTCCAAGAGAACAATCAAAAGGAAAACAGACAAAGTTATAGTTTATCTTGAATTACGAGCTCAACAAATGCCTGGTCAAAGTAGCATCAAGGCTACCACTATATTTGTTAGAATGTTCCTTGCCTTGTTTTATTTTTTTTTTTTTTAAAATGCTATAAGACCATGTTAAACATGTAATAGAAAATAACAAGTTGGTCATTTAATTTTATTTTCCATTGCATCATCGATTTCTCCTCTTCACTATTGTAAGTAGTACAAAACAACTAGGTATGTAGGCATAGAGCAAGAGAAAAGCTCAATGTTCACAAAGCTAGCGAAAGAAATGTCCACGGAAAAATGTAAGGAAATTGCATACCTTATCAGGTAAAAGTTGAATTGATTATAAGTTGGTCATTTTGTGCTAAAACTAACAAAGATTAGGTATTTAGAAAGTGAACAAGAGATAGAAGTGGAACCTTGAATGAACATGTTCATATAGCCGCTTCCCTTCCATAGAGGAATAATAAAATACTGGTTAAAAGAAACGATAAAAAAAAAATGATCAGAAGATGTAGAATACATGCACATATGGTAGACTACTTGAAGACTATTTGCATAGAAAAGGAATAAAGTGGAAGCTAGATGCATCAAACTCCTGCCAAAGCAGATTCAAGGAGCATAGGAATACACATTCTCACTCCTACATTTAGGCTATCAAATATATAATGCAGGAAACAATGAAGAAGCATTTCAACTCATCAGAGAAAGGACCAAAATAAGAAAATAAGAAAGAGACATGTACTATGTGGAAGATCTTTGGTCCAGTAAGTGATACAACTTTGCTTTACTGGATGCACCGATATGACCTCTTTCCAAGTGATATTGAAAAATGACAGAAACATAAATTTAATTATTTAAGAGAGAAAGTTGGAATCATCCAAATATAAGCGTCGACACCAATTGTTGTTTGCCACCAAGGGCCCGATGGCCCTAGCCTAGTCCAATCTAGTTGTCAGCCTAACTTCAATTTGATTTTTAATTGAATTTTTAGTCTAAGTTACAGTCTAATCCATATCCATATTTTTTTACGGAAAAGTCTGAGCTATTATGGGTTATTGTGGCTTGGTCCTAGTACGTTATAACTTGCAAATATATCCATGGAAATCAGCAAAATTTCACTATTTTTAAACTCTCAATAATCATATCTTCATCCTATAATTAGAGAAACAAAAATTACAGTCAAAAGTTTGACTTGAATCCGCATTTTGAGCTCCCAAATTGATCTCAAGTCATCATGAACTTCATTTTTAAATCATTGCTTTAATCTATCATTAATATATATTACTTAAATCATCATATTTGAGATTTTTAGTGTTCATATTCTTCAATGAATCTGGGATATTATTGAGTCTAATCATAACACAGAATTTGTTAAATACTAATTTGATTATCATTAAATTTAATGGTTAAAAATAAATTTTTTTTTTTTATATGTATTACTCCATCCTCTTCACAAAAAAGAGAACTCATCCAGGAAGTACTCTCTACATCTATCAGAATGAAGCATCTTAATTTACCTTTTTTCTGATTTTTTATAACAAACATGTACTCCTTAAAATTTCAAATTCTTGGTCTTTTGTTCTTATAAGATACATAAAAGTGTAATGGCAACAATCATCAAAAAGCAATAAAATGTCTTTTTTAACATCTAATTAAAATTTCATTTAAGGCAACATATGTGAGAATGAATAAGTTCAAATACATCGAGTGTTTCTTTCATTATTAGAAAATAATTTCTTTGTCATTTTTTCATATATGTAAAACTCATAATTATATCATCATTTTCTAAAAATGAAATACAACCATGGTTGGACATATATTTTAAATATTTGAAATTTAAATTTTCTAATGTCGCATGCCATGAAAATTTACTTCAGAAATGAATTGCAATTCAACAGTTCCAAGTGTACAAATACCAAACACAGTACAATAAAAAACAACTATGTTTCCAAATACCAATATAACCAATTAACAATACAGTACAGCAGAGCAACAGAGACACAAACAGACCCACCCGAGCACAAAATTCCCAGAGCAACAAAGGGCTCACCGCTCCTGTTTACCACTGGTAATGATCTTCTAGCGGTAGGGGGTCATCCCGACGGCCGCCTCACCACCATATGGGGGCACGTCGGAATCGTTGGCCTTGGAGAAAGTGACGTAGTAGAACTCCGTGAGGATGGCCGTGAAGAACACGAAAGCGGCGCCGGCAGCAAACACGCCCTTGCGGAGGGTCTCGCACGATGGCGGTCCCTCCTTGAACAGGGTCCGGTACCTTGTATGATACGCGTTTCTTACTGACCCTGCGAGCAGGCATGCCTCCGCGATGACGAATGTCACCCTGCCAACATTCACAAACTTTATCAGCGGAGAACTGCATTATTGCCTCAAATCTGCTCTAATCCCGGCCTAATTATCTATTAGTGTTAGTGGCCAAAATACAAGTTAATGCTAACGCGAAGCAGGAAGACTTGAAGACGAGGATGCAATAGAGTTTTTTCTTCTCACCTAAAAATACATTAGCCTATTTCGTTATTGAAAAAAGCTTTGAAATAAGCGTTTTGGCCTGTTTCTTTATTCAGAAGAGCTCTGACTTCGGATGACACACCAGTTTTCCGTGAGTTGTTTGTAATTAGGCCAACGCATCAATAAAGACCACTAATAAGGACATGATAAGTACATTTCCCCTTTTAATTATTTATTTTTTATCCGAAAGCAAGTCCGTCACCCTCGTCCAAGCCACCCGAACCAGCGGTCTCGAACGTCATCAACACCAACTCTGCAATTTGCTTCAAACAATTTCGCCTCCACCGTCAAATCATCCCCGTCTGTCCCGATCTCCACCGCAACCTGAACTACACCAAAAATATCTCCCCCGTTTGTGCCGGCCACGACTGGAAGACGATGATCATCCCCACCCACGTGAATAACGAATAGAATGGCCATATCACATGAGGCCAGAAAACGGGTGAATCGAAGACAAGAGAGGTTTATCGCAACGTACCAGCAAGAAAAGAAGAGGATAAGTGCACAAGCGCGGGAACCGCCGGGCCGTAGCGCGCGGCCGCAGCAGAAGCACTTGCTGATCACCATCACCAGCACCTGGCTCGCCAGCAGAAGGATCAGCGCCCCGACGCCATATCCGGTCGCGATATCCGAGTCGTACACACAGTACGTGTAGCTCTTCTCACTGTCCGGCTGCACCGTCGCCTGGAATCCCAGATCCGACGAGCTTCATCGCATCAGATTCAATAAATGGGTAAAAAAAAGATAAAGAAAAAGAAAAAAGAAAAAGTGGGTTGTGAATTCTGGGGGCTTACGGTGCTGCGGCGCTGCTCAGCGGCGATGGCGAGGCCGAAGGCAATGAGGTCGAAGACGAAGACAATGGCGAGGACCAGGTTGGAAGCCATCGGCGGCGGCGGCGGCGGCGGCGGAGATCTCTGGATCTGCCTCCGATCTCAGCAAGGGACAAAGGAAAAGGCCGGGTGGGAAATAAAACGGAGAGCGAGAGAAACGGATTTGACGCCTGGGCGAACTGGGAGGTGGATTGAGCACCGGGTAGAGAGTGGGTTTTAAGGCATGGCGGTAACTTTACTCGCCCACTCGTTGCCCGTGTGAGCTCGGGCTGGTGGGCTTGTCAGTGTCGGATCTCATCACCCGACGCAACTTACCCCTTTTTGGCAGGCCGATTTGCAGCTGGCCGTGGGCGGTTATTCATGAGAGGTTGAGTTTGTGGTTGCAGCTCTCGGTGAAATAAAAAACTTTGATTTTTCGTAAACTAATTTTTTAAGGAATAATTACCTATAATTTCTTATAATTAATCTTAATTTCTTATAACTTCCGTAATTTTCGGAATTACCCGCACCTCTTCTTCTTAAAATATTTACCTACACCCTGATTATTATTTAATCAAAATATTCTTAGAAAATGTCGATTTTACCATAGGTTATTTTTACAAATAAACCCTTAGAAACTTATTTTTTATTATTTAAAACCCAAAATTCGGATTTTCGCAAATAACACCCCGAAATTATTTCGATTTACAGAAAAATCGCCAAAATTATTGCGACGGCGGCGAGGGCGGCGGCGCGCCGGCGGCGGGAGCAGAGGCCGAGGCCGTCCGCGCTTGCGTGTCGGGGACGAAGACCGAGGCCGACGCGCCGGCCCGCAGGCATGGGCAGCCTCAACCTCGGCCTCGACACGCGGGATAGACGCTGAGGCCGTCCACGCCCGCTACCGGCGCGCCGGCCTCGGCCTCAGCATGCGAGCGCAGACGACCTCGGCCTCGGCCTTGGCCATCTGCGCCTGCATGCCAGCGCACCGTCACGCCGGCCTCACCTCCACTCCTGCCACCAGCCTCTAGTGTCGCCGCTCGCATGCCGCCACCCTCGTCGCCGTCGCAATAATTTCGGAGACTTTTCTGTAAATTGAAATAATTTCGGGGTATTATTTGCAAAAAAATGAATTTCGAGATATTAAATAATAAAAAATAAGTTTTTAGGGGTTTATTTGTAAAAATAACCGAGGGTAAAATCGAATTTTTTTGGGAAAATTTTGATTAAATAACAATCAGGGGTGTAAGTAAATATTTTGAGAAAAGAGAGGTGTGGGTAATTTCGGAATGAGAAGGGTTATAGGTAATTAAAGTTAATTACAGGGGTTATAGTTAATTATCCCTTTTTTTTATTAAGATTGATTTTATAATAATTTAAAATTAGAAAACTTAATTAATTTTTTATAATAATTTAATTTAATAATTATGTAAAATCATTACTATTAATTTTAAAAACAAAAAAATAAAAAAATTTGACTCTAATTTTAATTCATAGTTTTAAAATTGGAAAAAAAAAATCTTACCCAAGCTTAAATTCAAGATCAAGACTAAAGTTCAAAAAAATAGTCTGATTAAATTTTTAGTATTTGAATATTAATCTGGTTAGTGAATAGTTTAAATTTTTTTGAATATTTATGTCATTGGATATATTATTTATAAGAGTAATATAGTAATTTATTTTTTAAAATAATTTAAAAATAATAGAATTATTTTTTAATATTTAAATAATAAACTAAGGATATGATGATTTTGATTCTGATACGGAACGAAACGCACGCCTTCCATCTAATCTCGTTTTGGTCGCGCGTGATTTTGCTAACGCTCCAAGTTCTCAACTGTTGCTCTCTTTGCTGTTACTGTCTCTTTACTGACAGCCTCTGATCGTCCTAAACCATTTTCTATAGTTCTCATCATAGTCTCTTATCACGCAACTCTCTAATGATGTTTCGACTGTCTTCTCTTCCATGCTTGCGTTTATATTATTTCCATTGCGATATTATTTTGTCACAGCAATCTACCATGTTTTTCCCATTTTTTTCTTATTAATATTTAATACGTCCATTGTAGGCATCTAATTATTTAATAAAAATATTGAATAAAAAATTATTAATATTTTATTATTATAAATTTTTTTTTTTCTGTTTTATTAAAATTTTTTTTAAAAATAAAATCTCTAGACCTTTGAAAATAAGCTCACAAGGAATCAATAGGAAAAAATTATGGGAAAAAAAAAGGAGGATTCGAATAAGAAGTCAGAGAAATCATAAAAAAAAACAAACATTTAACAAAACTAAAAATCTAAATAAAGTAACATAAAAAATTTCTCTCAATTAAAAGAGAATAAATTGATGAACTGTGAGAATGGAAAGAAATCTTTTGAAATCAGCAAACAATAAAATTAATTAGGAGAAATTTTTTAAATTAGGAAATGGTAAAATTAATTAGGAGATTGAAATGCCTATTATTATTAAAAATAAAAAATTCTAATATATTTAATAATATAATAGAGTTTTTAAGGATAAAATTATCAATATAAAAAAGAGGATGATAAAAACGAGTTTCCTTACCTCTCTTATAAAAATAATTAGATTAGATTAGATCCTTGATATGTTAGTATTTTGCTATTCAACCTTAAATTTAAGCATAATTGAGATAAAATTTGAAATTATGTGATAATTGAACATTTAATTATAACCGATGAAAATAGTATTTTGATTATAGGAGACAATGGATATTTTGATACAATTTGATGGAATAAGATTTTGAGGCATGTAATTTATTTATTCTTGGAGTTTATTCTTCCATAAGTATAACATTTTTAGGTTTTATTAGAGATGTATTAATGAGTTAGTGATCTTTGATTCATTTTTTAATTATAATGGATTTGCAATTAACTCATATGTATTCACTTTTTAGTTTTAGGTCTTATTAGAGGAGAGTTGAATCATTTTGTAAAAATATGCTGCTTCATTTTGAGTAGATTTTTACTGTCGAGCTCATTTTGTTCTAAGATGTAATTGTAGTCGGCATCGTCAGCATTTACATTGATATAGTTTTCTGCACTAGCTTGTTTTTTTAGGAATAACATGGTTCGCGACACCTGCATAATGTATTTGATTGAATTTTATTGTGTGCAATGACCGCAACAAGAGGGTTTGTCTAATTGATCTTTAGTTTGCCTGCATTCCGAAAAAAGTTTGCAGCTTGCAACAAATAGGGTGTAGTTGAATCTTGAATTTATAATGTTTTACATATGAGAAACAAATACAAGTACTAAGAAAATACTTGGTCTGTTCTACCATAAAAATTTAGCAGCACAAGATTGATAATTAGTGGTTTCAGTACATTCGTTATTCTAATAATGGTACTTTCGTTAAGATCCGCTTTGCCACTTCATCGTCGATCTGAGAGATCATTGACATTGAGAAAGCTTAGCACTTATTGTTGCGATATACTTCAACCCATGAATCTCCTTATTCTCCACTCATCTACCATGAGAAAAAATAAGAAGAATCCATCAAAGGGAGGAAGAAAAAGATCAACAGCAATTGCACCAAGGCCACCTATGCCTACCTCTGCTCTAGTTGCTTGAACCGCCACTTGAACCAACCTTTGTTTGTGCTCTGTAATCCTTTGGCTTTAAACCTCTAGGACTCGTGTAGTCAACTCTAGCCACCTGCACTTTGACTACTTTCAATTCGGTATTTTGCGATTCAATCGCCAACAGTTTGACCACCTTCAGTTCGGCCTCTTGTAGTTTGGCCACATTCACTTTAGCCATCTTCAATTTGCCCTCCTGCAATTTAGCCACCTATACCACAACCACCTTCAGTTCAGCCTCCTATAGTTCGACCACCCGTAGTTTGGCCTCCTGTAGTTCGATCTCTTGTAACTTGGCTACCAGCAATTCGACCACCTTCAATTCAGCATTCTATAGTTTGGCCACTAACAGCTCAACCACTTGCACTTTGGCTACCTTTAGTTTGGCTACCTACACTCTAGCCACCTTCAGTTCGGCTACGTTTTGTTCGACCTCTCACAGTTTGGTCTCCTACAGTTCAGTCTCTTACAGTTTAGCCTCTATGATGAGCAACATAATCTTAGACACAACCTTTTGCAGTTTAGTCTCTAGGATGAGCAACATAGTCCTAGGCACAGTCTCCTACAACTAGGCCTTTAGGATAAGCAAATGCAATCTTAAGCATGATCTCGCAAAACAACCTTCAAGACAAGTGATGCAATCTCAAGCACAATCTCCTACAGATTGGCTTTCAGGATAAGCAATACCTTTCGGTACGATTTTATGTAGTATGGTCTCTAGGACAAGTGATGTCATCCTTGACTCGGCCTCTTGCATGCCACTATCCTGCAACTTAGACTGCTTCAATTTGGTGCCCACTGAAGGCCCAATTAATGGTTATAGATCTCACTGAGGGGTAAAAGCAACTTGCTGAATGCTCGCTCAAACTATCAATTTGGTTAAAGAAAAAAATGAAGTTAACTTCACCCATTAAGTCATGAGGACTTAATGCCTGGAGTTGGAGGGTTTGATGATGCAATGAACTCTAGAATTGAAAATATAAAAATATACTACTTTTATATTTATTCATTCAAATTTTAATAAATAATATATCCAAAAATATAAAAATTCAAAAAAAAATAAACTTTTCACTAGTCAGATAAGTATCTAAACACTAAAAATTTAATCAAGTTATCTTTTTGTACTTTAATCTTAATCTTGAACTTGAACTTGACATTGATGTCGAACCAAACAGTGCCCTAAAATTTTCATCAATTATTTTAATAAATGATTGACTAGCTCATTGATGTTTGCACCAAACAAAGAGATTATTTTAATTTTAATTTAATTAATAACTAAACATAAAAAAATTTGACTAAAAATTTAGTTTTTTAATAAAAAATTAAAATTAAGTATTTTAGTTTATTAATAAATTAAATTATTATAAAAACTCAATTATTTTTTAATATTAAAAATATTACAATGTCAATTTTATAAAAAAAATAATATTAATTTTTTTACTAGTTTGACTGGTAGTTAAATATTAAAAAAAATAATCAGATTATTTTTTCACTAATTAAACTATTTTTCAATCGAATTATTTTAAATTATTTATTACCAAATCCGCCTCTAGAGGGTGGGGCCTTTCTCCTTTGTGGCCTCCCAAAAGCAAGGTTTTGCCTGAGACAGCTCAAACGTTGGCGGTTCTTGTGAATGAAACCAGAGATGGTTATATTCTGACCATGGGTCAGCGTCACCTGGTTACCAAGGTTAGCTGTTTTGTTGATAGCTCTTTGTGGAAATGATTCATGTGAAAGTGATGCAGGGTAATACGATCAACAATAGAGATCGGTCCATGCTAAAGGCACGGTTTGATTTTGAACTAGGAAATAAAATAATTCTATTTCTAACCTGACTAATAATTAAATATATAAAATTTAGTCAAATTTTTTTTAAAAAAAAATGTTCAAAAACTAAAATTATTATTTTATTTTTAACCTATTTTTTCTTTTTATTTTGAAATAAATACAAGAATAATTCTGAAAAAATTTATAAAATTTTCACTAGTCGAACTTATAAATAAATATTAAAAAAATAATTAAACTATTTTTTTTCACTAGTGGATCATTTTAGATTATTTCAAACTGAACTAGCTCAAAATGAATAAATTTGAAAAAGACCATATTATGTGTTTTTAACAAAAAAAAAAGCCAGATAAATGGTTGTTAATAATAGCGCATTTTGATTTTTCATGCTGTTTTTTTTTTGAAAATAAATGGATAAATTTAGGTTGAATATCCTCGGAAGCCTCTAAAATTTCACTTGCACCCCTATAAAAATTGAAATTATTTCTATATTCGTCAAAATTTTAAAAACTTGCACGAAATACTCTTGCCAGATGAGCAAAACTAACTATTCTTTGATGGTAATTAATCGCATAGATTTTTCATTTTTTTGAATCAGTTAATCTCAGGATATTTGTATAAATATTTTAAATTTTTTTTTTAATCTAACAGATATAGGAGCAATTGAAATTCTTTACATGTGTATAAATACAATTTCAGAAATTTTTAGGAGTATTCAAGAAAATGTCTCTCATAATAGAAAAATATTTGAAACTATTTATTGCATATTTATATTTAGACCTTTGTTTTTCTTTATTTGCATCCTACACCTTTTGACTTATAATTTTTTTATAGTTTGGGGATTTTTTTTCAAAAAATTCCTTAATATTTTATCAATTATAGATATTTGAAAACTATTGGTTGAATATTCATATTTAGACCCTTGTTTTTCCTTTTTTTTGCATGCTACTCCTTTTGACGTCTAACTTTTTGATAGTTTGGAAAAATTTTTGCAAAAAAAATCCCCTAATATTTTACCAATTGTAGATACTCAAAAATTTATTATTTTAATATAAGTTATAGACTAAATAATTGCAAATAGACCCTTATATAGAGTAATTTTTACATATTAGTCCTTTTGATATAATTATCAGTTTTGCCTGCTATTTTTATTGCAACAAATTTCATTGCTATTTATTTCCAAAAAGTAAGGAACACCAACAATCAAAATCTTTAGTCACATATTTGCATATAAATTTTTTTCTTATTTATTTCTAATTTAATTCTCTTACACATTATTTTCGGAGTTTTACATATAACTTTCCATAATTTCAAAATATACGTGCAACTTTTTTCTTTCAATATTTTACATTTAGGACATAAATGATTTTTTAAATTTTCAAATGGGCCTAACGGACTCAGGACTGCCAATAATTTTTGTTAAAAAAAGGGATTGCCACAGCGGCCGCAAATAAATATGACAAATCTCAAGGGTTTTTGCATAATAATCCCTAAGACTAAGCCGAAACGAAGCCCATTCATGGAGGAGGCACACTTGAATTTGGGCGAGACATGGTAAGGGAACCATGTGGTGACTGGACATTGACTGATCCCCAACGGTTGGCTGAGAACTCCCGCTTCTTCATCAGCAACCATTCTTTTAGAATCCTGTGAACGACATTAGCGACACATTGCAGAGTTGGTAGCAGAACAATGGCTACCCTCTCTCTCAGTTGCTTGCCATTTCCCCCTTCGCAATCTCACAAGCAATCTCAATCTCCATCTCTCAATGCAGGACTCAAGCCAATCACCATCGCCGGCGATCCTCCAACCTTCGTCTCTGCCCCTGGCCGGAGGATTGTCGCCGGTATGTCTGAATCATTTGTTTTATTGAGCCCTCTCCGCGTGATTCTTGATCTCTATTGTGATCTGCTTCGCTGATATTGTTTTGGGATTTATCGAATTTCTTGTTCTTCACTTTTGAGTGATTCTTTAATTGTTTAAACACCGAACAGGTCTTAGTGCATTAGATTCACATGTTTAATTCTCAGCATATTCACCAAACACTTCGCAGAAAGCTTATGTTCTAGCATGTGAATTATCTAGGATCTAATATGCAACCCAATTTTTATTGAGTTTCTATCGATGCGCTGGATTTATTCATCTAACAGAGCTTGTATAATTCATATGTTAGTTGGAGATCTACATGGGGACCTTTCACAGACAAGAAGAGCACTAGAAATGGCAGGCGTTTTGAGCACTGATGGTCGAGATGTATGGATCGGTGGAGAAACAGTATGTCCTTGTATCATATCTTTTATTGATGCCTATGTGATTTCCCTATGAGCTATGGAAGGAAATTTTCGTTTTCTTGACTTAATTTCGAAACACACAGTTATGTTTCCTTTTTTTAAATATCTTTAGGTCTTGGTTCAACTCGGAGATATATTTGATAGAGGTGAAGAAGAAATAGCTATCTTATCTTTGCTGCAATCTCTCAATATTCAGGCAAGACATAAAGGTGGTGCTGTGTTCCAGGTCTGGTTACACTATTATGTGTATTAAACACAATGTATCCGAGGATTTTTGTGCTGCCTGATGAAAAATTGACAACCATCTTTCTATACATTCATTTCTCTTGTTCTCACTCATGGATTCATAATGCATGTGAAAAATAGCGGACATGTTACAAATTTGCCATTTAATTCTTGTACGCAACCAAACTTTTTAATGAAAAATCACAAATTCGTACACTTAAATTATGAAATTGGAGCCAATAAACCCATGCTATAGCAGTAGTAGCCTCATCAACCTCATGACAAGTGCTCATGGAATAGTTTTGCTTGAAGGACCACTATAAAATATGGTTCACTCCTTTATGAACATGATGTCTGTTCCTACTACCACATCTCCAGTGCTCATTCCTCTTCTATGTTCTAGGTGATAAGAGTGGACAAACTCAGTGTCCTAGAAATATTGAAAGCACAAAGTTGATGGATGTTGCTATTTGCTGTGAGGATATAAACTTGTTTTTGAAGCTAGAATTTGTTTTTCCCCTATGAATTGGATACCATCTCAATCATTTCATTTGAGTTCCACATTAAAATCCAAGATTCACATAACATGTTAGCCTTGGTGTTCAAGTGTCACGGAACATTGAAGAAGAATAACAACCACTGCTCTGGCCAAATCAGAGCCTAATGTTAATGCTATGCAAAACGGCTGTGGGAAATAACAGGAACTTTCGTTTTCATCTTGTACTTGATACTTGCTTTGGCCAAGAGTTCTAACTATAATGTGCATCTTGTGTTAGATAAATGGAAATCATGAAACTATGAATGTAGAAGGGGATTTTAGATATGTTGATCCCGGGGCATTTGATGAATGCATCGACTTTTCGGAGTACTTGGATGAGTATGAAGACAGCTGGGAAGAAGCTTTTGTGGGATGGATCAGTGTATCCGAAAGGTGGAAAGAGGATCGGAGGAAGTCCCAAGGTCATTGGGGACATTGGAATCTGATGAAGGTGCTTCTCTACTCTGTCCATCTCCACATTAATTTTCTTCAGCAAGTTTTTGCTCAAAAAAAAAAAATAAATAAATAAACAAATCCTTTGCAAGCTCTGTTTCTCCTTTTTCTCTTTAAGGGTCTTTTCTGAGCAAGATCCAGTTTTTGTCCTGAGAAACTGTGGGGATAACTCTCAGTTTTCTGTCCAATAGAACCCTTTATTTGAGCTACACAAGGTTGTGGATCATATATGGGATTGCAGCATCTTGTCATCATCATGTTTTTCTCAGCACGTTGTTCTTCGGTACACTGCTTTAGGTTGAGGTCTACTGAAAATTTTGATTTCTTTGCATAATACCAGTATCATGATCAAAAAATGGTGTGGAATTAGTTTTACAAGGACTAGAAATCATGGTGAGCATGAGTTTATTTTCTTTGAATAGGAAATTTCGTTATCCTTTGATGAAGTTTGTGCTTCTTTCTTTTCTGGAAGTCTAATTCATATTCTAACCATAATATCAAATTTTTAGGGCAGAGACAAAAGGGAGTTGTTGCTAGATCGTCACTGCTAAGGCCTGGTGGTCCATTGGCTTGTGAACTAGCACGCCATGCTGTTGTTCTTAAAGTTGATGATTGGGTCTTTTGTCATGGCGGTCTCCTTCCTCATCATGGTAAGCTTAGATGGTATCACTTTGATATGATAATTTTCACAAACATGAGAAGTAATTTGCATGGCTTTATGAATATCAAGTCTGCCTTGGACGGTTGGAATTATTTCTCAGACTATTACACAGAGCTCTGTCACAGGCTTGTTGTCTTTCTGTTGTAGTAATATAAAGATGTTGATAGCAGAACTATGCATATGAAAAATGCTTAATGCTAATTACTGATTACTCTTTTGAGATTTCAAAAATGGAGGATATAATGGAAATCTCTGATGAAATAATGATGGAATTTGTGCAGTTGCATATGGAATAGAGAGGATGAATCGAGAAGTGTCATATTGGATGCAGGGTCTGAATGAAGAAGATGATGCTCCAGACATCCCTTTCATAGCCACCAAAGGCTATGATAGCGTTGTTTGGAGTCGCATTTACTCAAGAGATTCAGCAGACATGAACTACAGAACTTGGCAGGCATGCTTTGTGACTGTTATTTTCCAAGTTAATAGTATTTTCATCTCTCATAAAACTCATATTTGTTTGCAGATATCCTCCATTGCAGAAGAGACCTTACAAGCTATAGGGGCTAAAGGAATGGTGGTTGGTCATACTCCACAGTTTAATGGTGTAACTGGGTAAATGTCTTTGTTTATAGGATTCACTCTCAATGAATGGCAGATATTTTTTGCAAAGTTTATTTTTTTTCTCCAGTTAATTTGCTCTCTAGTGATTTATTGCAGTAAATACAACAACAGAATATGGTGTGTAGATGTAGGCATGTCAAGTGGAGTTCTTAATTCTAGACCAGAGGTAAGCTTGCAGCTATCCTTACTTCTTGGTTAATGTTACTTCATTATGTGTTGCTGTTGATTTTTGATGAAGATTTTCTTCTTCAAACGGATTACTTGTGCAGTTCCCCAATTTTCTAGCCATTATTTACTTTATTTGTCATTCTGTAAATGGCCAGTAACTTTCACAACTGCTGATTTGCTAGGTTCTGGAAATAGTTGATAATGAGGCAAGAGTGATAAAGACCCAAGCTGACTCCTTCAATGAATTAGACCTTGCAGAATATATTTGAATCCCGCTTTACAACCAAAAAGGTATGATACCATTTGCATGTTTCTCTTTTACCCAAATCTATGAGTACTTGATCTCCTACAACAAGATCTATACAGACTTCTGATAATCTTTCCTCCTTTTGGTTTGCCATCAGGATTTTCTTCCTCTTTTATCGGTTATGCACATAGGAGCCTGGCCATTATCAACTAGGAACTTAGACACACTAGAGGCTTCTTTGAGAAAATGTAGGCATATAGAAGCTGGTTCCATACATCAGGCACACCAGGAAGGCACCAATGTATGCAGTTGGCATAGCTACTAGGATTCACAACCTGCTCTTCGGTTAACCGTTCCCATTGTTTTCTGTAAATTGAAGGATGGGAAGTCTTTTCGGTATTCCTATAGCTGAGTCACATTGAACATCTGCACACTCACATCTCTATCCTTTAGTCTTTCAATTGTGGCCTCCACAATTTTCATCATCCTTGTATCAGATCATTGGCCCCAATATCTCTTTTTTGTTATAGGTTCTGTCTCATTGTAGCGGTTCCGTTCGCTGGAGGTTCCCCACTCATCTCCCGTGCATATGTTAATGGCTTTGCTGATGAATGAAAATATATACGAAATTCAAATAAAACGATTTGACAATCAAGGAGATATTCCAGTGAAATAGATCTTCACTGACCAAAAATGTGTGGGTGACATGCCGACAAAGTACAGCCGAGTCCTGAGAGGATCAGTATGGAATTCAAGCCAATCAGACCAAGTCTGTAGTGCAATCTCGTAGGACCGGAGAATCTCAATCTCCTTATAGACCCCAACCTTGTCCTCAAATGATCCCCACCTGATGAATCAAATTCAAAACAAAGAGACTGAACAATTCAAACAAGAGAAAGGAGTCCAACAGTTACTACAAAAATTTGTCCTAAATGTACTATATGACAAGTTGTAGTTCCTTACTACCTGCTGTTGTTTGTGTGCTTACCCTACTTTCATAGGTCTGCGCCACCACAGGTAGGAGTTGAACACCAGAATGTCAGCGTCCGTCCAATGCCGTGCATGCTTCTGGATTGCTTGCGCTCCGGATAATGACGCGGTCGGGTATCCTGTGGTGAACTGGGTCATTGGAGTTCGACTCCACCGGCAGTGGAGCCCAGTAGAAATCAACTGATGCATTATACTCCTGCATTTTGTTCTTTATACCAGATGATTACATACTGTAAATCATTGTTAATAGTACACACAATTGGATGATGTTGGATGCATACCTTAGCCTTGAAGAACATGAGGAAGGCATTGGATACAATGGAACTTTGAGAATCAGGTATTGTGTCATCAAGGAGGCAGACCATGGAAATCCATTGGTTTCTGTTTAAGGAGTCTCCTTCAAAGACCAGCCTTTGGCCCCTTAGTCTCTCTAGCAGTTTTGTGCCGTTGAACCTGTTTCACTCGCACAATTATAGTGTTATGCTTCTAAGGGACAGATTGGAATTAGGAGAGTTGCATGTAATAGTTAAATACAAGTAGAGAGCCTTATGTATTTCCAGCAATTACAAGGGTTTATATGTAGGCTGCCGGCCTCCTTCAGTAATATTATTGAACACGGATCCCTTTCAAAGAAAATTCTATTCTAAATCACAAATGAATCTCTCATCAAAAAAATAAAGGAAAAAGAAGGAAAAAAATTCCATACTCTCAGACCGTGATCTCCATATTGAAAACCACATATTCGTGCTAACATGCTATTATCATTCAGTATTCAATTCAAGCTATAGAATTAGGGTCAAATCGCACATGAAACTCTAATGGTGCCAAGTTTATTTGTCTGGAATGTCGCAGAGATGCCCTACTAGCTCATGCAATGAGACTTGCAAGTTTAGTTATAGGGATTTTGCATTTTGCACCCTGAGGTTCGCTGACCTTAAAAATATCCCCATTTGATTCAAAATAGTAATTAGGGTTTTTCGCATGGATACCCTCAAAAATTGGGAAATCGTGCATGTTCCTGTAAAAATTAAATTTTCGGGTGTAGTCCAACAAACTAGTTAAATTTGCTTGTGTACCCCTGACTGTATTCTTTTTTGTCTCTAATTATAGAAATTATATTTTTAAGGGTATAAATCCAAAATATGAGCAATTAAAATGAGTATACATATTAGTTACCATAAAAAAAAGAGTATGCATACAATTTCAATAGGTATTTCAGGGGCATATACATAAATTCAATATTTAAAGGCCTATAAATGCAAATATTGATTTTGTGGGGGTGTATATGCAATTTCATGATTTCCCAAATGTATAGATATGCAAAGAAACCTGACAAGTCTTCAAAATTGAGAATATTTAGCAGTTCATTAATAATTTTCTTCAAAAAGAAGTCAGTTTTTTAAACTAACAATTTAAAATATGAAACTCTAATTTATGTTACCATATATATAAAAGATTGAGGTATTTACTTATAACCCTCCAAGATTTGTCTTATTTATCAAAAATCCTGTGATTTCAGTATTTACCTACACCTCCTTCCTTTTCAAATTTATTACTTATAATCTCCTGATTGTTATTTAATTAAAGATTTTTTTCCAAAAATTTCACTTTTATCCTCTATAATTTTACAACTAATCCCTTTAAAATTCTTAATTTCTCACCCTTTACTCTCTCTCTCAAATGTTTACAAATAAACCCTCAATTAAATTTTAAATTATAATTTACATATTTATATATTCATAAATAGACCGCTCAAATATTTTTATTTATAGATAAATCCAAATTTTAATATTTTTCAAATAAAAATTTACAAAAAGGACCTAAATGTTTAAAATTGTTTACAAATAAACCGTCCTAAAATTTAAAATTATAAATTTAATATTTATATATTTATAAATAAGTCCAAATTTTATCAATTTTTTAATAAAATTTCACAAAAAAATATTGAAGGTTTTAAAACTTAAAATTTTAAATTATAAGTTTGATATTTGTATATTTATAAATAGACTACTTGAATATTTTTATTCATAAATATGTCCAAACTTTATCATTTTTAAAATAAACTGTTACAAAAAAGATACTGAAAGTTTTAAAACTTAGAATTTTAAATTCTAAGTTTAATATGTGTACATTTATAAATAGATTCCTTGAATTTTTTTATTCATAAAAAGTCCAAGTTTTATCATTTTAAAATAACATTTTAAAAAAAAGACATTGAAAGTTTTAAAACTTAAAATTTTAAATTACAAGTTTAATATTTGTATATTTACAAACATACCCCTTGCATATTTTTATTTATAAATATACAAATATGTAAATTATAATTTAAAATTTAATTGAGAGTTTATTTATAAACATTTGAGAGAAAGAATAGAGGGTGAGAAATTAAGAATTTTAAAGGATTTAATTGTAAAATTATAAAGGGTAAAAGTAAACTTTTTGAAATTTTTTTTTATTAAATAACAATCAAGGGTTGTAAGTAATAAATTTGAAAAGGAATGAGTTGTAGGTAAATACTGAAATTATGGAGCTTTGTTGATAAATAAGGTAAATATTGGGGGTTGTAGATAAATACCTCTAAAAAATTTTAGTCAATGTCGATGAGAATGGTCAGCATCTCAATAGTGAGTATTGTTGGAAATTGAACTAAATTTCTAATATATGTCATTTTTTAAATATTATAGGTTATGTACTAGAGTTGTTAAGTTCATATTGCTCATTTATAACTGGGTTCATTTTATATTTTTAATTCATATATTTAGATTAAATAAACAACATTCTATAGTCTATATATAATCTATTTTTTAAAGTGTTTTAGACATAAAGTAAATGAAAATTTTCTCTATAATGTTAATTATCTTTTTTCTATCTCTAACAAAATGGTATTAGGGTTTTGGTGATTGACGTCATAAGTGTGTAACAAGTCCATATCGACAAAGAAAGAGATAGAAAGCAACAACTACCTGATTTCAAAACTCATCAAAGATAACTACGACTATTGGATCATTCAAATAATGATATTGCTTGGGTAGCAAGAGCTTCTTAACGTTATTAATAGAGAATTTGTAGAGCCTCTAGATAAAGCATTTTTGACATAGAGACAATAAGAATTTCTACAAGATTCTTGAAACAAGGACAACAAGGGATTTGCCCTTATCTATGTTGGTCTTGAAGTGACTTCAAAAAGGTTACTGACGCTACAAAAGCAAAAAGGTTGAAAAACCTTAAAAGGTGGGTTTGAAACTCTTGCAATAAAGGAGTCTGCATTGATTTTAGATTATTTCACAAGAATTTTAATTATTATAAATCAAATGAAGAGAAATGATGAAAATATTAATGATACACAAGTAGTTGAAAAAATTCTCCAATCACGTATTTCAAGGTTCGATTATATTGTTGTAGCAATTGAAGAGCCCAAAGACTTGGACTCAATAATTGATGAATTTATGAGTTCTTTGTAAGTTCATGAACAAAGAATCACTGGAAAGAAAGATTCATTAGAGCAAGCTCTTCAAGTTAAGGTAGTACTAAAAAAAAAAGTAAGGAGATACAAGTGGAGAGTGGTCTCAAGAATGCCAAGGAATTGGTCGTAGTCATGGTCATGGTCATGCCAAGGACAAGAACAAGGAGGAAGAGATGGACAACCATCAACTAATGTAAAAAAGGAAATCAAAATCACACAAGAGGTCATGAAAGGGGAAGAGGTCAATTCAAATCTCAGTATGATAAATCTAACATCCAATGCCATAGTTGTAGTAAATATGATCATTTTGCTTCTAAATGCTAGAGAAATTTAAATATTAATGTAGAAAAAAATGTCAACTACATCAATAAAAGACAAGATGAAGGACTACTCTTTTGCTTGTTTACAAAAGAGATAATGAAAACAAGCAAATACGTTATTTCTAAACACTAGTGGGAGCAACGGCATGTGTGAAAAAAGAAACTTATTCATGAATCTTGATGAATCAGTGAGTGAAAAAATTACCTTTGTTGATTCTTCCAAAATTCATGTGAAAGGCAAAGATAGCATCTCTATTATTTTGAAAAATAGCAAGCATGAATTGATCTCTAATATTTATTATGTCCCAAATATAAAAAATAATATTCTAAGTTTGGGATAACTATTGAAGAAGAAGTATTCTATTGTTATGAAGGATCATAATCTTTGTATTAGATATGGTGAAGAAAGGATGAAAATAAAGATAGAGATGACAAATAATCTAATATTTATATTTCACATTCCAAGTGATATCTTGAAGTGCTTCAACTCCTATTATTTCAGATATTCTTTTTGGCTTTGGCATCTTCAATATAAGTATCTTAATTTTGAAGAGCTAAAGCCTATTAGCAAGGCTTCATATGGTGAAGGAATTATTTTTCATTAATCATCAACATTAACTATGTGGAAGATATATTATTGACAAATAACCAAAGAAAAACTTCCCTAAGAAGTTATTTCAAAGGGCATCAACACCATTAGAACTTGTGCATATGACTCAATTTATATATATTAAAAAAAACATCAATTGAGATTTTCAATTTGATAAGGAGAGGGCTTGTAATTGGTAAAATTCCAAAGAGTGAAAAAACTCAGCGACTTTCATAGAAGAATAGGTTGAAAATTCTTGAATATCTATCATTCTATTTTCTCCATCACTTACTCCTAGTAACCCTTCAATGTGATCTACAAGTTCGCCATCACCACTGACATAGTTATCAACTACATGTTTTAATACAACTTCAAGTCCAAGGCCGCAAAAGAGGTGAAGACTAGATGAATTATATGAGATAATGTAGAACCAAGATATAACATAGAACCAAGATAACTTTACTCTTTTATTTTTTTTGCAAATTGTAAACCTGTAGATGTAAAAGAACCTAAACAAAATGCAGCTTGAAAGCAAACTATAAACAAAGAAATTCAAGCTATTGAGAAGAATGGAACTTGGATTTTAGTTAAATGGTTGGAGCTAAATGGATCTTCAAGACAAAGAAGAATTCTCAAGGTGTGGAGGAAAAATTCAAGATGAGATTTGTAGTAAAAAGCTATAGCAAAAATTATGGGATTGATTATGATAAGGCATTTGCTCTTGTTATTTGGCTTGAAATTGTTAGACTAATTATCACTTTGATAGCTCAAAATAAATAAAAATCTTTCAAATGAATATCAAGTCAGAATTCTTAAATGGCTATCTTTAAGAGAAGATATATATTAAACAACATCCTCTAGACAACATCAGAAAAGGATAGAAAGGAAAAGTATTAAAGTTAAAAAAATCTTGTATAGCTTGAAGCAAGCACCAAGGGCTTGAAATAGTAAGATTAACTCTCTTTTTTAAAAAAAAAGTTATATCCAATGCCTATATAAACTCTCTGTTTATACAGAGGAAAGTGATTAAAGAGATATTTTACTTGTTTGTTTGTATATAGATAATTTGATTTTTACCGGTACCAATCCTCTTATGTTTAAGGATTTGTGAGCCATTACATGGAGAAGTCAAGAGCCCTCACTTAAAGCTGCAAAAAGGATTCTTCACTGCATCAAAGATACACTCCGTTGTAGTTTATTATATTGATATTCAAATGATTTTTAATTTTTTGGCTATTTAAATAGCAATTTGAGAGGTGATATAGATGATAAAAGAAACACCACTAGGTTTGTTTTCTTTATAAGAAATTTGGCTTTCATATGATTTTCAAAAAAACAATTCATTGTTACTTTTTTTACTAATGAGGTCCAATATGTGACAATATCTTTTTGTGTATAATATGCAACTTGGCTCAGAAATTTACTCAAGAGAATTCATCTTTCTCAAAGTGAATCAATTAAGATTTACATTGATAATAATATGCTATTGTATTGGCAAAAGATTCAATATAGTATGAAAGAAACAAGCACATCAACATCCAGTATTATTTTATTCAAAATCTTGTGAAGAAGAAGGGGATTGAATTAATCTATGTGAAATCTCTTGATTAAGTTATTGATAGTTTCACTAAACCACTCAAAGTGAATCTCGTCTACAAATTTAAATCATTAATTGGAATAATTAATGGAAAGAAATTTGGTTTAAGGAGAGAATTTGTTGGGAATTAAACCAAAATTTTAATATATGTTTTTTCTGAACATATTACAGATTATGTGCGGGAGTGGTCAAGTTCAAATTAGCCACTTGTAGTTTAGCTCATTTTGTATTCCTATTTCATGTATTTAGGGTAAACAAAAGGACGCCTTATGATCTATATATAATCTATTTTTGTAAGTGTTTTAAATATAATAAATTTTTTCTCCAGTATATTAGATATCTTCCTCTTGTTCTCCAACAAGTACATATATGCAGCAATTGCAATCAGCTTCCAAAGCCTCATCTAAGGCCAGCTTTTGGGAACAACAGCATACTTCAAGAAAGGGAAAGACGAATATTCTTATTATCAGTTTGTTGAATTCTTCCACTTCTGAGATCTTTGAGTGCATTGGAGGAAGTCGGCAGCTGCCCTGTCCGAAAAAGATATTTCCACTTGCAAAATAGTTGGACTATCATTTCAGTTACAGAGAGAAATCAAGGAAGATGATAGAAGGAGACCGCTCTCCTCATTTGATAATAGATAGAATCAGCTGCAGATACAGGTCCCTCTCAGTTATATGAAGGATCCTGTACTTTCAAGGAACATCAGGAACCTTGGAAGCAGATCAACTTTGAGAAAGGAATGATAGGAAAACGAAAATGGATAAGGAGATGTTAGTAATCAAGTGCAGGTCCCATTAGGCTTTACAATCTGGCCTGCCTTACACTGCACTCTTGGTGATCGGTAGGTTGGTTATTTCTGCAAATATGGGACTAAAATATTGTGAAGATGAAGCAATGAGACAAGCAAAGGAACAGCATGCCTGGTATGTCTCAACTATGAACTGAGTTAGACATTCCCAACTTTCCATAACAACAAGCAGGCATGTGAGTTTGTTAGAAAGTGACAGCAGTAGGAAGCAAGAAACTCAACATATTATGAAATCTATTCTTAGCTTCGTCTTTTCCATAAAATTATGTAAAAAATCCATTTAGTTAGCGTGAAGCATCTCCACTCAGTTCAAACTTTGTGGATGTTTCTCATGCCAGATTTGTTAGTCAAACACTTCAAACACAAGGACAGGTTGTACTTGTGCATCAACCATGTGATTTGTCATCAGCGTTAGCGAAATAAATGACAACCACATGCAGACCATAATTTTCCACAGACCTTAATGCAAGAAGTCATCTTCATTGTTGCCAAACAAACTTTCATTCTTTGCAGAGTTTCATATTACAAGTTCGTCACAATATACAGGTCTCTTTGACCTTCCTTTTGATGAGAAGAAGAAAATATCATCGAAATCTGCAAACAACCAAGACTAGTTACAAAGGTATTGAAACAGAATAAACATCACTCCTTCATGTACTCGGGAAAAATGTGAGCATATAGAAGTTCATTCCAAACATCAGGGACTCCAGGAAGGCACCAATGAGTACAATCAGAGTAGCTACTGGGGTTTGCAAGCTGCTCTTCAGATAGAGAATCCCAAAACTTCCTGTAAACTGATGGGTGGCCATCTTTTCGGTATTCCGAGAGTTGTGTAATGTTAAGCAACTGGATATTTACTCCTTTGTTTCTTAAATGGCTGATGACACTTTCAACTATTTGCTTCATGTCAGCATCAGTTCCTCTGGCCTTGTAGTTGATGTCTGTGACAGGTTCAGTCTCATTGTAGCAATTCTGTTTACTTGGCATGCCCCAATCTCCACCCCTGAAAGATTACATCCTATATCCATAATTCTATCTGTAGATACCTTATAAATTGAAGTATGGGGATTGTTGGAGTGTCAGGTTACCAGAGATGTGTTGGTGACAAGCTCATAAAGTAGAACTGTTTTTTGTGAAGGCCAACATTGATCTCCAACCATTCGGACCATGTCTTCACTGCGATCTCAAAGCCCTTTACCATCTCGACCTCATCATAGATTTTCTCATCATCATCGAAAGAGCCGTACCTAGTAAATTAGATAACTTAAGTGAGCCACGGGAAAAGTGTAAAATTGGTTTCAATAAAAAGAATTAGAATGCATGCCGACAATATCTTCATCTTCATCATGGGTTTCTTCCACCAGAGATACGAGTTGAAGATTAAAATATCAGCATCAGCCCAGTGCCTAGCATGCGGCTCCACTGCCCCAGCACGAAACATTCTATTTGAGACTCGATGCTTCACAGGATTGTCACAGTTTGATTCCAGAAGCAATGGAGCCCAATAGAAGTCTACTGTAGCGTTGTACGTCTGCAATTATCCTTAAACAATTAATACTAATGATGCTGTAATATAGTATTCTGAAAAAGATTGCTAGATTACCTTGGCTTTGAATGATAGAATCGATCCATTGTACACCATGGATTTTTCTTCAACAGGGATAGAGAACTCCAAAAGGCACACCATTGAGACCCATTGATTCCTATTCAGTGAATCCCCGACAAACACCATTCTTTTCCCTCTCAATCTTTCTAGCAGTTTGGTTGCATTAAACCTGTTCAGTTAACATCATAAACACATAATTCCGACCAGAAATAGGCAAAATGTAACTAATCCAACAAAAAGAGAACATAAAAGAAATTGCACAGCTAAACTTAACTACTCCATAGAAGACGAAAGCATAAAGTCAAGTACTTGGTACTATACGGAGTCCGTATGATTCCAACCATTGCTTCAAAGCTAAGATAAATGCAGACAACATGCTAGACACATACGAAAATGATTACGGCGGGCAAGCCATATCTACACCAAATGTCATCATTTTTCAATGGATGTCTCAAAAGTAGCGGTCAAAATAAGTTTTTGAGCACTCAGGAATCAAATATGCAACTACTAGAACACAATAAAAAACACAAATCCAGATAGCTTCCATGAGTAAGCTCGACAAGCTATAATATAATTCAAGTAGATGAATCCCGAGAAAGACTGGAGGTTCCAATTCAAACTAAATCATGTCCTAAGAAATAAAGAATGAAAAATTTTCAGAACTCGAATAAAGATACAAACAAATCTAAACAAATCAAACAGAGATTTTGATACAAACCTCGGAATGTCACAATGGCTAGGCTGCCACCTCCAGCGCTGGTACGTGGTGTCGTTCCTCCCGAACTTGTCACAGGCAATCTCGTCGTTGATGTAGGCACAGCCCAGGCCGGAGTACAGGGGGAGCGAGGAGTTGTCGAATACCCACCTGCCGGAGAAGAGGTCGCAGGACTCGCCAGAGGTGGTAGTGGTTGTGGTTGTGGTGGTGGAGGAAGAGGAGGATGGGGGAGGGGACTCCGGCGGGGCTGCATTCCGGGCAGTGAGGGAGGCTGTAAGGAGGAGGGCAAGGAGCATGAAGACGGCGACGAGGGAGCTGAAATGGCTGCGGAGGCCGCATTGGATGGAAAGGAGAACGTGGTGCTTGTTGGTTGCCGCCATTGCGCTTGCCATTGCCATGGCTTCTTCTTCTTGTTCGTGGATAGGCTCCTCTCCATTTTATGGAAGGCCTTTTGTTACCGCTAGGTGAGAAATGAAATGGACAGTGTGACTGAATTGGTGGGTCCGGACTGGACCGGCTCGGAAGCCCATGACGAAATTAAGGGTCAATTTGGTTCGGTTGGTTCTGGAAATGGAGAGAATGAAGGGAATTAAGAGCTAATTTTTTCTATTTTTATGTTTGGTTCGATTCTTAAAATCGAGGGAATCAGTTGATTCCCAACTGCCTCTATTCTCTTTTTTTTTCCTTAACCAAAGCTCGGAAGACACCAATTTCGGAGGAAATTCGCATGGTCCCACCGTCGAATTTCCTCTGTTTTCCCAATCTTTTCCAGTAGTTCTCAACAGCTTTCCAGTTTTTCCTCCTCCGTCTTCCTCCGTCTTCCTCCGTCCTCCTCATCACAACTGATTCTCTATCCTCTCGTCCTCCTTCGTGCTCCACTGCGCTCGTCGAAGACCGCGCCAAGGAGCTCGACTGCACCCGTCGGAGACCACGCGGAGGAGCTCGACAGGTCTATCGGAGACCGCGCTAAGGAGCTGGACCTCGCCCCGACCGGATTCTCTACTCCCTCGTCCTCCTTCATACTCCACTGCGCTCGTCGGAGACCACGTGGAGGAGCTCGACTGTGCCCATTTGAGACCGCGTGGAGGAGCTCAACTGCGCCCGTCGGAGACCGCGCCGAGGAGCTCGACCTCGCCTTGACCGGGGCCCGACTACGCCCCAACCGCGCGGAGGAGCTTGACCTCGCACCGACCGTGCCCCAACCCTCCGAATTTTTCACTATTTTTTGTTAAATTTATCCCATTATAAATACCTTAACGATAAGAGTTTTTCTAATAAGTATATTTATATTGAAATTTTGCGGATGTAGTTGATAAATCAATTAGTTAACATATATTTCTATAATTACAAAATTTTATATTAAATTTATTATATTTCTGTATTAATTTATATATATATTATTATTTTGTGTAATATGTTAATTTTCAATTCTTATGTCAACCAAATACAAGAATTTAACAACTTTAATGGAATTGATCAATTCCATTTGTCAACCAAACAACAAAATTTTAGAATTTATGAATTGACCAATTTTCAATTTCCTACAATAAATACTCATCCAAACACTGAGATTATCTAATTCTTTTAATTTTTTTAATTCTCCTGAATCACTCAATTCTCTTGATTCCATGATTCCTAAAATCGGAATCGAACTAAATGGACCCTAAATGATGAATCTAGTTGGATACCGATCATACAGATCACACAATGAATTTTTGAATTGAATGAGGATGTTAATAAGTCAGTTCAAATTTAAATTCACACATAATCTCTTTATGTCAAATTATATCAAATTTTTTACAAATTAAAAATATTATTCTTGTAAAACATAATTTATTGAAATATAAAAAGAAAATATTTTTATTTTTTATTTATACAATCTCTAAATTTTGGTGATCCCTCACAATATTTTTATTTTATAATTGAGCAAATCCAATTTCAAAAAATCTCTCAATTCAAAATTAATAACGAATTTGATTTCAACAATAATGGTATTTTTATTGAAAATTATTTCATCACTGCTTTGTAAATATGAGAGATCGTGACACTGATAAACTTGGTGTTCTCTGTAAATTTATCCGAAAAAAAAGTAAGAAAAGGCCTCCAAGGTCCGATCCGTGAGATATAACAAACAGGAGGACGGATTCCGAAGCAGAACAGAATCAGGAAAAAAGAATGGGCAGAAGGAGAGCCTAAGGACTCAAACGCACAGTAAAGGAAAATAAGGGTGAGCTTTTACGGAGTTTTTTCCTCCTTTAATGCATCATGACCTTTTGACTACTTCTCTAGCCCCCGCAACCCTCTCCATGCTTGTCCATGCTGCTTTGCGCCTACTAAGCCTCCCGTCGACCAACATGCCCGTGACCTGGATCCATGGTTGAGCGGTGGGCTCAACCCGTCGCTGCTGGTCCCCTACCTTGCGATGAGTCCACATGCCGCCTTCCGCTTCTCCTCCGGCCTGTCTGACCTATACCTAAGCACCACCCACATCTCTGGCCACCTACAGCCACAACCATCCTGGTCGGATCACCGACGTAAGCTCTGTCGGCCCTTGATGGTGCCCATCGGCCTGAGCCGCTCGTAGATGTCCACCTCTTCATGGCTATTTGCCTGAACTTCCATGCACCCCACTGCAACCGGCTGGCCATCAGCCCTCCCTACGCACATAGGTTGCTGCTTTTTTGGCCGTCACCGCAACTGGCCGGCCTCCTGCGCTCTACTCGGCCATCCATCGCGGCCCTACCTTGCTCCACCATCCTGCTGAAGCTCCTAACTAAGGCTCCCCACGCCTATCCATGCCGATCAATCTCGTCGCTAGTTGCACACCACCAGAGCTCCATCTTCCCCAACCAAGCCGCTCCAGCATCTGCTCCCTCCTCAGAGCACCATCAGGTGCCTAGCGTCACCTCTCCTTCTTCGGCCTCACCCTTGCATGCCACCTTGCTCACTAGCAGCTTCTGCCACTACTTGTGGCCCGACCCGCTCACACCTTCACCGCCACTGGATCCAGCCAGATTTGGCCATGTCTAGCCGAATCCAGCTGAGAGGGGAAGGAGCCGGCGACCTCCTCGGGTATTGAGGCTGCTCGAGTACTCCGTTGCCAGAAAATGACTGGATTTGGCCATGTCCATGCGGATCTGGAGAAGATTGAGATGGGGAGGTCCGGTTCAAGGAAGAAGGAGACCAGTATGGGAGATAGAAAAAAATGATTGATTAACCAAGAAAGGTCACGTGGGAAGCCAACGAAAAAAAAGCATGGTGGTCGACTGACAAAGGCGACAGAATTGAGGAGATATAGCATCCAAGATCACTTCAAGCATGGAAACCCCCGTGTTGTCCAAAGCTTCTCTCGTAACGATTGATCCTTTTTTTTACCATGCAAAATACATGTTAAATAGGATCAATTTTTTGAGATCAAAATGAACAAACGTGACCAAGATCAGTCTCCTCAGCCCCGTTAGTTTTCAGATCAAGGTCAGGATCATTTTGAATTAACCGATTTATCATCTAAATACTAAAAATTTAATCAGATTAATATTATTTAATTTAATTTAATTTTAATTGAGAAATAATTAAAATGTCCTCGGTGCATCTTTACCGTTCGATCTTGCTTCAGCTATGACCCTATTCCTCTTCTTCATCCTCAGCCGCTCAGAAACCCTATTTCTCTTTTTCATCCTCCTCCACTCGCGGCGTAGCTCGTTGGAGACGAAGGGTTTGGGGCGTAGCTCGTCGGAGACGAAGGGCTCGTAGCGTATCTCGTCGAAGATGAAGGGCTTGCGGCGTAGTTCGTCGGAGACGAAGGGCTCGCGACGTACCTAGTCAGAGACGAAGGAGTTAACGGCGAGGACCGAGAGCAATTTAAAGCAGAAACTGAGAGTAAGATGATCTAGAAAAAATTTGAACCATTCACTAGTCAGATCAGTAACCAAATACTAAAATTTTGACAAGATTATCTTTTTATACTTTAGTTCGTTCTCTTTTTAACCTTGACCTTGACCTTGATCCAGAACCAAACGAGCCCCTGTAGTTTAGCCTTCAAGACGAATAATACAATTTTAGACATGATTTTTTATGGTTTGGTCTTTAGGATGAGTAGTGCAATCCTAAACACAATCTCCTACCATTCAGCCTCTAGGACAAGCAAATGCAATCCTGCGCATAGCCTAACAAATATGCCTCTATGACAAATGTCGCAATCTTAGACACGATCTTTTATAGTTTGGCCTCCAGGATAAAAGATACATTCTCTTTTGTCCTTTGTAATTTTGATAATAATCAAATCATATATTTAACAAATTCTTGAGCATGTGTAGTTTGTATCCAAGTCGAGTTTTCAATGAAAATCAAGCTCGTTTGAAAACCTCAAGTGTGGATGGATATAAAGATAATATTGAAGATGAGATGTAACAGTGGATCAATGGATGAAACTTGAAGATTTGAATATGGTTTAAAGAAGGCTTAAGATGTTAAAGTTGACTCACTAGGTTTAAAATTTTTATTCATTGTTCGAGTCGAAGATATGTTTTTTGAATACGTAGTTTAGAATTTTGGTTAACACTCAAACTTATCTTGGAATATTTTTACCGACTTATTATTTATCCAAGGTTAGTTTGAAAATGTGTTTAACATGAAATTGAAGTTACAATAAAATAGTAATTTTTCTGTAAATTTTGGATGCTCAGACTTGAGGATTCGAACAAATGAATCTATTAGAAATAACTATAAAAATACTGACAGGTTCAAACATCCGAACCTCAAGATCGGACGCCTAAAGTTAACAAGGTATAATTTTTGGATTTTCTATGTGCAAAGTTCAAATGCCCGATCTCCCGTTCGGACGGCCGATACTATAGTGATATTGTAGTAATATTGTAGCTTCAGGCGTTTGAACCTTATAAGTGGGCGTTCAAACCTGTGATAATTTTCATAATGTTTAGTTTATTTTTAACCATTAAGAGGTTTGAACGTCCGAATGCTATAATATCGAACGTTCGAGCGCAACAAAACTTTAACATATAATGGCTAGCTCTCTCACCGGTTGGCATATAAGGGCTTGAAGTTTGGATGTCCGAACACTATAGTGTTGAACTTTTGAATGCAACAAAACTTAACATGTAACGGCTAACTCTCTCACCAATGGGTATATAAGAGCTTGAAGCTTATTTAGTTGTGTATTTTTACATTTATGATTATTTTTAAGAGAAAAAAAAAAAAGCTTTCTCAAGTCTCTAGCATCCAATTTGCTCTTAATTTTGATATTCAACTTTTATATCTTCTTACCCTTGTACTTATCTTGAGAGGCTATTATAAAAAGGCTATATATATATATATATATATATATATATATTCTCATGTAAATCGCTCCAAGAGTGTTTGAAAGATCAAATCTTCAGTATAAAAGTCGACTCTTGCCGGTTAGAGTAACAGTTGTGTGGATGTAGTTTTATCCAAAGAAAGCTAGACTTTGGTTAGGAGTTTGGTGTAACGGTTTAGCTTCATCTCAAGAAGTGATGACTCTAATGGAAAGTCCATGTCCTCAAGACTGAGGCAATGATCATGGAGTATGCTTGATTGGTCGCTGAACTACACAAAAATCACAGTATATTCTTCTTCTTGTCTATTTACTTTATTGCATTTGTGATTTAATTTCTTATTTGTGGACTTATGATTTTATCTTTGGGTTGTGAATTGATTTTGATTGTAAACAATTATCATTATTCTTATTAAACCTAATTCCTCTTAGGTTGCTATATTTGCTAACATTTTTAACATAACCTCTTACAGTTTGGTCTCCAAGACAAGCGACGTCGTCCTCAGTTCGACCTCCTACATGCCACTATCTTGCATCTCAGACTAATGCCTCTAGCAGCTCAATGCTCCACTAAAGATCCTATTAAACGTTATAGGCTTAACCAAGAGGTAAAAGCAATTCAGTGACCAACTACAAACTTAACCGAATAAGAATGCTAGCTCAAAGTATCAACTTAGCCAAAAAATATACTCCAAGTAGAATATGTAGTTAACTCTACTCACCAAGCCACGGGGACTCAATGTCTGGAGTTGGGAGATATTGATGATACAGTAAGCCCTTGAATCGTTTAGTTAGAGTGTAATAATTCAGCTCGAAACTAAATCAAAAAAGAATGTATAAGAAAGAATCCATTATATTTCAAGAGATAACAATATCAAATCTTCTAAAAATCAGGGATACTATTCCGATAAAATACAATTTATTAAGATATAAAAAGAAGGAATCTCTATCTCTTATTCATATAGGTACAGGACTCTCAACCTCTAAATTTTATTATTTTTTTCTCTCAAAAATCAATACTGACTTAAGTTTTGAAGGGGCGATTGCACTCTGACAATTACTCTCACAATGTTTTCATTTTAGAGGTTAGCATGACGTGGATCGACATAATAGATCTGATCTCAATGAGTTTTTTGATTTAAAACTAATAGCAAATTTAACTCCGTCAATATATACCATGGGAATTCGAACTCCGACCAAATATCATAATTTCAAAAATTGACAGAATTGATTGATTTTTATTTACAATCCAAATAATATAATTTAAAGAATTGACGAAATTGATAATTTCTAGATTTTACTCTAAAATTAGATCCAAATACCACTATAAAATAATGCCTTATATTAGCGGCATTACATAACCGGTGCTTGGTGAAGCACCAGCTCTAGATCAAGTATTGGCGGTGCTAGACAATGAGCACTGTCAATATAAACTCTATACCAACGCAAAACAATTAGCGCCGGTTTAACGAAATCTAAGGCAGTGACTGCCTAAACTACAATTTATACCAGTGCTAAATAATTAGCACCGATTTAACCAAATCTAAGGCGATGCTAATTTTTTGGATAGACCACATATTATCGCCGATTTAATGGCAATACAGGCGACATTAATGTATTAGGACCACCTATGTTAATAAAAATTTGAAATTTATCCTTTGTTTTATTACATTGAATACTCGATTATTCGAGACCAGTTGTCTAGTATTTTTTTTTATTTTACTAAATTTTGATCAAGTCAAAATAATTGGATATACCACATGTTATCTTAAAATAAGAATAACAATTCTATATTGCAAAAATCTAAGGGCAAACCAATGTCGCAATATACAATTTTATCATAAATTTCACTTTGTGTGTATATCATGGATGTAACACCTTATTATTTAAATTTAAAATTTTAATTTTTAATAAAAAATATTTATCACATGACCAATTTGTAAAAAATTATCTATTTTTTTACTATTAGTAACAAATCATTCTTATAAAAAATCACATCAACTAAAATATTTAACAATATTTTTATTTTAATTTAATTTTAGTTCGGATAATTATTAAATTAACATAAAAAATTACTCATCTTATATTAATTTTTATGAAAAATCAATTGTTTGGTATTATAAAACTAGAAATTCAGAATTTATTTTTGTTAAACTAACTGTTCGGTGATTGTAGATGACTATTAGAACCAAAACTAAATAAGAGCAATTTGATATTTTTTATATAAAAAATATTGAAAAATTTTTGAAAATACAAAAAATACTCAAGCCCCTTGAAAGTATAGAACATCATAAAAATTCAAAAAATCACAGAAAAACTTTTAAAGCTAAAAAATCACAGAAAACCCTCTAAAAGTATAAAAAATCACAAAAAAAATGGTGGAAGTTTAAAATATTATGAAAAACTCTTGAAATTTTAAAAATTATAAAAAATTCTTGAAAGTACATAAAATCACAAAAAATCCTCTAAAAGTTTATAAAATCATAAAAATCTCCTCAAACTCAAAGCATCATAGATAATGTAAGGCCCGGTGGGACCAATGGGCCAGTAGGCAGGCAATGGGCCTGTAACTGGTAGCAGTTGTCTTTAGTCATACATCGACAAAGTGTTGGAGTTGAGACTGGGCTAAATATGATGACTGCCGTAGACCCAACACGAGGCCTTTTCCCGGGGAGCTGGGAAAAATAAAATCCTGGGGTCGGGTGGGCCGCGGGCCGCAAATGCCCAGGAACAATATCGTACTGTGTCGGGGGTGTCACATAGTGGTATCAGAGCCACTCCGCACCTCTTGATCGATGTGGGCTAGCTTAGCGAGGACGCTAAGCCCTTGAGGGGGGGAGATTGTAAGGCCCGGTGGGACCAGTGGGCCAGTAGGCAGGCAATGGGCCTGTAACTGGTAGCAGTTGTCTTTAGTCACACATCGACAAAGTGTTGGAGTTGAGACTGGGCTAAATATGATGACTGCCGTAGACCCAACACGAGGCCTTTTCCCGGGGAACTGGGAAAAACAAAATCCTGGGGTCGGGTGGGCCGCGGGCCGCAAATGCCCAGGAACAATATCGTACTGGGTCGGGGGCGTCACAGATAACTCCTAGAACTTTAAGAAATCACAAAAATCCTTGAAACTTTTGAAAAACCCCTTGAAAGTTTATACAATTACCATTGTATCTTCTTGATATTTTGAACTCCCAAGATATTTTTCATGATATTTTGAACTTTGAAAAGATTTTTTGTGATATTTTGAACTTTTGAAAGTTTTTCTATGATTTTCTAACTTTTAGAGATTTTTTCTATAATTTTTTGAACTTTTAGGATTTTTTATGATTTTATATATTTTTAGGGATTTTAGATTTTTCATACTTTCAAAAAATTTCTGTAATTTTTTGAACTTTTAAATTTTTTTTTTGTGATTTTCTATTTTTTATGGGTTTTTACGATTTTCTATACTTCCAATATTTTTTCTTTGATTTTATACTTTCAGGATATTTTCAATGATTTTCTGTAATTTTAGAAATTTTTTTGGGATTTTATGAACTTTCAAGGGTTTTTTTATTTTCTTCTTTTCAAGGTTTTGCGATTTTCTATACATTTAAAGCTTTTTTTTTGTAATTTTCTATACTTTCAGAAACTTTTTGACAATTTTCTAAATTTTTAATATTTTTTATAATTTTTATATTTTTTGTAGGTTTTTTTTATTTTCTATACTTTTAAAGATTTTTTTAATGATTTTCTGAACTCTTAAGAAATTTTTTATTTTTTCTATATTTTTGGGATTTTTTATATATTTTTATATATTTTTTGAAGTTTTTTATGGTTTTTTTAACTTTATTAAATTTTTAGCGATTTTTTAACTTTTAGATTCATATAAAATAATGGCACAATTATAGTTTTAATATTATTTCATTAGTTTTAATTATCAAAATTAATATTATTTAATCATCCGAGTATCGAAGATTGAAAAAAAATTTTCTGGAGTATGTAAAATATTGTAACTTTTACAGGAATACGAGAGATAGCTGTTTATAAATTTTCACTATAACATAAATAATTTTTTACTAATATTGATAAATGATTTACGGTAAATTTTGTATACTTATGATCACACGTTAGCAAATAAAACATTTTGAGACTTAGCAAATTTCCGAACGTGGAAAGGAATAAAACGTGGTCGAAATAGTGGTCTCTGCCTCCCTGGCGTTCTTGCGGAGAACTCGCATGACCTCCAGCTTTCCTATTGTCATCCACCAAACGTAGCGGCTGAATCCGATTCCCGCAAGGTCCTTAAAACTGTTTATTGCTTCAATTAAAGCAATCTTTCAAAAATGCAAACTTCTTCTTAAGAAATGAAAATCTTGATTTGCACCTGTATGACTTCAAGGGAAGAAGAGCTTTGTATAGAGGAGCTCATTCCAAGTATCCTGAAGACCAGGAAGGCACCAGTGCACACAGTCTGCGTAGCTCTTGGGGTTGGAGAGCTGCTCCGGCGTCAGGGGGTTCCACTGCTTCTTGTGGATGGAGGTGTGCGCGTCTTTCCGGTACTCCGAGAGCTGGGTTATGTTCAGCGCCGTGATTGGGACTGACGATCGCCGGAGTTCTTCCTTCAGGGCCCTCATTAGATTCTTACGGGAGCCACGGCCCCAGTAGTTTGGGTCAGTGATGGGGGTCGTCTCGTTGTAGCAGTTGCCGTCCGCCGCGCCTCCCCATTCAAAACCCCTGCAATAACTCGAACATCAGCTGGCTTGCGAAGAAGAAGAAGAAGAAGAAGAAGAAGAAGAATTATGTGATACTTTACTTTTCATGGGTGGGTGACATGGTGGTGAAGAAGACCCTGGTACTTCGATGATCCATGTTCTTCTCCACCCATCTCACCATCCTCCTCAACGCCAACCTATACGCTTCTTCCGTCTCCAACAACGTGATATTGTTCATGTCACCTTCAAAAGACCCTCTTCTGCAAAACCAGGCAGTAGCTTATTGAACACCAAACTCATTGACATCAATATATGAAGCGCGCTTTCATGAACTCAAGAAGTACTCACAAGATCTTCATCTTCATTCCAGTACACCACCATAAATAAGTATTGAACACCATGATATCAGATCCCCTCCAGTGCCTGGCATGCTTGTTGATCGACCCAGCGCGGACTATTCGGTCTGCAACTCGGTGTACGACGGCATTGTCGGAGTTCGATTCAACAAGGAATGGAGCCCAGTAGAACTCAACTGAAGCATTGTAATCCTAGGAAAAAGAAGAAGAGCTTATTTTTATGTAAGAAGTATGTGTCCTCAGCAATGGAGAATACCTTGGCTTTGAAGATGGTGAGGGAGTCGATGGTTTCAAACGATTTTGCGGATTCTGGGATGACTTGATGGAGGAGACAGATCATGGAGACGAACTGGCCGCGGTTTAGGGAGTCTCCGACGAACAACATCCTTTTCCCTCGGAGCTTTTCAAGCATAAAGGTGGCGTTGAAGCTGTGTTTTTGTTCAGAGTTTCATGTAAGATCAAGGCAATCTTGCGGCTATAAGATAGGTATTTTGATATTAAGAATATAGCATTACAAGCAGAGGCACTACTCTAACAAGAATCTTAATAATCAAATTCTCGCTTCATGTCTAGAGACCCATATTGGCAGACATCTAAATGCTGTTACCGAAACAATTTGATTTTGGCTGAAATTTCAATCATGATAAACCAACAATGAACTACGAACTCTAAATTATTAGGAGGATGTGTTTCAACAAACCTGGGCAGAGAGCATCCATGCGGCTGCCACCTCCAGTGCTGATAACCCTTGTCTGGGCGGCCGTGCGCCTGGCATGTCAACTGGGGCTGTATGTAAGGACATTCCTCCTCCTCGTAAAATGGCCTTACCTCTTCGTCATAAACCCACTTCCCGGTGAACACATTGCAGCCCCGGTTCATGGCCCCCACGGCGAATGGCACCACCTCATCCTTCTCTATGACACATTTCAATTATAAACAATACATAAAAATCCAAAAAAGTACTATATGCTCATTGTCCTTGTGTTCTTACCTTGTTGATGATCAAGGCCTTCTAGTTGTTGGTAATGAAGGAAAGGATGCCTTAGGATGCAGGTGAGGTCCTCGCTATAGAGGATGGTGACGAAGACGATGAAGGAGATGGTGAGGAGATAAGAGTAGGAGCTCTTTCTGATGTAGGTGGAGGAGGGGGCGAAAGCGGACTTCATCTAGTTCTTCGGACGGATGTTAATGAAGATGATAGAGTTGGGGGAGTATAGAATAGTCTTTAACCAGAGGAGTGGTTGATTGAATATAAAGTTCAAATAATGGCGTGGGAAGAATCATGGCACAACATCACGTTCACCATGATTTGGTCCACATCTAAACATCAGTTGAAATTCCATATTATTGCTGGAAAACATGAGGTTGGCATTAGAAATATGGATCAAAAGCAATAAAATAATGAGATTATTGATTTATTGAGGTTTGTTGAGTATAAAGTACGGCTAAGATGAGGCGCCAATCCATGTTTGGTGGTTAGTTTATTATCAAAGGAAAGAAAAGTGTTTTGTTTCTTTGTTGATAATGAAATGGGAGAGGATTCTTAAGCAAAGTTGTATGGTGGGGGAGCAGTTGAGGATTTGTTAGGGGACACATAGAAAGTCCCTTTGAATGGAAGCAAGAGTAGATGAGAAGGGAAAGCAAAGCTTGAAAGGGGAAGAGGGGGAGGGCATCATTCCCTTCAGGGAGATTTTATCCTGGTCCCATTGATATTATTTATCTGCTATCCGTTATATATGTATCAGGCGCGAGGTAGCATACGGCTTTCTTTTTTAATGGATGGGATGGTGAGGTACAAGTTTGAAAGGAGAGAAGGAGATGGGTTTGCCTTCCTTTATGTTGAGTTAGGGTTTGGGTGATGAAGCAAATCCTTTTTGCGTAATAAGTTAAAAAAATTAATTGCTGCTGCGTTTGCTGAAATATCAGTGTCAACGGTTTGGATTTTGATGCTCTCTCTCCAAATACAGTGTTCTCCTTTAGTGGAATCTCCGGTGTTCCCCTGCAATCACTGATCTAAAGTAGAACAAATAATCAGCACAGGAAAGAGAAAAATTGCCATTTCGGTCATATAAGCTGCAATACTTTGAACAGATTGTCAAAAACTGAACATAGGAAAGACACTGCTACCAAAAGAATCATCTCAGAATACCGAGGAAAAGAGGATGCTCTGGACTTGATCAAAGCTTTATATTTGAGGAACAAATCTGCAAGACAATTCTTCGTGCACCCCCAGTCGCAGGATTTTCGAGCACAACATCCTTCCCAGAAAGCTTTCTGTAGACTCCAGCAAAGGTCTCCAGCTTGTACTCTGTTGTTTCATTCCATTGGGTCTAGGAGAACTTGTAAAAGAAAGTGCATGTTGCTTACAAATTTACTGAGAAGATATTTCTAAATTGAACAAATGACTAATTGAGAAAATCTGCAGATGAAGAACCATACAAACTGATGACCAACCTTCATGATTTTGAAGCAATCCAGTAGGTATCCTGCAGGAGGAAGATCACATCCTCAAAGCTGGCCTCATGAACTGCTGAGTGTGCAATAGCGAGGATGCACCACAGCTGAACATTTCTTTGGGTGGCCTCAATATTCTTCTCGAAGCAACAAGAACATCATATAAAAGTTTTCAAAACGATGAGGTAATTGAACAACCCAATCTTTCCCTTTCGAGAATGCGAGTATAGATCCTGTTAACTTGGGAGAATTTGAGGAATTTATGAAATTGTTCTCTGTTATGGTTAAAAATACAAGAAATTAAGTGGTGAGGTGGAACAGACTATTGCGCCTGGCCCTTTGGGCTTGTTTCAGGCCCACAATGCCGTTGGGTCGTTTCATGCAGACAGATGGGGCGTTTGTCCTGACACGCGGCAAGCTGACTAGGATTCAGTGGGGCCTACTCCATCACTAGCAGCAAAGAAGACGCGGAAGAGTGAAAATAAAAATTGAATGAGATTGTAAACTCACATAAAAGCAACATCAGCTCCGGCAATCAAACAAAATCAATAAGAAAAAAGAATTCAACATCGCAGGGCATCACATGCTCTTTAGCAGTTATGCTCCACACGACATCCAGTCGTTGTGAGAATGACTCGAGCCGAACCCTCTCTCACACATGATGTGGCTCATGGGATCAAGTTGACCATTTTCTTGAGAGGAAGCAAACGAGCGTCTTCGGACTTCAGCCGCCATTCTTTTGAGAGGAACACTAGCATCTACTTTATACATCATTAGTCCTCCTAGCTTGACCGAAATGAATGGCTCGCAAACATTGCAGCTAATTCGTTGTTCAACACTCTCTGTGGTCGAGGATGAACAAAGGTATTCTTTTACAAATATGCCCGGTATTCTTTGTCTTATTTACATATAAGCCTCTATTTTTCATTATTTTTTCTACATAGGACCCTGCAAGATTCGAAATAATGAGTGATAGCTACATATAAACTCTTCTTGACAAATACGAACCACGCCCGTGGTCATAGATCTATACTTCGAACTGAATGACGACAGAATGCATGCCAGACCCTCCCACACACTTACAATTTATAAACTCTCTTTCTCCCGTCATGCGCACTAATAAAACCCTAATTCTCTCTCTCTCTCTCCAAAATATTTTGAACTGAATGTCGACAGAATGTCACACACCCTCCCACACTATTACTATATATAAACTCTCTTTCTCCCGGCCATGTGCACGCATTTCCCTTGATAGAGCCCTAATTCTCTCTCTCTCTCCAAATACCAACCCTTCAATCTTCTTCTTCTTCACAATGAAGCCCTCCTCCATTCCCGTCTACTTCCTCTTCACCGTCTTCTTCATCGGCCTTCCTCTCTCGACCCACGCTGACGTCGACTGCTCCTCCAATGTCGAAGGCCATGACAAGTCCAAGGCTTTCCCCCTGAAGCTCGCCGCGATCTTCTCCATTCTCGTGGCAGGAGGCATCGGTGTCTGCCTCCCAATTCTGAGCAAGTGGCTCCCCGCCGTTTCGCCGGAGAAGAACTTTTTTTTCATGGTCAAAGCATTCGCCGCGGGGGTTATCCTCGCCACCGGGTTCATCCACATCCTGCCGGACTCGTTCGAAAACCTATCCTCGCCGTGCTTGCCGAAGAACCCCTGGCAGAAGTTCCCGTTTGCAGGGTTAGGCGCAATGGTGGCGGCGATTGGGACGTTGATGGTTGATACTCTGGCCACTAGCTATTACGGACGTCGGTCGAGACGGGATGACGTGGTAGATCGAGCAAAGGTTGTTGAGGAAGGGGCGACGTCGGGGGCGATGGAGGCTGGCGAGCTGCAAGTGCAAGCACACACGCATGCGACGCACGGTCACTCCCATGGACCGGCCTTTTCCGGCGGAAGCTCGTCTGAGCTCATTCGCCATCGTGTCATCTCGCAGGTGAAGCATCTCAAGAAAGTCATATAATGTTTGAAGTTTAACAAATAATTTTCTGCTAGAATTACAACTGATTATCGTTAATGACTTTGTTTTTACTTTTTTAAGGTTTTGGAGTTAGGGATAGTCGTGCACTCGGTGATCATTGGTATCTCATTGGGCGCTTCAGAGAGTCCCTCCACAATAAGACCACTTGTGGCCGCGCTGACTTTTCATCAGTTCTTTGAAGGCATGGGCCTTGGAGGTTGCATAGCTCAGGTAAAAAGCACGAGGCCATTACCCTCTCCAATTGTCATAATTTTCTACAATTCAGATAATCAAAATGTCTAAACAGAAGACAACTTGCAGGCTAAGTTCAAAGCAAGTTCAATGTTGACAATGATGCTGTTCTTCTCGCTCACAACGCCGGTCGGAATTGCGATCGGAATCGGAATATCGTCAGTTTACAACGATGACAGTCCCACGGCGCTCATCGTGGAAGGTCTGCTCAACTCGGCCGCGGCCGGAATCTTGATATACATGGCTCTGGTTGATCTCCTCGCTGCTGATTTCATGAACCCTACGGTTCAAAACAACATCAAACTCCAAACTGCGATAAGCATCTTCTTGCTCATAGGAGCAGGTCTAATGTCCCTCCTGGCCAAGTGGGCCTGAAAACAAATGCAGATATTATTACTAATTTATTATTATTCACTTTTTGCTGCTTTTGGAGGAAAATGGATATTTAGGGATGCATGGTCCACCAATACATGAAACATTGATTGGATTGATGTGAACTTCTAAGAATCTGAAGTTCTTGAACTCGTCTTTTGGCCAAAAGAAGATGCATTAGAAACAAGAAAGCGGCCAAGCGCTGTCCTGCTTTTCAGGCACTATCACCGGCTGTGAAGCCAAAGTAGAAGAGCTCAGAAAGAAATATCCAAACAGAGAAGACTGCATCACGCACTTTATTTGACAGAAGCTTCATCAGGAACACAGTATGTGCATGAGCAAGAGGCTAGGCTAGTACAATTAGCCGAAGCCTGTCCTGCCCAAACATGGCCCATAAAAGGGAAAACAATCTGTTTTGATTTTAAAAAAAAAACAAATGCGATGTAATTAAAACAACGAATGACCACAAATGGAGAAGATTAAGCTTAATTACAGGGGGAAGCATTTGGACGAACCATATCTTTGAGCCTTAATGCAAAGGGAAGAACCAAGACCACCTAGCTGTCCTCATTGTCTCCAATCACGTGAAACCATGCAAATTAAGTTAATACAACAAATATACATTTTTATGGCATATTTCTACTTTGGTTAACAATGCCTAACCAACATGATGAGAATCCAGAGGACACTGATAAGGACGAAATGGGAGAAACATGGGGTTATTCTTGGAAGAAAACCAAAGTATAATATCTCGGGTGATGAACGTGAGTGGTTGTATTCAATTTGACCACTAATATTTTGGTTCGGTTCATGTACCTCTAATAAATGAGTGTTTATCTATAAACTCCATTGTAATAGTATAGAGACAAAATATTTTTTTTACTCAAGTATTTTTTTTTCTCCATTATATTTCAATAAAATGGTAATAGAATTTAGGTAATCAATGATGTACAAGTCCAAAATACCAATTCTAAAAAAAAAAAAAAATCAACCATCGTGGACTATAATGAATGATGAGGAAATATTATTTTCAAAACTACCTAAACTAGATGAGAGCAATTATCAAAAATGGAGCATCACAATAATATACATATTAAAATAAAAAAATTGTGAAACATAGTAGAGAATAACTAAATAGAGATTAAAGTTAATGAAAATAATAATGAGCTTTTGGATTTAAAAGAGGTACATGCACAAAATCAAAAAACACGATATTTAATTTTTATATTAGTGGATAAAATTATTTTTCAACAACTTATACAAATGAAAAATGCAAATAAAAATTTATAATCATTTGGAACAAAAGTTTAACAATGATAGACGAAGTATTGTGAAGATTAAAAATAGAGAAAGTGAATAAGGAAGCAAGACTAGCTGAAAAACAAAATAAGTTGTGCCAAAGACTAAAAAAATAAATAATCTGAGAGAAAATCAAGTGAATGATGTATCTCCCTGTGATAATGATAAAGTTTCCAAAACAGTAATTTTAGAAAACTCAAAAAATGTATGAAGATAACATTCCTAATGGAGATCATGATTTGCTCTAAAAAATTATTGCGGAAGTAGAGGCTATTCATGAATTTTCTGAGATTATCATGGACGAGTCAATTGAAATTGATGAAATTTAAAATTGATGATACACCGAAGTAAATTGGTTGAGTCAAAAACTCAAAAAGAGCCAAAATCTAGCCAAGTCCCAAAGTAATACATCTGAATTAAAAGTTACCTTGAGACCAAATTGTAAAGAGCTCTCGACACAAAGTTATGAGTAGCCCGACTTGCCTCAACAATGAACTGCAAGAAGCTTGGTGTCTTCCGTTGATGACAAACTTCTACTCGAATCGACGATTCCATAAGGAAATTACACCAAGTTACTATTAACCTTGAATATCTCGGTGTGAATAGGTAAAAATTGGATAATCATGAGACCTTATCAAAATTTATTTGTGGAAGTAAATTTTGACATATCTGAGATCCATAGTCATCCATTATGAATAATCTGGTGGGATTGTGACTCTGACATTATGGAATTCTGATATACTTCATATCCTATAAATAGTATAGTCTCTAAAGAGTTAAAGACTAATGCTATTTTTCTTTTCTCGACTATATTCTAAGTAATCTTTATTGACTTGGAGAGCTCCCAATGGTCCTTTTTACATTTTTCTTCTTATTGCATATCAGTAGGAGAGTAGCCTAGTGCAATGATCTCAAGGAATTTCTTGAGCTGAACTGGTGGCAAACCCCACTCTGTCAATAAATTGATGTTTTCATTAATATCTGCTCTATCTCTCTTCCTAGCTAATCTAAGAGATCTCTAATGATCTTCCGACTCTATCACTTAGGGCAGCATGATCTTCATCATCAAAGAATCCATTTGAGAGGTAGACAACTTTGGCACCAGCAGAATCTTATAATTCCTCTAGCGAGTCAGGTAGGCCAACCCCACAAACAAACTCGATGATACAACCACAACAACAAACTTGAGAAGCCTCCATTTAGGCGATTTCTGAGGTACCACCAGATCCCTCCAACTTTGTAAGTCAACTTGAGTTTCAGACCTTAGCTACCGTAATCCAACAAATAATGCAATTGCTTGAGATTCAAGCACAAATTATGCAGAACCTATAAGTCTAGTAATTGTACAATTAGGCTTAAATATTACAGGGTCTCCAAACTCATTGTGCTTAGCAACAAGCTCAACCTCAGGATCAAGCCCCAATCCAAGATGTTACACCGAACCAATCATACAACCTGCAACATCACACCATGAGCCAATACACCCCAATGCATATTAGCACTCAAGATATCATAACTTGTCGGCAGCAATCTCACTTCGGTATTAGCCTCGAGGGATTATGACGAGCGCAATCCCACCTCTAACCTAACTAATGAGGCCACATACCACCTGCATGCCAATTGAACTTCAGCTAGAGATGCACAAGGTACCAGAAGGAACCTATGGCATATGTAGCTCAGGAAAGTTTTGGAGCAACAGGCCATTTAAACTAAATTAGGCACGAAACTCCTTGATCCCTAAGATAACATACTTTTCTTATCTAATCTAAGTTCCAACAACCTCTCTATAAGGTATATGATAGCTCGAAAGACCTGGTGGATCACATTAGCATATTTAGAAATGTTATGATTTTACAATGAGTGTGAGATTCCACCATGTGTAAGCCATTTCCTATGACATCAAAAGGCCTAACTTGACCATAGTATATCAAACTTTCGAGGTACTCCGTTACTTGCTTTGACGACATGGCAGATAAGTTCATATAATAGTTCATCTTATTAGTACTCTACCAAAAAAATTTCCTCTATACTACTGACACTAAAGCAAAAAGAAAGGGAAAGTCTTAGGAAATAATTTACCTAGTTAAACAAAGCTCAAGTAAAGATAACTTGTTTAAGTCAATTTTATAACCCAATTTTTGTTTTGAATTTGGCAAAAATTAAAAGTGGGCTTTAAGTTTAATCCATGATAGGTGAGAATCCAATCTAAAATAAATATAGGCCAAAATTCAGACACTAAATAGAGCCCAAATGAGTAGTGGGCCCAATTTAAAATACAAAATGGCAAAAAAAAAAAGAAGCTAAAACTACTATAGCAAATAGACATCCGATATAATTAACCCTTGCTTGTAGTCAAATGTCTGATTCAAATTGGACATCCGGTACAACCTAATTGTGTGCACTGCTTGTTGTGAAATGTCCGATTCCCAACTGGATGTCAAGTTAAGTCACGAATATGTGTAAACAAAAACGAAATTCTCCTCGAAATTCATCAAAATTAATCTAATTTTTCGACAAGGTAAAATCTCAGAAAATATCATTTTGAAATTTAAATATGGGGGTTTATGCAAAAGAATACTCATCAAATTTCTCAATTAAATCTCAATAATTAAAATTAGAAATCTTCTTAAAGGCCTATAAAAAGGGGCTACAACACACAAATTTGAGAAGAATTCATAAACAATTCTTGAGTAAATTCTGTAGGAATTGAAGAAAGAATTTTAGGAAAGATCTCGTCATCTAGGAGAGTGAAAGAAAGCATCAATAAGGGATTAAAAAGATGTGAGATTTTATCCCTTTTTTATCTTTTCTTTCAAAAGTCTTCCTTTTCTTTATCCCCTAAGATGTCGTTATTTTCTTGCGCTTGTTGCCACTACTGCCCCTTCTTCCTCAAGGCTTGGGTCATTTGTGGTCCTGTTCTCTACCAAGTACTGCATGTTCTTGGTAGTCTAAGTTTGAATGACTAAATTTGAAAGAATCAGGCATTGGAACTCCATCACGAGCCTCTCTTTTATTCATCAACACTGTAGCTATTTGTGGCTTTATGCCAACGGATCTCTACCAGTACCATGGCCAATGACGACCCTCCATATGATCGCAAACCCCCACCAACACGCAGCTGCTTGTGATCGACTTAAGATCAGCTTACGATCTTGTGTGAAATTCAAATAGTTTAATATCAACCTATGATCTCGCTCGACAACTAATTGACATAAGGTCAGCCTACGATCTTGCTTGACAGTTAAATTGTTTAAGGCCAACCTGTGATCTCGTCCGATAATCAATCTGACTTAGGGTCAGTCTATGGTCTCACTCAAAAGTCAAACCATTTAGGACCAGTCTACAATTTCAACTAATAACTAATCTGACTTAAGGCCAACCTGTAGTCTTACTCAAAAGTCAAAATGATTTAGAGCCAGCCTGTGATCTTTTCTGACAACTAAATTGATTTAAAGCTAGCCTGCAATTTGGCTCAAAAGTCAAAATAGTTTAGAGTCAACCTGCATTCTTGTCCAACAACTAATTTGAACTTATGCTTAGCTTGTAGGCTGGCCATAATGTCATTTTGACAACTTGAGAGCTCTCGAACTAAATTGATTAACACAAATCGATCAAATTAAAGTGGCTCTAATTAAATTTCAAATCAGACTCAAACCGAAGCTATGTTTTAAACATGGAACTAAATCAATCAAACTTAACCCAAATCAAATTCTCAATATCAAATTGAATCGAATCAACCTTGATCCAATTTAAGTTTTAAATATCAAATTGAATCAAACCGAATCCAAGTTCAGGTCAAATTTTAAATATTGAATTGAATCAAATTTAAACTAAGACCAAGTTCGAATTTCAAATTAACTCAAACTGAATCCAAGACTAGATCAAATTTAACAGAACTCAAACGTGAACCAAAATACAGGTTAAGTTTGACCAGACAAGTTTAAATAGAGATAAAATGAGGTCAAGGTAAAATTCACTGAGTGTGTTAAACCTTCAACAACACTCCAAGACTATAAACAATTGGTGATATTATAACACTAACGCAAATAAAAACTAGTTCAAATAGAAATAAATTTGGTCAGAATGAGTCCCCTTGGGTGCACTAAACCTTCAGTAACACTCCAAGACTATGAATAATGTGCGTTATTACCATCCAAACTCGAATCAAAATTAGTTTAAATAGAACTAAATAGGGTCAAAACAAATCCCACTCGGTATGCCACCAAAGCCATCAATGATACTTCAAATTCAATTGACAATAAGCTAACAAAGATCATCAATCATCAAGTCAAAAATGATAAACATAAATCAAGACTGCTAATTACTCTTTTATCTCATCCAAGCAAGCTTTGTCAACAAGAAGCCCATTACCATCGGCGACACCTTAGATTCAATTGATAACAAACCAACATTAGTCATCGATCACCAAATTGAAGATTATCAGTATAAGCCAAGGTCACTACTTATTCTTTCAAATCAAATAGGACAAAAAATAGACTTGCAATTACCTAATCAGCCAACTGAAATGCCTCATCCAAATAAGGTTAGTTGATAACAAGGCTAAGGTCATTGATAATACGTCAAATTCAATCAACAACAAACCAAAATAGGTCATTAATCACCAAATCAAAAGGAATTAATTACCAACATGCTTAATGCTATCAGTCATACTTCAAAACTATACCACCATAAATAGTTGGTGATGCTACCAAACTAAAGAAATTAATTGCCAATAGGCTACAAAAGACTTTAGTAACCCTTTAAGCTAACAACCTCAGAACTAGTTGACCCTTCAAGCTAGTCAATCCTAAAAGTAATTGATAATATGTCCCTCAAGCTAATCAACCCCAAAAATGATTAATGATGCGCCTCTCAAACTAGTCAACCCTAAAAATAATTGATGATTTATCCTTCATGTTAGTCAATTTCAGAAGCAGTTGATGATGCATCCCTCAATCTTGTCAACTCTAGAAGCAATTGATGATGCACGCTTTAAGCTAATCAACCTCAGAAGCAGTTGATGACGTACCCTTTAAGCTAGTCAATCTCAAAAATAATTGATAATACATCCCTCAAACTAGTCAACCTCAGAAGCAGTTGATGACGCATCATCTTAAATTAGTCAACCCTATAAGTCATTCATAATGCACCTTTTAAGCTAAGCCAATATACACTCAAATATGATCGACAACATATCTAAAAGGCCCTCAATTATTAAATTATAAATTACTAGAATAAAACTAAAGCCACTAATCATTCTCTTGAATCAAACATCACAAGAAGTCAACTGACAATAAGTAAAAAGCTGTCAATAACACTTCAAATCATAATTGGGTTAACCGATATAAGCCAAGACAGTCAGCATCACCTATTAGCATGTTATCTACACCCGCTAAAGGCTGAGTCAAGACCCATCTGAGTCAAACATCACATGATCTAGCATATGGAAGTGGAGCAACAGTGCACATCAAAACCCATTGAACATAGATATTCTTTTACAAATATGCCCGGTATTCTCTGTCTTATTTACATATGAACCTCTATTTTCATTATTTTTTCTACATAGGACCCTGCAAGATTCGAAATAATGAGTAACAGCTACATATAAACTCGTCTTCACAAATACCAACCATGCCCGTGGTCATAGATCTATACTTGGAACTGAATGACGACAGAATGCATGCCAGACCCTCCCACACTCTTACAATATATAAACTCTCTTTCTCCCGTCATACGCACACATTTCTCTTAATAAAACCCTAATTCTCTCTCTCTCTCTCCAAAATATTTTGAACTTAACAGAATGTCACACATGACACACCCTTCCACACTATTACTATATAAACTCTCTTTCTCCCCGCCATGTGCACACATTTCCCTTAATAGAGCCCTAATTCTCTCTCTCTCCAAATACGCACACATTTCTCTTAATAAAACCCTAATTCTCTCTCTCTCTCCAAAATATTTTGAACTGAATGTCGACAGAATGTCACACACCCTTGCACACTATTACTATATAAACTCTCTTTCTCCCCGCCATGTGCACACATTTCCCTTGATAGAGCCCTAATTCTCTCTCTCTCCAAATACGCACACATTTCTCTTAATAAAACCCTAATTCTCTCTCTCTCTCTCTCCAAAATATTTTGAACTGAATGTCGACAGAATGTCACACACCCTTGCACACTATTACTATATAAACTTTCTTTCTCCCCGCTATGTGCACACATTTCCCTTAATAGAGCCCTAATTCTCTCTCTCTCCAAATACGAACACATTTCTCTTAATAAAACCCTAATTCTCTCTCTCTCTCTCCAAAATATTTTGAACTGAATGTCAACAGAATGTCACACCCTTCCACACTATTACTATATAAACTCTCTTTCTCCCCGCTATGTGCACACATTTCCCTTGATAGAGCCCTAATTCTCTCTCTCTCCAAATACGCACACATTTCTCTTAATAAAACCCTAATTCTCTCTCTCTCTCTCTCCAAAATATTTTGAACTGAATGTCGACAGAATGTCACACACCCTTGCACACTATTACTATATAAACTCTCTTTCTCGCCGCTCTGTGCACACATTTCCCTTGATAGAGCCCTAATTCTCTCTCTCTCCAAATACGCACACATTTCTCTTAATAAAACCCTAATTCTTCTCTCTCTCCAAAATATTTTGAACCGAATGTCAACAGAATGTCACACCCTTCCACGCTATTACTATATAAACTCTCTTTCTCCCCGCTATGTGCACACATTTCCCTTGATAGAGCCCTAATTCTCTCTCTCTCCAAATACCAACCCTTCAATCTTCTTCTTCTTCACAATGAAGCCCTCATCCATTCCCGTCTACTTCCTCTTCACCGTCTTCTTCATCGGCCTTTCTCTCTCGGCCCACGCTGACGTCGACTGCTCCTCCGATGGCGAAGGCCATGACAAGTCCAAGGCTTTCCCCCTGAAGCTCGCCGCGATCTTCTCCATTCTCGTGGCAGGAGGCATCGGTGTCTGCCTCCCAATTCTGAGCAAGTGGCTCCCCGCCGTTTCGCCGGAGAAGAACTTCTTTTTCATGGTCAAAGCATTCGCCGCGGGGGTTATCCTCGCCACCGGGTTCATCCACATCCTGCCGGACTCGTTCGAAAACCTATCCTCGCCGTGCTTGCCGAAGAACCCCTGGCAGAAGTTCCCGTTTGCAGGGTTAGGCGCAATGGTGGCGGCGATTGGGACGTTGATGGTTGATACTCTGGCCACTAGCTATTACGGACGTCGGTCGAGACGGGATGACGTGGTAGATCGAGCAAAGGTTGTTGAGGAAGGGGCGACGTCGGGGGCGATGGAGGCTGGCGAGCTGCAAGTGCAAGCACACACGCATGCGACGCACGGTCACTCCCATGGACCGGCCTTTTCCGGCGGAAGCTCGTCTGAGCTCATTCGCCATCGTGTCATCTCGCAGGTGAAGCATCTCAAGAAAGTCATATAATGTTTGAAGTTTAACAAATAATTTTCTGCTAGAATTACAATTGATTATCGTTAATGACTTTGTTTTTACTTTTTTAAGGTTTTGGAGTTAGGGATAGTCGTGCACTCGGTGATCATTGGTATCTCATTGGGCGCTTCAGAGAGTCCCTCCACAATAAGACCACTTGTGGCCGCGCTGACTTTTCATCAGTTCTTTGAAGGCATGGGCCTTGGAGGTTGCATAGCTCAGGTAAAAAGCACGAGGCCATTACCCTCTCCAATTGTCATAATTTTCTACAATTCAGATAATCAAAATGTCTAAACAGAAGACAACTTGCAGGCTAAGTTCAAAGCAAGTTCAATGTTGACAATGATGCTGTTCTTCTCGCTCACAACGCCGGTCGGAATTGCGATCGGAATCGGAATATCGTCAGTTTACAACGATGACAGTCCCACGGCGCTCATCGTGGAAGGTCTGCTCAACTCGGCCGCGGCCGGAATCTTGATATACATGGCTCTGGTTGATCTCCTCGCTGCTGATTTCATGAACCCTACGGTTCAAAACAACATCAAACTCCAAACTGCGATAAGCATCTTCTTGCTCATAGGAGCAGGTCTAATGTCCCTCCTGGCCAAGTGGGCCTGAAAACAAATGCAGATATTATTACTAATTTATTATTATTCACTTTTTGCTGCTTTTGGAGGAAAATGGATATTTAGGGAATAATAATGTTTTGACCAAAATGGATATAATAATGCAGAACTTCAATTTGACCACTAATGTTTTGGTTCGGTTCATGTACCTCTAATAAATGAGGAGCCATGTAGTGTTTTGTAGTGTTTATCTATAAACTCCATTGTAATAGTATAGAGGCACAATAAATAGTAATAAATTGATGTATCTTCTTTACTCAAGTTTTTTTTTTCTCCATTATATGTCAATAAAATGGTAATAGAATTTAGGTAATCAATGATGTACAAGTCCAAAATACCAATTCTAAAAAAAAAAAATTCAACCATCGTGGACTATAATGAATGATGAGGAAATATTATTTTCAAAACTACCTATACTAGATGAGAGCAATTATCAAAAATGGAGCATCGCAATTGAAATCAAAAAAATTGCTAAACATCATAGAGAATAACTAAATGGAGATTAAAGTTAATGAAAATAACAATGAGCTTTTGGATTTAAAAGAGGTACATGCACAAAATCAAAAACACAATATTTAATTTTTTATATTAGTGGATAAAATTATTTTTCAACAAATTATACAAATGAAAAATGCAAATAAAAATTTATAATCATTTGGAACAAAAGTTTAACAATGATAGACAAAGTATTGTGAAGATTAAAAATAGAGAAAGTGAATAAGGAAGCAAGACTAGCAGAAAAACAAAAGTAAGTTGTGCCAAAGACTAAAAAAATAAATAATCTGAGTGAAAATAAAGTGAATGATGTATCTCCCTGTGAGAATGATAACGTTTCCAAAACAATAATTTTAGAAAACTCAAAAAATGTATGAAGATAACATTCCTAGTGGAGATTGTGATTTGCTCTAAAAAATTTATGGCGGAAGTAGAGGTTATTCATGAATTTTCTGAGATTATCATGGACGAGTCAATTGAAATTGATGAAATTTAAAATTGATGATACACCGAAGTAAATTGGTTGAGCCAAAAACTCAAAAAGAGCCAAAATCTAGCCAAGTCCCAAAGTAATACATCTGAATTAAAAGTTACCTTGAGACCAAGTTGTAAAGAGCTCTCGACACAAAGTTATGAGTAGCCCGACTTGCCTCAACAATGAACTGCAAGAAGCTTGGTGTCTTCCGTTGATGACAAACTTCTACTCGAATCGACGATTCCATAAGGAAATTACACCAAGTTACTATTAACCTTGAATATCTCGGTGTGAATAGGTAAAAATTGGATAATCATGAGACCTTATCAAAATTTATTTGTGGAAGTAAATTTTGACATATCTGAGATCCATAGTCATCCATTATGAATAATCCGATGGGATTGTGACTCTGACACCATAGGATTCTAATACACTTCATGTCCTGTAAATAGTACAGTCTCTGAAGAATTAAAGACTAATGCTATTTTTTCTTTCTCCGCTATATTCTAAGTAATCTTTATTAACTTGGAGAGCTCTCAATGGTCCTTTTTAAATTTTTCTTCTTATTGCAGATCAGTAGGAGAGTAGCCTAGTGCAATGATCTTAAGGAATCTCTTGAGTTGAACTAGTGGCAAACCCAACTCTATCAATAAATTGGTGTTTTCATTAAAATCTACTCTATCTCTCTTCCTCGCTAGTCTAAGAGATCTCTAATGATCTTCCGGCTCTGCCACCTAGGACACGATGACCTTCATCATCAAAGAATCCACTTGGGAAGTAGACAACTTTGGCACTAGCGGAATCGTATAATTCCTCTAGCGAGTCAGGTAGGCCGGCCCCACAAACAAACTCAATGATACAACCACAACAACAAACTTGAGAAGCCTCCATTTAGGTGATTTCTGAGGTACCACCAGATCCCTCCAACTCGGTGAGTCAACTTTAGCTTCAAACCTTAGCTACCGTAATCCAATAAATAATGCAATTGCTTGAGATTCAAGCACAAATTATGCAGAACCCATAAGTCTAGTAATTGTAGAACCAGGCTCAAATGTTGCAGGGTCTCCAAACTCATTGTGTTTAGCAACAAGCTCAACCTCAGGATCAAACCCCAATCCAAGGTATTACACCGAACCAATCATACAGGCCGCAACATCACACCACAAGCCAATACACCCCAGTGCACATTAGCACTCAAGATATCATAACTTGTCAGCAGCAATCTCACTTCGGTATTAGTCTCGAGGGATTATGACGGGCGCAATCCCACCTATGACCTAGCTAATAAGGCCACATACCACCTGCATGCTAGTCGAACTTCAACTAGAGATGCATAAGGTACCAGAGGGAACTTATGGCATATGTAGCTCAGGAAAGTTCTGGAGCAACAGGCCATTTAAACTAAATGAGGCACGAAACTCCTTTGATCCCTGAGATAGCATACTTTTCTTATCTAATCTAAGTTCCAACAACCTCTCTACAAGGTATATGATAGCTCGAAAGACCTGGTGGATCACATTAGCATATTTAGAAATGCTATGATTTTATAATGAGTGTGAGATTCAACCATGTGTAAGCCATTGCCTATGACATCAAAAGGCCTAACTCGACCATAGTATATCGAACTTTCGAGATACTCTGTTACTTGCTTTAACGACATGGTAGATAAGTTCATATGATAGTTCATCTCATTAGTACTCTACCAAAAAAATTCCTCTACACTACTGACACTAAAGCAGAAAGAAAGGGAAAGTCTTAGGAAATAATTTACTTAGTTTAACAAAGCTCAAGTAAAGATAACTTGTTTGAGTCAATTTTATAACCCATTTTTTGTTTTGAATTTGGCAAAAATTAAAAGTGGACTTTAAGTTTAATCCATGATAGATGAGAATCCAATCTAAAATAAATATGAGCCAAAATTTCAGACATTAAATCGTGCCCAAATGAGTAGTAGGCTCAATTTAAAATAGAAAATGGCAAAAAAAAAGCTAAAACTACTATAGAAAACAGACGTCCGATACAATTAACCCTTGCTTGTAGTCAAATGTCTGATTCAAACTGGACATCTGGTACAACCTAATTGTATGAGCACTGCTTGTTGTCAAATGTCCGATTCCCAACTCAACGTCCAGTTAAGTCACGAATATGCTTAAACAAAAATGAAATTCTTCTTGAAATTCATCGAAATTAATCTGATTTTTCGACAATGAAGGTAAAATATCAGAAAATATCGTTTTGAAATTTAAATATGAGGGTTTATGCAAAATAATACTCATCAAATCTCTCAATTAAATCTCAATAATTAAAATTGGAGATCCGCTTAAAGGCCTATAAAAAGGGGCTACGGCACACGAATTTGAGAAGAATTCCTAAACAATTCTTGAGTAAATTCTGCACGAATTGAAGAAAGAATTTTAGGAAAGATCTCGTCATCTAAGAGAGAGAAAGAAAGCATCAATAAGGGATTAAAAAGATGTGAGATTTTATCCTTTTTTTATCTTTTCTTTTAATAGCCCTTCTTTTCTTTGTCCCCTGAGAGGTCTTTATTTTCTTGCGCTTGTTGTCACTACTGCCCCCTCTTCCTCAAGGCTTGGGTCATTCGTGGTCTCGTTCTCCACCAACTACTGCATGTTCTCAGTAGTCCAAGTTTGAACGACCAAATTTGAAAGAATCGAGCATTGGAACTCCATCACAGGCCTCTCTTTTATTCATCAACACTGCAGCTATTTGTGGCTTTATGCTAGCGGATCTCTACCAATATCGTGGCCACCCACGACCCTCCATATGATCGCAAATCCCCACCAACATGCAGCTGCTTGTGATCCTCCTCCACATAAAGGTGAATCTTCACCATCACCACGACCACCTGCGGCTCTCTATATGACCTCAAATCTCTACTGACACCATGACCACCCACGGTTTCATAATGATGGAGCTCCACCAACACCGCAGCCACCCGCAATCCTCCGTATAATAACAAATCTCTACCAACATTGTGTCCATCTATGGCTATTCGTACCAGCAGATCTCTACCAATATCGCAACTATTTGCAGCCCTCTGTATGATGGCAAATCTCCACTAACACCGCGGCTACCCGTAGCCCTTCGTATAATGGTGAATCTCCCCCAACACCACGACCCTTCGTAGGACAATGGATCTTCACCAACACCACACCACTTGTGGCCTCATTCATCGTCATGGTTTCATAATTGAAAAAAATAAGAACAAAAATAGAACAAAAATATAATAATAAAATATCTTAACAAGATAGTTTAGGGTCAGCCTACAGTCTCACCTGATAACTAATTCGATTGAAGGTCAGCCTGTGATCTTGCCCAAAAATCAAGTGGTTTAGGGTCAATGCACGGTCTCATCTAATAACGAATTTGACTTAGGACCAGCCTATGGTCTTTCTAAAAATTCAAACGATTTAAAGTCAGCCTGTGGTCTCACCCGATAACTAATCCAATTTAGGTTCAGTCTGTGATCTCGTCCCAAACTCAAAGAGTTTAAGGTCAGCCTACTATCTCACCCAACAGCCAATCAACTTAAGATCAGCCTACAATCTTGTTCGAAAGTCAAATAGTTTAATATCAGCCTATGATCTCGCTCGACAACTAATCGACATAGAGTCAGCCTACAATCTCACTTGATAGTTAAATGGTTTAAGGCCAACCTGTGATCTCGTCCGATAATCAATCTGACTTAGGGTCAGTCTATGGTCTCACTCAAAAGTCAAACCATTTAGGGTCAGCCTACAATTTCAACCAATAACCAATCTGACTTAAGGCAAACCTGTAGTCTTACTCAAAAGTCAAAATGGTTTAGAGCCAGCCTGTGATCTTTTCTGATAACTAAATTGATTTAGAGGTAGACTGCAATTTCGCTCAAAAGTCAAAATAGTTTAGAGTCAACCTGCATTCTTGTCCAACAACCAGTTTGAACTTATGCTTAGCTTGTAGGCTGGCCATAATGTCATTTTGACAACTTGAGAGCTCTCAAACTAAATCAATTAACACAAATCGATCAAATTAAAGTGGCTCCAATTAAATTTCAAATCAGACTCAAACCGAAGCCATGTTTTGAACATGGAACTGAATCAATCAAACTTAACCCAAATCAAATTCTCAATATCAAATTGAATTAAATCGACCTTGATCCAATTTAAGTTTTAAATATCAAATTGAATCAAACCGAATCCAAGTTTAGGTTAAATTTTAAATATTGAATTGAATCAGATTTAAACTAAGACCAAGTTCGAATTTCAAATTAACTCAAACTGAATCCAAGACTAGATCAAATTTAACCGAACTCAAACATGAACCAGAATACAGGTTAAGTTTGACCAGTCAAGTTTAAATAGAGCAAAAATGAGGTCAAGGTAAAATTCGCTGAGTGTGTTAAAGCTTCAACAACACTCCAAGACTATAAACAATTGGTGATATTATAACACTAACCCAAATAAGAACTAGTTCAAATAGAAATAAATTTGGTCAGAATGAGTCCACTGGGTGCACTAAACCTTCAGCAACACTTCAAGACTATGAATAATGCGTGCTATTGCCATCCAGACTAAAATCAAAATTAGTTTAAATAGAACTAAATAGGGTCACAGCAAATCTCACTCGGTATGCCACCAAAGCCATCAATGGTACGTCAAATTCAATCGACAGTAAGCTAACAAAGATCATCGATCATCAAGTCAAAAATGATAAACATAAATCAAGACCGCTAATTATTCTTTTAAATCAAATCAGATAAAAGGGTAGGTTTCCACTCGCTCAGTCAGTTAGTTAGAATATCTCATCCAAGCAAGCTTTGCCAACAATAAGCCCATTACCATCGGTGACACCTTAGATTCAATTGATAACAAACCAACATTAGTCGTCGATCACCAAATCAAAGATTATCAGTATAAGCCAAGGTCACTACTTATTCTTTCAAATCAAATAGGACAAAAAATAGGCTTGCAATTACCTAGTCAGTTAGCTGAAATACCTCATCCAAATAAGGTTAGTTGATAACAAGGCTACGGTCATTGATAATACCTTAAATTCAATCGACAATAAACCGAAATAGGTCATTAATCACCAAATCAAAAGGAATTAATTACCAATATGCTCAATGCTATCAGTCATACTTCAAAACTATACCACCATAAGTAGTTGGTGATGCTACCAAACCAAAGAAATTAATTGTCAATATGCTACAAAAGACTTTAGTAACCCTTAAGCTAACAACCTCAGAACCGGTTGACTCTTCAAGCTAGTCAATTCTAGAAGTAGTTGATAATATGCCCCTCGCGCTAATCAACCCCAAAAATGATTAATGATGCGCCTCTCAAACTAGTCAATCCCAAAAATAATTGATGATTTACCCTTTAAGCTAGTCAATTCCAGAAGCAATTGATGATGCATCCCTCAATCTTGTCAACTCTAGAAGCAGTTGATGATGTACGCTTTAAGCTAATCAACCCAGAAGTAGTTGATGACGTACCCTTCAAGCTAGTCAACCTCAAAAATAATTGATGATACACCCCTCAAACTAGTCAACCTCAAAAGCAGTTGATAACGTGCCCTCTTAAATTAGTCAACTCTATAAGTCATTGATAATGCACCTTTTAAGCTAAAACTACATATCTAAAAGGCCCTCAATTATTAAATTAGAAATAACTAGAATAAAACTAAAGCCACTAATCATTCTCTTGAATCAAACATCATAAGAAGTCAACTGACAATAAGTAAAAAGCTGTCAATAACACTTCAAATCATATTTGGGTTAACCAATATAAGCCAAGGCAGTCAGCGTCACCTATCAGCATGTTATCAACACCCACTAAAGACTGAGTCAAGACCCATTTGAGTCAAACATCACATGATCTAGCATATGGAAGTGGAGCAACAGTGCACATCAAAACCCCTTTCTCACTCCCTATCTTTTCTTTTCTTTTTTCATTATTCTCATGCTAAAAGAGGTAATCTCGGCTAAAAGTGAATCTAAGGGTAGCAATAGGCCAAAGAAAGAACCTCAAGAGATCAAACTACCTGAGCCAAAGAAGTAGAAAATTAAATGGAGAGAGCGTAGACTTGAGTTTTAGGCTTATACACCATTAAACAACTAGAAGTCTAAGGTCCTTACTCAAATTGAATGCTAAGACTCCCTATGAAGGCCCTTACTAATTCATTTGGCAGAATTTTGACAAATCAAGATAATTTCATCTCTACCAGATGCATGGTCATGATACTAAAGAGTGCACAAACCTCAACAATGAAATTGAAAGACTCATCAAAGAGGAAAACCTTGAATAGTTTGTTCACTGAGGTGAACAAGCTAAAGAAGCTCGTGTGCAGGGACCTCATCTACGAGCCCTCCTCAAAGGAATCCCACCATTGACTTGCATAACCCACCAATAAAAGGTAACTTTAATCTAATCTTGATAGGCCTGCCAACTTAAAGTGAAAGCCTTGATGCCAACTTCCAAAGTTGAAGCATCATTAGGGGCATAAGGAGCTGAAGGAGGAGATAAAGTGACAACATTATGAGCCTAAGCATCGAGATATAGTCTTTTTGATGAAGGATTTAAAGAGGATTTCGACATCCCACAAAGATGTACTAATGATCTCTAAAATCTTGGATGACTATGCTATACTGTGTATTACGGTAGGCACAAAAATCTTCAAAAAGATTTTATTCACTTGAGTTTATGATCAAATGAAGACTGAGCAGAAACTGAAACTATATGTCGGCACACTCACCGGATTTACGGCAAACTTGGTGACTCCAATTGGCACAATCGATTTGCTTATCATAGTTGGAGAGAACCCCAAATGTACCACAATCAAATTGAAGTTTGTGCTAGTCTGGATATGCTTAACTTACAATATAATTATGGGATAATTATGGATAATCCCCGTAATTAGCCTTAATTACGCTTAACCCCACATAATTTTCGTAATTACCCCCACCCCTCAAATTCGAAAATATTTACCCACACCCATGATTGTTATTTAATCAAAATTTTGCCAAAAAATTTCGATTTGGCACTCGATTATTTTACACATACACCCCTAAAAACTTATTTTTTTTTATATTTAACCCACCGGAATTAAGATTTTTGCAAACAACACCTCGAAATAACTCAGATTTACAAAAAAATCTTGAAATTCGAATTTTTATAAATAAACTCCTGCAAATTATTCCGATTTACAGAAAAGTCCCCAAAATTTGGATTTTTGCAAAAAACACCCCGGCGCGGGCCGGAGTGGAGGCGGAGGCCAGCAGCGGAGCGAAGGCCGAGGCGAAGGCCGGCGGCCGGAGCGGAGGCGGAGGTGGAGGCCGGCAGCGGCGGCGGAGACGGAGGCCGGCGGCGGGAGCGAAGGCGGAGGCTGGGGCGCCGGCGCGCCGAAACCCGGGCGCGGACGGCCACGGCCGAGGCTGGCGCGCCCGCACAGCCTCGGCCTCGTGCGCGCCCGCGTGCCTCGTCTGCGCCCTCGTCCGCACCCACGCCCGCATGCTGGCCTCGGCCTCGTCCTCGCCCGCGTGCGGGCGCGCCGACCTCGGCCTCCGTCCCCGGCACGTGGGGGCGGAACAACCTCGGGCGTGGCCGTCCGTTCCCGCGTGCGGGAGCGCCGGCCTCGGCCTCCGTCCCCGGCACGCGGGGGCGGAACGGCCTCGGCCGTGGCCGTCCACGCCCGCGTGCGGGCGCGCCGGCCTCGGCCTCCGTCCCCGGCACGCGGGGGCGGAACGGCCTCGGCCGTGGCCGTCCACGCCCGCGTGCGGTCGCGCCGGCCTCGGCCTCCGTCCCCGGCACGCGGGGGCGGAACGGCCTCGGCCTCAGTCCCCGGCACGAGGGGGCCAAACAACCTCGGTCGTGGCCGTCCGCGCCCACGTGCGGGGGCGCCGGCGTCGGCCTCCGTCCCCGGCACGCGGGGGCGGAAGCGCCTCGGCCGTGGCCATCCGCGCCCGGGTTTCGGCGCGCCGGCCTCGGCCTCTGTCCCGCGTGCGGAGGACGTCCGCGGCCGGGGACGGAGGCCGAGGCCGGCGCGCACGAGGCCGAGGGCGCGGATGGCACGCGGGCGCGAGCGCGGGCATGGACGAGGGCGCGGACGAGGCCGAGGCCGGCGCGCCCGCACGCGGGCGCGCCGACCTCCGCCGTGGCCGTCCGCGCCCGGGTTTCGGCGCGCCGGCGCCCCGGTCTCCGCCTCCACGCCCGCCGCCGGCCTCCGCCTCCGATCACGCCCGCGCCGGGGTGTTTTTTGCAAAAATCCAAATTTTGGGAACTTTTTTGTAAATCGAATAATTTGCGGGGATTTATTTGCAAAAATTTGAATATCGAGGACTTTTTTTGTAAATCTGAGTTATTTCGGATTGTTATTTGCAAAAATTCAAATTTCGGGGGGTTAAATATAAAAAAATAAGTTTTTAGGGATATATGTGTAAAATAACCGAGGGGTAAAATCGGAATTTTTTGGCAAAATTTTGATTAAATAACAATCAAGGGGGTATGGGTGAATATTTTCGAATTTGAGGGGGTGGGGGTAATTACGGAAATTACGGGGGGTTAAGCGTAGTTAAGGCTAATTACCGGGGGTTATCCGTAATTATCCCTATAATTATTTGTGATAATTTTGACTGAAAATCAAATTTAATCAAAATTTAGTTAAAATATTAAATTGAATGTCATTGAATTATGATTCAAATGTGGGGCTTAATTGAACTAAAATCATGATCAAATTCGATTAAAAATTGAGTTCAATATGGACTCGAATAGTTGAAAAATCCAGACTTAAATCAAAGCAAACTAAGTGGGTCATATATTTGAACCAAAATCGAGTTTAAAATTTATCAAATATCTAAACAAAAATAGAAATTGCAGAACCTTTGCAAATGGATCTCTGATTGGACTTTTCTTACAAAGAAATCCTCGAAATGAAAATTTTGCGAAAAAATCTTTAAAAGTTTTGAAAGTTTAAATTGATTCCCGCAAAATCTAGGGTTTGCGAATGAACTTCTCAAAATTTTTTATTTATAAATAAGTCCAAATTTTATTAAAAAGACCCAAAAAATTTGAAATTTTATAAATAGGTCCTTTTGTGAAAAAAAAATCCATATAGTTTATAAAATTATATTTTGGTTCAATTTTCTAAAAAATTTGCAAATAACCCTGTAAAAATTTAGCATCCCAAAATAGTATAAAATTTGAATTTCTTTATCATGGAAACAAATCCCAATCAATTACATGTTAATCAAGAAATTTGGGAATACAATCCATCATAAACCACAATATTCCCAAAACAAGCTAATTATAAGGTTTTGGAAATATAATCAAATACAATTCCATTACAAATTAAGATCCAAAATTATTCCAAATCAGGAAAATAGGGATTTGGTTTCGATACTCTTCAAGACCTATAAAATGGTCCAAAACCTGCATAGAAAAGGAAGAGAAATAGAACAGAGAACAAGAGAGAAGGATGTTTGAGGTAATTTTTACCACAATCAAATTTAATTAAAATCTAGACTTGTATATCACTAAATTATATCTCAAATGTAAGGTCTCAGTTAGACTTAAATTGCATCAGAATTTAACCATAAATTAAACTTAATTTGGACTTGAATTATTGGAAAATTCAAGTTCAAGTGAAATCTAAATCCAAATGGGCTAATTTCGTTAGATTTTTGGACTAGAATTGTGCTCATAATTTATCTAAAACTTGGGCCAAAATAACAAAATATAAAAATTTTACAAATAGACCCTTGGATTGAATAAATCTTCATAAATTGATCCTAAGTCAAAATTTTCTTATAAATAGATCCTTGTAATAAAAATTCTATAAAAAAATTAATACTATTTTAAAATTATAAATCAGTCTTGTAAAATTTAGGATTTATAAATAAATCTCTCAAAAGATCAATAATTAATTTAAAATTTATAAATAAACCCCTTCAAAAATTTTATTTACAAATAGGCCCCTAAAATTTTAATTTTTAATAAATAAGTCCCTCAAAAATTTTTATTTGTGAATAAATCTAAATTTTATTCAAAAAGGACCCTGAAAATTTTAAAAGTTTATAGACAAGTCCTTTTTGCAAAAAAAGATCCTCTGAAAATTTTGAAATTATAATTTGATCCAAATTTTTTGAAAAAAATTATAAATAATCCCTTATAATTCAATGTCTAGGATAAGTATAACTTTTAAGTTATTATTATCTATAACAAACATATTTATACATATATTTCCAGAAACTCATTCAAACTTTGAATAATAAAGAAAATTTATTTCAACCTAATTTTATCTCTTTACAAACTTATAAAAATTCATAAAACCTGCAAATCAAAGAATATAAAAGACAAAAGAAAGATCAAAATAAAAGGAGGGCACGTTGGAAAGTTACCACCAAAGAAGACTAAAAAGTTGAAATTTCGAACTGAGCTTCGTTTTCTTTTTTGCCTGTTCTCCTCCTCTACTGTAGGACCACTAGCATCTGTCACTGCTCCTCCGGCCTGACTTCCAACGCCTAGCGTCGCGAGGCCTCCGTGCTCAAGGCTTCCGTCGACTTCCAGCAGGAGTCGAAAATGCTGGATCAGATCACCTCCTCAACGAAACTCACCCTTCTCAACTTCTCCATCGTCACTCCTCTACCATGAACTCACTGACCACCAAATCCATATTCCAGATGACCAAGTGCTTTGTCGCGAGCCTGACGAGGCCGCCGCCATTATGGCTGATCTCGGCCTCTCCTCAGTGCTCGACCTCCTTCCCACCCTGGTCCCGGCGGCGAAGATCCTCGCCCGCACCCCCATATCCAAGTACCTTGTTGGTGCCGTCGGCCTTGGCTCCTCCGACCAGATCTACTTCGGCATCAACCTCGAGATTCCTAGCCTCCCCTCCACCCACTCCGTCCACAGCTGAGCGCCTATGCGAGCCACCTCCACCACTCCATTGCCCGCGCCCCCGCCCCACCCCCAACCGCACTCTGCCTCCTCTCCTTGGGCCATGATGGCCCAGTGAAAAAATTATACAAAAAAATAAACAACTTTTGCAGAAAAATAGAGGAGCGAAATTTTGAATTTGAGAAAGAAAAAAATAATAATAATAAATTTTTGTTATACAAAACAAAAAGGCAAAAATAATAAAAAAAAAAATTTTAATACCACAGTCACTCGCGGTCCCTCGAAGATGATGATGAAGACGATGAATACATGACCTCATTGCAGTCACTCGCACTCATTTGAAGACGGTGATAAAGACAGCAAACTCATGATCCTGCTATGATCACTCATAGCCCTTGGAAAATGTTAGATTTTCATCACCACCAATCAGCCTTTAAGCTCATATTTAACCAGCCTTCTAACTTGTATTTAGTCAATCTTCACGTTCGCACTTAACCAACCTTCAGGTTCGTACTCAGCAAGCCTTTGAGCTCATACTCAATTAGCCTATGGGCTTGCAATTAAGCCAGACTCGCATCCAAACCAACTTTCAAACTCACACTCAATTAACGTTTGGACTCACACTCAGTCAGCCTTTGGATTTGCACTTAGCCAATCTTCAAACTTGTACTTAGCTAGTCATTAGACTTGCACTTAACCAACCTTCAGGCCCGCATCCAAGTCAATTTTCAATCTCACATCAGCCAGCACTTGGGCTCGCCTTTAGCCAACCTTTGAACTCATATCCAAGTCAGCCTTCGGACTCTCACTCAATCAGCCTTCGAGCTCACAACCAAGTCAGCCTTTGGGTTCGTATCCAAGCCAGCTTTCAGACTCATATATAGCCAAATTTTGAGTTCGCACTTAACCAGTCTTTGGACTTACATCCAAACTAGCCTTTAGGCTCACACTTAGCTAGCCTTCAAGTTCGCACTCAGTTAGCTTTCGAACTCATACTCAGCTAACCTTCAGGCTCATATCTAAGTCAGTCTTTAGGCATACACTTTGTCAGCCTTCGGGCTCGTATCCAAGCTAGTCTTCGAGCTCACACTTAATCAACCTTCGGGTTCGCACTCAGCCAACATTCGGGCTCGCACTCAGCCAGTATTCGAGCTCGCACCAAAGTTAGCCTTCGAACTTTGATCCAAGTTAGCATTCGAGCTCGCACTGGGCCAGCCTTTGGGCCCACACTCAGCTAACTTTTGAGCTTGCTCTTAGCTAGCCTTCGGGCTCACACACCACTAGCCTTCAAGCTCATGTATTAGTCAACCGTTGAGCTCACACCTCAACTAGCTTTCAAGCTTGCATCTTAACCAATTTTTGGACTCGTACCCAATCAGCCCTCAGGCTCACACTAAGTTAACTTTCGAGCTCACGAACTAAGCCAATCTTCGGGTTCACATATTTGAAGCAGGACTATAGGTCCGTCAAAAATTATCATAAACAGCTAAAAAACCTCAAACTAGATTGATTAATGTAAAGTAATGTTGCGGAAAAATATCGATGTCCACCACAATTCACAATATAGAGGAAGAACAGAAAAGATGAAAAGATAGCACACAAGAGATATATGTGGGAAGACGATCCAGAGAATATTGTATTGATGAGGAAGAGAAAAGAAAAGATTACAACGACGGAGACGAAACTCCAATATCACCAACTCTCCCTCTCTATTTTCTATATCTCTAGAGACCCTTACATCAATAGTGTATTTATAGATGTGGCCTAATGATGTTTGAGTCAAAATAGAAGACTGACTCAAATAAGACTTCTACTAATTTAAGACTTCTAGAAGATAAATCTAGATAAGGATTAGGCCCATTAATATAATTAAGACTATCCGGAAAATCCGGATTCGAGACACCATAAAGCCAACAATCTCCACCTTGGCTCGAATCATCTTATTCTCTGAATTTGAATCTTCAATAGATGTCTTTACCATTACCTCCTGGGATAGGATCAACGACCTTGAATATTGATCAAGTCCAAACAGAGGTTGAACTTATCAATCGGAATCACCTTCGTCAACATATCTGCAAGATTTCTTGAAGTATGAATCTTTTGTAAAGAAATCTCGCCGTCTTCAATAATATCCCGAATAAAATGAAATCGGACATCTATATGCTTTGATCTGGCATGATACATTTGGTTCTTCGCAAGGTGTATGGCGCTCTGACTGTCGCAAAAAATAGGAAGAACATGTTGAGAAAAACCAATTTCACTTGCCAAACCTTTTAGCCATAGGGCTTCTTTGACGGCTTCTGTAGCTGCCATATACTCAGACTCTGTTGTAGATAATGCTACAGTTGATGTAAGGTACACCTCCAACTAATAGGTCCTCCACAAAGAGTGAAAAGATAACCAGTGAGGGATCGGCGTCGATCAAGGTCTCCAGCATAGTCTGAATCGACATAGCCAATAATTTTGGCCTCTTGCACTGTGTTCCTGTCGAAACATAAACCAATATTAAGAGTACCTTTAATATATCTTAATAGCCATTTCATGGCCTGCCAATGCTCTTTTCCTGGATTTGCCATGTAACGACTAACAACGCTGACTGCTTGTGCAATATCAGGTCTTGTGCATACCATAGCATACATTAGACTTCCAACAGCACTTGAAAATGGGATGTTCTCCATGTATGCATGCTCTTCATCTGTAGAAGGACATTGTTGAGCTGAAAGCTTGAAGTGAGATGCCAAAGGAGTACTGACGGATTTTGAATTCTGCATGTGAAAACGAGAAATAATCTTCTCGAGATATTTGCTCTGTTTAAGCCATAATTTTCCATGCTTTCGATCTCGATCAATCTCCATACCGAGAATCTTCCTTGCAGCACCTAAATCTTTCATCTCAAATTCCTTTTTCATTTTAAACTTTAAATCATTCAGTAGAGATATGTCTTGAGTAGCGATAAGCATATCATCAACATAAAGAAGCAATATAATAAATGAGTTATTGGCATGCATCTTAAAATAAACACAGCAATCATGTTTGCAGTGGATGAAATCTTGACCCAGTATAAAACTGTCAAACCTTTTATACCATTGCCTTGGAGACTGTTTCAAACCATAAAGTGATTTGTTCAACTTGCAAACAAAATTTTCTTTGCCTTCTTGGATGAACCCTTCAGGCTGTTGCATAAAAATTTGTTCTTCTAATTCTCCATGCAGAAAGGCAGTTTTGACATCAAGCTGTTCTAACTCAAGATTATGAAAAGCAACTAAAGCAAGTAGAAAACGAATAGATGTGTGTTTAACCACAGGAGAGAAAATTTCATTAAAGTCAATACCCTCCTTTTGTGAATACCCTTTTGCAACTAAACGGGCCTTGAATTTAACACCATCTATCTCAGAGAAATCCTCTTTCTTTCGAAATACCCACTTGCAATCAATTGCTCTTTTACCTTTTGGTAATTTCATCAGATCCCAAGTATGGTTCTTTTGAAGAGAGTCCATCTCTTCATTCATAGCAGCTTGCCACTGAGAAGAATTCTTATCCTGTACTGCTTCTTTATAAGAAGAAGGATCACCATTGTCAGTAACTAAAGCAAAAGCTACCATATCTTCAAAACCATACCTTTCAGGTGGCTTTATTTTTCTTTGAGATCTTCGAAGTGGAGTCTTTTCAGAAATTTGATTCTTAAGATTTTCTTGAGAGTTGGGCATACCCTGAATATCTTCTTCTGAAGGAATTACATGCTCCACCTCCACTTGCATTATATCATTGGGATCTTTCTTGAGAGATTTTAGCATACCACTTTCATCAAATACTATGTCTCTCTCAATAATTACATTTGAAATAGTAGGATCCCACAAACGATAGCCTTTGACGCCTTTGGCATAACCCAAGAAAATACACTTTTTGGAACGTGCATCTAACTTATCCTTGACAACATGCACATAAGCAGAGCAACCAAAAATCTTTAAAGAAGAATAATTTGCAGGTTGACCAGTCCATACCTCTTCAGGAGTCTTGCAATTAATGGCTGTTTGAGGAGAGCGATTCACAATGAAGCATGCTGTATTGACTGCTTCTGCCCAAAAATCTTTATCAAGATTAGCTGTACTGAGCATACTACGTGCTTTCTCCAACAAGGTTCTGTTCATCCTTTCAGCCACACCGTTTTGTTGAGGTTTTCCTGGGATGGTAAAGTGACGCTTGATGCCTTCATCTTCACAGAATTTGAGAAACTCTGTTGATTTGTACTCTCCGCCATTATCACTTCTGAGATATTTGATTTTTCTGCCAGTCCTTTTTTCAACTGAAGTTTTCCACCGTTTGAAAACAGAAAACACCTCGGCTTTGTGATGCAAAAAATAAATCCACACTTTTCTGGAAAAATCATCAATAAAACTGACAAAATAACGAGCACCAGATTTTGATGGAATAGGAGAGCACCACACATCAGAATGAATATAATCAATTAAGCCTTTAGTGCAATGAATACCAGTGTTAAACTTTACCTTGGACTGTTTACCATAGAGACAATGCTCGCAGAAATCCAATTTGCATGAGTTGAGACCTTTCAGTAATTTTCTTTTGTTGAGCTCATTTAAACCTTGCTCACTCATATGACCGAGACGCATATGCCATAATTGAGTCATATCAGAAGAAGAAGAAGACTGAGAAATTGCTGCTCCACCTGCAACGGTTTTTCCTACTAACTCATATAAATTTCCATGCTTTAGGCCCTTCATTACTATCAATGAGCCTTTAGCAACCTTAAGAACTCCACCTTCAGCAGAATACTTATAACCAGCAGAATCCATAGCACCCAAAGAGATCAAATTCTTTTTCAAATCAGGAACATGTCTGACATCAGTAAGAGTTCTAATAATATTATCAAACATCTTAATTTTGATTGTTCCAATTCCAACAGTTTTGCATGGATTATTATTACCCATCAAAACTAAACCACCATCATAAGGCGTGTAGTTTTCAAACCAATCCTTATTAGGACACATGTGATAAGAACAACCAGAATCAAGAATCCAAATATCATGGTAACGATCAAAATTAGAACTAATAGAGAGAACGTTACCCAAATTATCATCAGAACTCTCTTCAACAACTGAAACTTGTTCTTTGGCTTGCTCTTTAGATTGAGATTCTCTTTCTTTCTTTGCTTTGAGCTTCCAACAATCTTTAATTGCATGTCCCATCTTCTTACAATATCTGCAGTTTATTTCTTTGGATTTGGATCTAGAACGACCTGTTCTTGATCTTTCTTTGGTACGACCTCTGACAATTAATGCTTCTGAGTGTGACACATCCCCTCCAATCTTTTTCAAATATTCATTAGATAGAAGGGCAGCAGAAATATCGTCAAATTTCAAATCCTTTCCATACATGAGAGTAGTTTTAAGATTCTCAAGAGAAGGAGGTAAGGACGATAATAAAATAATTGCCTTGTCTTCATCTTCAATTTTAACATCAATGCTTAACAATTGAGAGACAAGTTTATTGAAAGCATTAAGATGATCAACTATATTCGTACCTTCTGTCATTCGAAAATTGAAAAGCTTCTGCTTTAAATAAACTCGATTTGAGATAGATTTACTCATATATTGTTTCTCCAGCTTTTTCCATAACTCTGAAGGTGATATTTCATCAAGAAACGGATAGAGTACCTCATCGGTAAGACTGAGGATGATTGTGCTATGTGCGCTGGCCTTTTGGTTTTCCCAGACACTTTCGGTGACATCTTCAGGCTTGACGTCCTCCAATGTGTGTCTCAACCCTTGTTGAGTAAGAATTGCACGAACTCTTGCTTGCCAAATAGAAATCCTTGCTTTCCATTGAATTTCTCTATATCGAACTTCGTAGTAGACATATCGAACCAAGCTCTGATGCCACTTGTTGCGGAAAATATCGATGTCCACCACAATTCACAATATAGAGGAAGAACAGAAAAGAGGAAAAGATAGCACACAAGAGATATATGTGGGAAGACGATCCAGAGAATATTGTATTGATGAGGAAGAGAAAAGAGAAGATTACAACGACGGAAACGAAACTCCAATATCACCAACTCTCCCTCTCTATTTTCTATATCTCTAGAGACCCTTACATCAATAGTGTATTTATAGATGTGGCCTAATGATGTTTGAGTCAAAATAGAAGACTGACTCAAATAAGACTTCTACTAATTTAAGACTTCTAGAAGATAAATCTAGATAAGGATTAGGCCCATTAATATAATTAAGACTATCCGGAAAATCCGGATTCGAGACACCATAAAGCCAACAAAGTAACTCAATCAAAAGAAATGAATAAAAGCCAAGCTAGTTTAAATGGGCTAAAATCCAAACTGAATTAATATAAACTCATACTCAACCCAAATAATACTAAAATGGGTCTGAATCAAATTCAATCAAGATTGAACTAAGCTCAAATCAAATACTAATTGGGTTAAATCAAGTCCAAATTAAAAGGACAAACTCAAAATCAAATCAAAATCAAACTAGCGTGAGCTTGACTTGAAATTAAGTTGAACTAAATTAGTCCTCTTCACCTTAGTTGCCCAGCTGACTAGAAGCTGCCAAACCTCTGGTGATGAGTCAAGTGGCCTCTAGTGATCAAATGGGTTCCCCTGATCATTTCGAAATCCAGACCCTTCATGTGAGAAGAACCTCATGGAGTGGTCCTTTCAAAAATGAATCGACAATGGGTTAGCCCCGAATAGCCAATGCCCCTTTCTTGGCACAAGATACCATCTCTCCTTCAAGTTTGAGCTGTGACCACTTGGGAAAGCATCATAAAATATTTCCACCATTGGGGTCACACCCTTCGTGGTCGCCAAGGCTTGGAACATGATGATAAACCGCATCACATTGGGGACAAGCTAATCCGATGTGATGTTGAGGTTGACTAGAACATTCGAGATGAACTTGTCTATGGGATACCTCAATCCCCTCTCAAACATCTCTCAAAATATTGTAAACATGTGGTTGAACTGGTCCTTAAGGGCAGAACTATCCTCGTTGGAACCCCACACATCGACCTCGACACTATCGGGAAAGCCAAAAACTTGAATGTGTTATTCTATCTTCTTCTTCTGGAGGGTTTATTCGGTTATCCAAACTCAGATGGATGGACTTATTAAGGTAAGAAAGACTAAGTTCAAACTAATTGAAAGTTCAGTCTTAGTTTAGTATTAAAATCATAAGAAACTGAGCTACCATGAGAATTATATGAGGGAAAGAGGTTTGGTCGTTTGATGAATCTCGCCACGTATCTAGGACTTGGAAATAGGGCCACCCACAAACTAGGATAGTTTAGGAGTATATAATTATCTAAATCTAACAAGGTGTCTGAGCCTAAGAATAAGTCGATTTTTGCCAAGGTCTAGGTTTACAAGGAGTGATATTGTACTTGGGGTATGGGCAAATGAGGCACCCATAATTGACTGATCAAAGAGGACCATGGTGGGCTTTCCAAGAGCAAAATCGAGCGCATTTGCAGCTGGATTTGCCTTTATGACTATTCTAGGCATTGGGATAATTACTACAGGTGGAGGCATGGTGTCGCTAGCAAGGAGTTGCTTGCCATGAAAACCATGGAAAAAGAATGAAAGGTACAGTGGCTAGCGCTCAAATTTGAGAATGAAGAAGTCAAAAATTGGAATCATCACCCACAAAATTTGACATTATAGCCTCAAAGAGCTGCTCAATGGTTGATACGTGGAAAAATCCCAACCATGCAAAACAGCCCATGTTGTTTCAAACCGAGGCACATGTTGAGGATCCAACCAAGCCGCTGAACTGCCAGTTGTTGGCACAATACACGAAGACAACGCTTTGGATATCTGCAAGCACATGATTAGGAAATGGTGTATGACATTAAAAGAGGACAACCATTCAATTTTCAAGGAATCACCGAGTATCCCGAGAGAGTGACTATCTCTTATAGGTAACTCCGAACACCAACTCCCAGAAGCTTGGTGTCCAAGTTTGGGAGACACTAACGATACACTGAGGTAAATCGGCCGAGTCAAAGAATCAATAAGAGCCAAAATCTAAACCGAATCGTGAATTGATGCATCCGAGATAAAAAGTTATCTTGAGACCAAGCTGTGAAGAGCTCTTGACATATGAGGTATGAGTAGCCTAACTTGTCTCAACACTAAATTGCGAGAAGCTCGATGTCCTCGACTGACAACAAACTCCTACGTAGGTCGACAGCTATATAAGGAGATTATACCAAGTTACTATTAAACTCGGATACATTGGTATGAGGAGGGCAAAGATTAAATAATCATGAGATCTTATCTGAATTTATTTTTGGAAATAAATTTTGAAATATTCAAGATCCATAGCTACTTGCTACGATTAACTCGGCAGGATTGTGGCTCAAGATTATGGGATTCTAATACGTTTCGTACCCTATAAATGATATAATTTTTGAAGATATAAGGACTAATGTCATTTTTTTTTTCTCGAGTATATTCTAAGTGATCTCTATTGACTTCAGTGTAAGAGCAACTGCCACCAAGAGCTTCTAGCAGTCCTTTTTATGATTTTTTTTCTTGTTGCAAATCAATGAGAGAGCAACTTGGCAGGTCGATCTCAAGGAACTTCTTGAGCCGAAACTGACGACGAACTAGACTCCATTAATAAAAATATTGTGACTATGCTAAAGCTTTTAAAAGATGATTCTAAACCCCAAATACAACATGCATGTAGATTCTAAACTTAACATCAACAAGCACAATTATTATATCTTCATATCATTTATTATCAAGTAGATGAAAAGTTTTTACAAGAAAGTGATCAATTGTATTTTGATAAATTATAAGATAGCATAATAGAGTGTAGAAGTCAATGGTATATATAATTGTGGTTATTCTTGAATCACGATTGGTGGTTATCTGATGTAGCAAATCAATAACGCATATTAAAGAAAATCACATTGAATCAAATTCTCTTCGTAATAACAATTTTTGATTTAAGAGAAGTTATTGAAAATAAATCAAATTATATTTAAATATTATATTAATAGTGCAGATGATGAATATAAGTAGTTAAATTTAACTTGAATACTAATTTTTTGGTTCAGTTCATATATATAAAATAAATAAATAATCATATAATGTCTATATATAATATTTATTGCAGTAGTATTGAAACAATGATAATTATTATTAGCTATTATACCTTCTCTATTAAAATATTTTCTCTCTCCATTTTTTATTGTGTTTCAATAGTTATGGCACCCATGAGCAGTGTATCCTCACCTCGAGGGCGACGCGCCCTGTCAGTGGAGCTTGGTTTAGTAGTTTTGGGTGGAACACGATATACCGCCCAACCAAACTTAACAGAAAAGGCCAAGTAAACGTAATCTATGTCAGCTTGATATGTGGCAAAAATAACTTTTTTACATCCTAAGTAAAAGTTTTTCTTTACCACATCAGCATGTCGTCGTAGATTACATTGTCCTTTTCGATTTTTTCTAATTGAATTGTTTGGGTAGTCTGTGTTCCTCTTAGAACACATGAAACGAAACCTCATTACTGCCTAGTTTATCGAAGAAAATGAAAATAGGCCGCGGTTAAAGCAGCAAAGAAGGGTCGCATATAGCTAGATGCACTAACAATCATCGGCTAAAATACATAAAACATAAAATGCTAGCAACTAGCCCATGACAAGTCACGAGTCTGGAACTTGGTTAAGCCTATTCTCATATTAACGAGATAACAGTGTCAGTCAAGCTGTTCGAGCTCGCATCAGTAGGCAAAGATTCAGGTGATACCTGATGTTATATAGGATTTCCAAAGCATTTTGCTTAGTTCCATGAAATACCGTAGCGTTTCTCTCTTGTCAAGCGCACCAACATGTAGCCATTGCATAATGAAGCAAGTTAACTGTGTCACATTAAATTTAAGTTTGAAATAATTCCAAAATGAACAACAGAACAGAGGTGGTATTCCATGAGAAGCTGGGCTGTAGTTTCCACTGCATGCATTCGAGAAAGATACAGCAGCTTCTGGCAAATAATGAAGGTTATGGTCCATTTCTACAGTGGGCATTCAAAGAAAGATTGCAGTTGACATTCATAAAAAAAGGGACGTGCAAATGGATAAGGATTGAATGAATGCGCGAGAAGACAGACGCTTGATCTATAGTTACCTGGAACTTATCTGCTACGAGATCGAAGGTGTAAACAAATCTATAGCTAGAAGGGCCCCTTGCTAGAAGAAGGATGAATTATGTGGGCGACTGCTCTCAAGTATTCCACGGGAGTCATAATAATTAATAAAAAGCAGACGCTCAAGAAGAGTCAAGTTCAATCAAAACATCTCCCCCATCATTTGTTAGCAGAACTAGCACTATATTATTGTCTAAAAGCGGATAAAAAACATGAAGAAATTAACTCCTTTTTTTTATTCAATTTTTCGCATTTATTATTGGCTTAATATTGAAGGACATCCTTAATTATTTTTTCTCATCAGTTCTGATTTTAAAAGTATTTACATATTATGATATGGGTGTGATAAATTACTTTCCTATTGAATAATTAAACAAATAAAATTCGATATAAATAATAAAAATTTTATATTTTATTAGTTTAATTTTTAAAATATTTTGGAATGTGTGTGAAGATTTAGATAATAAATTATTGAATTTTCACGAGAAAAACATACTATCTCAATAGACATATTAAAAAATGGTTAACACCAAGGTTTTAAATTTTAGCCGAAACCGAATCGTTTCGACCAAAATGATTCGATTTCGGCCGGTGTCGTAACAAATTGATCAGATCTGTTGCGATTTAGGATTTTTGTGTGCAATACTCGAGGTGAGCAGTGCTCGTAAGGCCAGTGCAGTGCGCGGCTAGCTCGCACGGAGAGCTAGCCAGGCGAGCTCACGTGAAGAGCTAGTCGAGCGAGCTCGCGCTGGCCTTTGGCGCTCAAGCTCGCAGGCTTGCGCTAGCGGGGCTCGCCAGTCAGGCGCCGCGCCCTCACCGAACTGTCGTCCGTGCGCTCGCCAGCTTGTCGCCGCTCCCTCGCCCACCTCGCGCTCTCGCAAGCCTAGTCCTTGCTCCCACAAGTGGGGGCTAACCTCGCACCCACGCCAACACCGTCACCAGCCCAATTCCGACACTCTCGCCGGTCTCTGTCAAATACTGTTCACGTGCATGGGATTATTCAGGTAACTATTTTTTTTTTTTAAAAATTTTTAAACATATTATAATTTTTTAATTTGAAGTTAAAAAATAATTTAAATTAAATTAAATTTGGTCAAAATATAATTAATAAAAAAAATTTTTGGTTGAAACTGAAATGGAAATGATTTTGATCGAGACATGTTGATTTTTTTGTTCACATACATGCGCGTATAACCGTTCCACCGAAAGCAAAACAAAAAAAAAATTTGTGTCAGTCTCATCCCCATGCGAATCACTGTCACGAGATCACGTAGATCTAGTTGTTTTAGCTCAAATATCTATAAATGTTCATTTCGATCGTTCAAGTACTGAATTCATAATTCCACATCCAGATATTTCAAAATCAACTGATGATGATTAATTGTATTACGTTATAATTAATAAATTATGCATGTTTCAAGTATATTTTAATAATAAGTTAAATTTACTTATGTTAATTTTTAGTTTTTAATTATATTTATATTATTTTCCGTATATTTTTTATATAGTAATATATAAAAACAGTGGTTAATTATCAAAATTAATTTTAATTAATTAAAATAATATTTAACATTATGGTAAAATTATTATAAATTATTTCATAATTTTTAAATTTTTATAAAAAAATTTCAAAATTTTATGGTATTTTTAATTTAAAGTCAAAGTATAATCAAATTATAATCAAACTTTGGTCAGTATATAATTAAAAGTAAAAAAAAATATTTTGGCCGAAACCGAAACGGCCGAAACTGAAATCAAAATTACTAAAACATATCGGTTTCGTTAAGTGCCGAAACCGAAACCGAAATCGAGATTTAAAACTTTGGTTAGCACAACACATAATGAATATCAATATATTGACATGACAAATCTTTATTGTAAATATGAGAAAAATAATTTCTCTTATAACTGTTAAAAAAATAAACATCTTTTTTTTTTATTTTCTTAAATTTATATATTTTTTATTTGATATGGATAATGTGGTGCACATGCATTTTTTTTTTTTTTTAATAGGCTCGCCGAGGTGGCCAGCGTTCCTCAACAGCCGAACCCGAATCTTGCTCTGGTGTAAACAAACGAAGCCCACCGTCAGCTTTGCTGATCCCCGTCCGAACGCACTTCACTCAATTGATTGCGGAGAATTTATTTAAAATTCGCCGCTATTTGTTTGACCGAACTGCTTAGTGTGGACGTCAACAAGTGCTATTTTTTTATTTTTTTTTTATTGCTAGCAAAAAAAAAAAAAAAAAAAAAAAAGTCAATCGACGACTCACTGAGCTTGGGGTTGTTTTGTTTACGGTAAGAGTTCTTAACATTGTATTCTTTGATTGGTCAGATGCACCAAACTTACTAATAATTTTTCGCAATTAATATCATCACAATACATGTTTCATTTAATTATACGGAAGTGAGTTAATATATTTCTAATCATTTTCATTCCAAAATTTTTTTTTTATTTGAATGCTTTTTACAAGTGGATCTAATAATTTTTGTTATTTATTTTGATTTATAATGGTACTTATAAGCCCATATATTATAATAAAATTAATTTTTATTTTGAAAATATTAAATTAATATGTTTTATATGTTAATAATTATATTTTAAAAATATATTTTTGGTCTAATTAAAGGTATGTAAGTGCTTCGCTTTGTTATTTTGGAGAATTGTTTTGCCGTACATGCGCATGTTGTTTAGCTTTATTGTTGTTTCATAGGAAGAGGGAGGGCTGGTGGTGGAATACACTAACAAAAAAATAAATAAGAAATAAGAGAAATTTAACTATCTTATTGAGAATTAAACTCATGAAATTAAAATAATAAATAAAATACATTTGTCTAAAATACCAAAATAAAAATTGTAAGTTTCAGAATTTGAAACTAAGTTTTAGAAAAAAGAAAAAAAAAACTTAAACTATTTCATTTAAATTTAATTTATAAGACTAAAGTAATATATAGCTAATAAATAAAATACAGAAAATTAAATTGTAAGACCTAGGAATTAAATTTAGGTTTTTTAGAAAAATAAAAAATAATTTAACCATATCTTCTAATACCAACTTTTAAAATTAAAAGTAATAAATAAATAAAAATATTGCTAGTGACCAACATATAGCGAAATATTTTAATTTTGACTGAAATTTAAAATTTTAATATAAAAGCTAATTCAGTTTTTTGAATAATATTATTTTTTTTTTCGCATATTATTTTTCTTAATATCTTTGCATCACAATAACAAAATAATCATTCGTTTACAATTTTCTGAAAAACTATAAACAAATTTAAAGCAATTGTCCTCCACGATTATTGCTGAAAAAATAAATAAAAAATAAAATAAAAGCCTCGCTCGCTGCATGGAGCATAATAAAACAGAGTCCCAGTCAGGCTTTTAGAAAGCGGAAGAAGCTTCCCGGCTCACACCGTGTCCACGCTTTCACATGTGTCACATTAATTATCCTTCATGATGTTGTCTAAATATTTGCAAATCCACCCTCTCCATAATCCACAATTATGTACGGAACTAACCGCCCATTAAAAACCCAATTTAGTAATATTACTTGGATAGAATTGAAAATAATTCTATTTTAATATTTGGAATAAAGTTCGAATTAGATTTGAAAATGGGGATTACCCTACAATAACTCCGTCCCTAACCCAGGTAATGCTTGAGTTTGGCTCGTGGGCCTTCGTTCCGGTATGAATTTTGCTTACGAAAAATAACTTCAAAACTTACAGGGACAAAATTGCAAAAACTTCCTCTACGATCTATATTAAGGCAGCCATTGACGCAAGGCGAAGAAGACGGAAATAGAGAGACCAGCACGGTAAGCGTCTCCGGCATGGCTGGCAAGCTCGATGCTCCCCTACTCCACCCACTCTCCGACCAAAAAAACCCATCTCTGATCACCGGCAATAACATGGCCGGCTCCCACGGCTCAAGCAAGCACCTCGAGCTTATTCTCAACGACACCAGCCTCCCCTTCTTCCACCGCATCTCCATCGCCACAGGCGTCGAGATGAAACTGCTCCTTCGCCTGGCGGCGCCGGCCGTCATCGTCTATCTCATCAACTACATGATGAATTTGACCACCCAGATCCTCGCCGGCCACCTCGGCAGCCGCGAGCTTGCTGCTGCCAACCTCGGCAACGTCGGCATTCAAGTCTTCACCTACGGCCTCATGGTATTCGAAGAATTTCCTTCCCTTTCCAACGTTCCAAATGTTCAGATGTTTAACTCTCCTATCTTGCTGTGCAGCTGGGTATGGGCAGCGCGGTGGAGACCCTTTGCGGCCAAGCTTACGGCGCGCAGAAGTACGACATGCTCGGGGTCTACTTGCAGAGGTCCACCATACTCCTGATGCTTACTGGAGTGCCGCTGGCCATCATCGATGCTTTCGCATATCCGCTTCTGATCTTTCTTGGCCAGTCACCGGACATCGCCTCCGCGGCAGCTCTGTTTGTCTACGGTCTAATACCGCAAGTTTTCGCCTACGCTGCCAACTTCCCGATCCAGAAGTTCCTACAGGCGCAGAGCATCATCGCACCAAGTGCTTACATCTCCGCTGCCACCGCGGTTCTGCATCTTGTACTGAGCTGGATCGCTGGGTATCAGCTTGGGCTTGGGATTCTGGGGCTGGCGTTGGTGTGCAGCCTGGCGAACTGGATCCTGGTCGGGGCCCAGTTCTTGTACATTGTCATGAGCAAGAAGTGCCGGCAGACGTGGAAGGGGTTCACGTCAGAGGCGTTCTCCGACCTCTGGGGCTTCTTCAAGCTGTCTGCGGCATCAGCAGTGATGCTGTGCCTCGAGACCTGGTACTATCAAGTGCTAGTCCTCATCGCCGGCTTGCTGGACAACCCGGAGATTGCTCTCGACTCGCTTTCTGTTTGGTGAGTAAAACTCTGAAATCTTACCCTATTTTTATGGAGGTTTTAAATCTAAGAGAATAGTTCTACATCAGATTGATTAAACCGTATTTGATATAAATAGTATTTTTTTTTTTTTTCCTTCAATGAGCAGTTTGACAATCAATGGTTGGGCGTTCATGATGTCTGTTGGGTTCAATGCTGCTGCTAGGTAATCTACTACTAACTAGCCATGTTCTTCTTCTTCTTCTCCTCCTCCTCCTCGTCTCGCAAATGCAAGGATGACTAATTAGTTCTCTCTTTGAACTGCAATAGCGTGCGAGTGAGCAACGAGCTTGGCGCAGGGCATCCAAGAGCAGCAGCGTTCTCAGTTGTAGTGGTGAATACAATATCCTTCCTGATACAAGTGGTTTTTGGGGTTACAGTTCTCTGCCTACGAAATGTCATCAGCTACGCATTCACCTCCGACGAAGAAGTGGCCCGCACCGTCTCCGACCTCTGCCCCTTGCTGGCCGTCACTCTAATGCTCAACGGCATTCAACCCGTCCTATCCGGTGAGCAATATTCTCCCATTCACAAGACTTTGAACACCATACGAAGTGTAGCAGATAATTTTTGTGACGTTTCATGCGTTGCATTGCAAAAGGTGTGGCTGTTGGCTGCGGATGGCAAGCTTTTGTTGCGTACGTGAACATTGGCTCCTACTACATCGTTGGCATCCCCGTCGGCTTGCTTCTCGGCTTCAAGCTTGGGCTGGGAGCCAAGGTGAAGAGGCTCGTCTGCTCGCGGATGTTAATGGAATTGTCATTAAATCTTAATATCCGTTTTAATGTTTGATTAAAATGTATGGCAGGGAATATGGGGAGGCATGCTCGGAGGGGTCTTGCTACAGACTTTGATTCTAGTGTGGGTCACTTTCCGCACTGATTGGAACAAGGAGGTAACTTCTTTTGAAGTTCAACACCGAAAAGAAATTAGACCGACAGGCGAACGTCTCGCGTGTCTTTGACTGCTGAATGCTTTTGGTTTCAGGTAGAGCAAGCGACGGCGCGATTGGATAAGTGGGAGCAAAAGCATGAAACTTCTCCAGAGTAATAATCGAATTTAGGGGTGCAAGAGAAGAACTGAGCCTGTGTGTATGTGGATACGCTTCCAGTTTTGAGACAATTATGTTGCAGTACATTTACTGGCACATTGGTGTGGCCTGTTACGAGGTGACCGGGCACATGCTTTCTTTATCGAAGTATGTATGGCATGATATATAATTCGGACTGTGTCCCAATGTCCCGTCTCTTAGATTGATTAACTCTGCTTAATACACTCAATCAAATAATGTTAAATATAAACAGTAGTGAGTCACTTGCATCCTATCGATTAAAGTCATTTTCGTTTTTAAAAAACTACTTTATTGACAAAAAGTGAAGAAAAATAATTAAAAGTGACATTAGTTTTTTATTTTCATTATTTAGTTATTCATAAGTAATTTTTTTGAAAATCAATACACTTTCGTGCACTTTCATCCATTCAGAAATAAAAAAATAAATTAAATTATATATAGATATATATATATATATATATATCTATATATTATATTGATCCGAAATAACTTTCTAAAATAAATATAATAATAATTTAAATTGTAATGATATTAATAATTTTTAAAAAAAACTTTTTATAAAATTTAAATAAAATAATATTTTATATATTAATAATTATATTTTTAAATTATAGTTTCATCCAATCAAATATCAAAGTAGATTACTTCCAACCATATTTAAAAATAAATTAAAAATAGAAAAAATAAATTTTTTACATTTTATTTACTTGTTGATAACTAAACAGTTACGTAGTAATCTCGGTTTGGAATCATAACCAGGATCGGTCCAATTCAGAATTATTTATTTTTTAAAAAAATTAATATTACTTATTTTACACAGTTATTAAATTAAATTATTACAAGAATTAAATAATTTTTTAAATTTTAAATTATTAAAATATTAATTTTAATAAAAAAAATATATTAATTTATAAAAATGATTGAGTAATTCTTTGACTAAATTTATTTTGTACTTGCGAACGATAACATCGAACGAAAAGGTGCTCGACTAGATTTATTTTGCACATGCGATAAGTGACAATTTCGTCCAGCGCAGTTATTAAGTCTGCTGTGTGTAAGCAAGCACGGAGGAGCAGGTACCGTTTCCTTGTTTTGGAAAGCTGAAGTCTGTGGGAGAAAATAATGGCATCCAGATTCAGTTGCTCCAGATGTGACAATAGCGACACATCCAGACTATCCAGTCTGAAATCCAACAGCTCAAATTCATCAGTCCGGATCTGAATCCGACGGTTTCGAAGAATTCGGTCCGAACAGTCCGGTCCATTGAGATTGAATTCAGGTCCATTAATGGCACCTTCCGGCTTTATTTTCCGCATTTGAGGCAATCTATTTCCGTGGATTTCATCCGTCGTTGTCATTTTCCAGCAACGCTTCTCAAGCTTTTGTCTCGTTGTTGACGTAAACCGAAACAGAAACCAAGACTTTTCGAAAGCATGATTTCTGGTTTCGGACTGTATTTTTTATTTTAAATTTAAAATATATATTATTTATATTTATACAATAAAATGTTATTACTGTGATAATTAAGACGTCATTTTATTTGGGATTAAAATTATTATTTTCTTAAAAAATTAATATTATTTATTTTACATTATTATTAAATTACATTATTATAATAAAAATAATAATTTTTTAAAATTTAAATTATTGTAAGATTAATTTTAATAAAAAAAATATTAATTTATAAAAGTAATTTATTAATTTTAATCTTAATTCTGATCCTCGAACTAAGTTAAATCCTAACCATACAAATCACCGTTCAACTTTTCCATGATAAAAGAATATCTATAAAAACAAAGAATAGCGGATAAAATGATTTTATTTGACCTTTTATATTTTGCAAGCCACGGGGGTCTAACCCATTCAACCAACCCAAACTTTTGGAGGCCGACTCAAATCGGATCTAAGTCGTCCATTGAGCTAAAACCAAGGTTCTAAATATAGATTTCGGAATCAATTTTTATGCCCAAAAAAATCAATATATTTTAATTATTTCGGTCGAAATTATTTTCATTTTCAATTTCAATCAAATTATTTTTAAATTTTTTTATTAAACTTCAACTTTGAATTTAAAATATTTAGAAATAAAAAAATGTGAAAAAAATTTATATACATATAATCTTTAAAAATTATTAAATAAAAAAAATTTGATTAAAAAATACTTTAAATATGAAAAAAAATAAAATTTGTAATAATGCAAGCTTGAATCTTTGTCTCTTTGAGGAAGATTAAGGTCTTAATCAATTGAGCTAAATAAAAACTTTAATATAAAATTAATAATAATAAATTAAATGTTAGATCTAAATTTAAACAGAACCACTACCAAAATCAACCATTGACAAAACGTTTAGGCGTCGAAATTTAAAACCAGAGTTAAAACAACAACTTGTGTTGTAATTATTTGATTAATAAAGAGTGAACATCTAAATTTATTTCGACTAATATAGGTGACAGAAAATTCTTGACGATGACTATTAACTATTTCACCAAATGAATCGTCCAGATAAGCGCAACTCTAATAGGTTGGTTGCTCAGAATAACTTCGTCTTCCTCTACAATAAAGTCCGCCTCAGTCTCAGTAAAGAGCCCAAACTCATTGATGACATCGTGCGTATCCCCGTGGCAATACTGTTTTGATGAACCAAAACTACCCGAGAGAGGACCTCCTGCACGAGCGACCCCAAGGGTGGTGCCAGAAAAGTGTAGCCAAGTCAAAGTTTAATAGTTAATTATTTTTTAAATTTTTATATGAGTTTATATTGAGATCAGTCGATTACCAAGCAAGCATCGTCAATGTGCTTAACGCCGCCGATACAAAGCTCACCACCCTCATCATCCGCCACTTTTTCCTTGGTGTAGGCATCAACCTTGCCAACTAGGCGGTGCCCCTGTTCTTTTTTTCAGATCACGGCGGTCCAGATTTACGGCGTGCTCAATGTGCATACTGTTCCAACTGCAGGTGACCATCGGGATCTTCGTCGCCAACATCATCAACCCATATGGCTAGAGGGTGTGGTTGGGTCTCACCAAAGTGCCGGCGAGGCCATTCTTGCTGTAGGGTCAACGGTGATCATCCAGACTGGCTTGATCGAGTGAGACCAGAAGGAGGGGCTCGCCATGCTTAAGAAGATCAGGGAATTGCCCATGCCTGCGAGTTGGCAAGGCAGGTGAAATCGCTGGCTATAGCTGGTGATCACCAACTGGATGTAGATCTTTCAGCAGTTCACCAGAATCACTGCCATCATGTTCTATGCTCCAGTGCTCTTTCGGACCATTGGATTCAAGAATGATGCTTCACTGCTTTCTGCTATCATCACTACCAATGTCAATCGCTCTCCGCTGTTGTCTTTATCTTTGTGATCGACAAGCTAGGACACCAGATGCTGTTGCTTGAGAGCTGTGGCCAAAATGCTTCTCACACAAGTACAATTTGTAGCTATAAATATATCCTAGTGTGTACGGTTCCCAAGGAGAGAGCACGCGAGAAACCTCATCTTCTTCGCAAATCTTAAAATTCGAAATCAAAATTTAGCTAAAATATTTCGATCATCATCAAAATTAAAATATTTTAGTCGATTTTTTAAAACTTTAGTGGAAGGCGTTGATAAGTTGAAATTACCGCATATAAGACAAAGCTTAGCGAATTAATCAAGAGCTTAAAATGACTCTTGACTTAGACCCATTTGTAGCTCATAATACCGTTTTAACATGGTAAACCTTAAATAGAAATAGATACAATCACCATATTAAGGTGTGAGGAAAAACCCTCGCAAGATTTTTCAAACCTACACAAGAGTTGACGACCGCGAATTCCTCACAATGAAAGGGGTTATTTGTAAAATTATTAACCCTAAATCGGCGGAGTCGGAGAGCTTGGTGTCTTCTCCTTCCACTTCTTCTTGGACGGCAAATGTGAATGATAGAGCTCGTGATGGTTTCTATTTTCACGGCTAAGTGCTGTTTATGCTGTGGGTTTGATGATGATGCTTCGAGTCCAAAGAGAAGGTAAAATAAAATATAATATAATATAAAAAATGGCATGTATGTGTGTGAATCGCATGTGCGATGGACATCGTCCATATGCTCATGCTTTTGGAATAAAGTGTTTCCCTTAATTTGGATTTTCGAAACTCAATAAACATTAAGAATAAAATGAGAGAGGCAGGTCATGACTTTGTCTACGAAGCAGAATACAAAACACTAGTTTATTCCATGTCCCACATGTTAAGAATTCCCACTTAATACAAGCAGACGAATTTAATTTGATCAACTCCTTGCCACAATAACTTACAACTTTTGCTCGACTACCAAGTTGATGCTCTCATACAAGAATCAAGAGGCCTAATTTGATTCTTCCACGAACTTCAATTTTTTCATTCGATTACAAGATGCTTGCTACTAATTCAAGTCCAGAGAGACTCTCTTTAAATGCTCCTGATTACACTGCTGGAAGAAGGGAAGTTCATGGACTGAGGATGCATGTGAGGTGGTTGTGCAAGGGAAAAAACTTGTCATCAAGCTCCATCTGCTGCTGATTTACCAAGGGGCTGTCTTGCTGCATTTGTACGCATAGGATCTCAGCTTGAGCCACTGCAAGTTGCATTTGAAGCTGAGACACCTGGTTCTGGAGGTAGGAAATGGCTCCCACACAGCCGTAAACTGGGTCTCGCATTCTCGCATTCGCCTCATACACTAGGCTGGCCACCGCGTCAGCTCTCTGATGAACTGGAAGCTCCTAGATTGGTAAAAAATTTCCACAACTAATCATCAAGGACAACCAAATCAACTTCATGGTTAAAGAAAGGATAGAGAAGGTTAGAGACCTGCAACATCTTGCTGACATTGCTAGAACCAAAGACCTTGTGAACAATTGTGAACTTTTGGGGGTCATCGGAGGGGAAGAAGGGAGCAAAGACGCAGTCTTTTGTGCAGCGTCGCCGGAGAAGTTTGCAGGAAGCACATGGAGAATTCCCAGCCATAACCAATGTACGATGTTCCAAAGAAGAATGGGAAAGAGGTGGAAGTGGAAGAAGCAATTAGATGATTAGATCCCAGAGGTGCTGTGCTTCTTATAGCGAAAGCTTTCGCAAGGGTTGGTAGGGAATTGAACAGAATAATACTTGAAAATCATGTAACAACAAACCTTAAATTACATTTTAGTTATGATTAGAGGAACAGTATCATCAGGTGGAATCTTAGCTCCAAAACAAAACACTAAGTTAAGGCTCCCCTAATGAAGTTTAATTATCTTCTGTAGTACATCTGATGGTATTATATGATAATACTAAAGTAATTAAGCAATATAATAGTACACCTAAATATCTAATACACCAAGAACCAGCCATATACTGATCATTTTCCAAGAAAGCAACTTAAAACCCTATATTTAGCATTCAAACATAAGTTTTAAACCTATATAAACGCAGATTGACCTCCAAAAACACAATAATAATTGTAGACCAAAATAATAATCCTCCAGAAACACAATAAAAGCAGTGGAAAAACAGAAAAAATAATTGTTGAAATGATAAAATTAGGGTTTGGAAGAAAGAAACAAAACGAAACCTTAATACGTGAATGCTAGCGAGAGACGTTCACGTGTTCGCGTCAATAAAAATTTGTATGGGCGACGTGTGATTCCTCCGAACCCAATAATTCGTGCGTGGGTTTAGGAAACGCCTCGAGATGGCGCAGCGCGCGCTTGATGGGTGGACGCAGTGCATCTTGTCGTGGAATGGACGGACATGATTGAGTCTCCGGGCGAAAAAGTCCATGCCCGGACGGTGAGCGGAGCTCATCACAGGGCCCACGTCTACACGTGGAGGGCTCTGATTGGAGATTAGGGGCGGGTGCTGCTGTTTGTCTGGTTATGACAGCGACGCCTTCTATCATTATGTCAGTAGATTGGGCTAAGTCGTACGTCCATGAAAATGATTGGTCGTCGAGATATATTTTAAGGAAGAATAAGTTTTGGCGCTTGTGGGAAAACACAGGACTTGCATGCAGCGTACGCGAGAGAAATAATTCAGCAACACTACTGTTCCTTCCCAACAACTCAGACTTGGGTTGATGAGTTAGCCTGCGTGAGCTGTTCTTGTGATTTCTAATGTTTCCATGTCTCGTTTAATGTTTTTGTATGTCATAGATCCCTAACAAATTTTTAAATATTTTATAGGGATAATTACGGGTGATCCCGTAATTAGCCCTAATTACGATTAATCTCCCGTAATTTCTGTAATTACCCTAATTCATCAAATTCGCCCATATTTACCCACAGCTTCTGATTGTTATTTAATCAAAATTTTACCAAAAAATTCCGATTTTACTCCGTTATTTTTACACATATACCCCTAAAAACTTATTTTTTTTATAGTGAACCCCGCGGATTTCGGAATTTTATAAATAACACCCGAAAGAATTCAGATTTACAAAAACGTCCTCCAAATTCGAATTTTTACAAATAAACCTCCGGAAATTATTCCGATATACAGAAGAGTCCCCGAAATTCGGATTTTTGCAAATAACACCCCGTCGCGCGGGCGGGAGCGGAGGAGGAGGCCGGCCGGCCGGCAGCGGGAGCGGAGGCGGAGGCCGGCGGCTGGAGCGGAGGTGGAGGCGGGGGCACCGGCGCGCCGAAACGCAGGCGCGGACGGCCACGGCCGAGGCCGTTCCGCCCCCGCGTGCCGGGGACGGAGGCCGAAGCCGACGCGCCCGCACGCGGGCGCGGGCGAGGAAGGCCACAGCCGAGGCCGTTCCGCCCCCGCGTGCCGGGGACGGAGGCAGAGGCCGGCGCGCCCGCGTGCTCATAACCATATAGTATAAACTCGTCCATGAAATATGACAGTTTAATTTTCACTTTTTCTTAACAACAATGCAACCAAGTTTGCAAAATAAAACACATCTTGGTGATCACAAATGAGGATTTTATCCTTCTATTCTTAAAAATTCTGAAGTTGCTCTCCTTCCAGATGTACCATAGCAAGGATAAGGAGACTATATCTCCAATTTTGCGAAGTCATCACTTCAAGTTTCTTCTCCATTCTATCCAAAGATCGGGTATAGAACGAGGAGCTTGTGCGGTCTCCAGTTCTAGGTATATCTTTTGCCAGCTATTAAGAGTGAAAAAGCAAGAGCAAAAAAGATGGTTTACAGTTTCAGGTTCTTCATTACAAAGAACACAGGGATGGGTCTGGCCTTTCCAAGCTCTTTTCTCTAGATTTTTCATAGTGAGGATTTTGTTTTGAAAAACTAGCTAAGAAAAAAATTTTACCTTAAGAAGACAAGGTAGTTTCCAAACACCGAGTGGAAAGGATGAAGTCATACCTCTGTCTACAAGAAAATGATTAGCAGTTCTAATAGAAAAAGATTTACCACACATCCAGGCGAGATTGTCGTGGTTTTGAGGGTTTTGAGGGTTTTGAGGGACAAGAAGTTCTCTGAGGTTATCTTCCAATGCTTTGGTTTCAGTAAGGGCCCTTCTCTTTATTAGGGCCCCCTGAGATCTAGCATCTGCAGTAGTTACTGAGGGATTTTTTGCAAACTGGATTGCAGAAGGATACAATATTTTAATACTTGCCCCAGTAGAAAGACATTGCCCCTTCCAAGTATCTAGCTTTTTTTTTCTCCTGATTTATCAAAGGCACCCAATCTTTCTTGTTTAATTCACAATTCTTGATGGCCAAACTAAGGTATTTAAAGGAGAGATCTTCAGTTTTATAGTTCAAGATGTTTGCAAGGACAACACATGTCTTCTGCAAGCATCCCCCAAGTTTAATCATTGAGCTTGTGTGAAAGTTGATTTTTCATACCGAAGATAACTTCAAACAGCAAATTTTAAATCAAAAATTTAAAGATCGTTCAAAATAAACATATTAAAATGCCAATCCGATATATTTAACAAGCAGTAATTCTTTTAATATTTTATTTAAAATTATTATACATAAGTCTATTTGGTAAGCAGAGTCTATTTGGTCAACAAATCCTAAATGTCAGGATTGGAGGGCCCAATTTTCCTCATTGCCCCAGAAGCCAATGCAAGAAAAGATTTTGTATAAATATGGCCCTGGCTCTGGGCCAGGCCCAGGCCCAGAACAAGGCCCAGTCAAAAAATAGTCAATGGATTAGGCCTGCCAGGATGACTCTGGACCAGCTCATTTCAGTTGGAAATTGAGTTTGTTGATAGAAACTAGAAAAAAATTTAAAAACTTCAAAAATTTAAGACCATCTCTTCATACTTTGAAAATTTGGGATCAACTTCCGAAATTTTAGGAAATACAAAATCAGCCCCTGAATGTTTGATTTTGAAAATAAACTTGTGATTTTATCATTTTATTATATATATATATACATACATACATACATACATACATACATACATACATACATACATACATACTATAATAATAATAATAATACACCTTCACTTCAAAGGCTAATTCTGAATTTCAAAATTTTTTTAGTACTTTTCCCTTAAAACTAATTATTATAAAATTTAAATTAAAAGTTAACACATGGTATTTGTAATTCTTCTTGCAAGCGCAATACAATTTATCATGAATTATTAATCATGGATTTATCATTATAATCTATGATCCTCATCCCCAATTCGTTTTTTGTTTGACTAACAATCGGGTTTATTAAATTTTATTAATCGTAGCTTATATTGAACCAGACCATGGTAGCAGCATTGGCTTACAAAATTATTATTTCACAAGGGCGGACATGTCAAAAAAAATAATAATTCCAATAAATCCCGTAAATTTTTCAGTTTACCAACAAAGTCCTCTAATTTTTGAATACATGTGATAAATCTTTTATTTTGACCTCTGTCGTTATTAACGATTCTGACACCGTTAAAATACTGTAATACATATAGCAAATATTATAGTAGGTATTGTAGTAATTATTGTAATAATATTTTGAAAAACTATAATAGTATTGTATTTATTATGATAACAAAAATAAAATAAAATAATTAATATAAAATATAAAAATAAAATAATCAAAATCAAGTATATATAATTAGAAAATTATGATTATGAATAAAACAAATCATATATGATTTAAGAATTAGATATATATATATATATTTATCATAATAGTTAATTTCTAAATTTTATATTATTATTATCAAGATTTTGAGTTTTGGTTTCGAATTTGATTTCGCATTTGATTTCGGTACTTAGAGAAACCAATACGTTTCGATCATTTTGGCGGAAACTATTCTTGCTTCGGTTTTAACCAAAATATTTTTTTATTTATTAATTATGTGTTGACTAGAGTTTGATTATATTTTGATTTCAAATTAAAAATAAGATAAATTTTTTTAAAAAATAATAATATATAAAAGAATTCATAACTAATTTTACCATAAAATTAAATACTATTTTAATTAATTTTGATAATTAATTACTTGTATAGCTTATTTTTTTATATATCACTGTATCATTTCATAGATAGTATAAATCACGTCTTATAATCACATATTATTTTAAGATAGATCTTAAAGAAATTGATATTCTTCTTCACCACGTCTAACAATATGTTTAATAATTTTGTATCTCAGTGGATAATCAGCAGCACGCCATAAGTATGGAGATACTCAATTCCCCTATTGACGTCGAGCACGATGTAGAGGCAGGATGCCCACAATGACAACTATAGTAAGCTCAGCAATCAGTCGAGGTGGTCGTTGAGAGAGCCATTTAAGAGGAACTCGTATACAAGTGTGCGCTCACTACACTCCTTGCAATAGCCAAGGAGGTGGATGATATTCTTGTGGTTGACGCGCAAGAGTAGCGTGAGCTCAGAGCGCAAGGTGAGCTCCCTGTCTTCAATTTTCTAACGGATGGCGACGACATTGGATGTTGAGATGGACAACTCAGAGTGCATGACTGTGACAATGTGGCTGTTGGTAAGGATAACACGATAGACCGTGCTGAAGTTGTCGGAGCAAACCTTGCGCTCGTTGGAGAAGCTGTTGGTGGCGTAGGAGAAGCCGTTGGTGGCACTAGGTTGACATAGATGCAGGTGTGAGTGCGAGACGGGTGCGAGTGCAAGGTCGATGAGAGCGTGCCCGCGAGTGCCAAGCTGACGAGGGCGTTAGCGCAGGTACAAGGTCGGGGCTAGTGCGCAAGTGTGAGCGCCAAAGACCAGCACGAGCGCACGGGCGTGAGGACCAAGCCAACGAGGACGTGAGCCCTCGACGCGAGTGCGCAAGTGTGAGTGTCAGATGCTGATGTGAGCATGTGAACACAAACAACAAATCGGTGAATGCGGGGGCCAAATTGAAATAAAATCGGCCAAAACGTTTGGATCGATTTTCCAAACCATGATTATTACATTACCATTACAATATTCATTATTGTATTATAATATTATTATAATATTTATATATTATTTTATTATTTTACAGCATTATTATAGTATTAATAAAATATGCTATAGTATTGCTACGATTTGTTCGGATTTTTTTTTAATTGAAGGGATTTTTGGAAATTTTAAAAAGGGATAATTACGTATAAGTCCCTATAATTAGCCTTAATTATGTACAACCTCCCGTAATTTCCGAAATTACCCTCACTCCTCATTTTCGAAATATTAACCCATATCCCTGATTGTTATTTAATCAAAATTTTTTCAAAAAATTTTGATTTTACCTTCGGTTATTTTTACAAATACACCCCTAAAAACTTATTTTTTTTATTTAACGCGGTAAAATTTGATTTTTTGTAAATAACACCCCGAAATAACTCCGATTTACGGAAAAGTCCTCGAAATTCAGATTTTTGCAAATAAATCCCTGGAATTATTCCGATTTACAGAAAAGTCCCCGAAATTTGGATTATTACAAATAACACCCCGAAATTATTCTGAATTACAAAAAAGTCCCAAAATTTCTCATAAAACCCTCTCCTTCCTATTGTAGACCTAAACCCTAGTTACGCTGCTGTCGCCGCTCTACTCTGTCACTCCCTGCGCAGCTGCTGCCATTGCTGCCCCATCAGCGAGGACATCATCGTCTGGTCGCTGCCCTGCGCCCCCCTCGCCATCGCTGCACTGCGTCGCGCCCCCCATGCTGTCGCCGTCGCCGTCGCCGTCGGTGCTCGCCCCTTACTCTGCCCTCGCGCCGTTGCTGCCCCGCCAGCAAGGGTGAGAACACCACCGTCCCGTCGTTGTTGTCGTTGTCGCCCTCCTTCATCCTCGGTAAGCCACCACCTCCTTCCGAACCCCCCCTTTCCTTCGCAACCGAGGTCGGCGAGGACGCCCGGTGGAAGAAGGCCGGGTGGCGGACGTCTGTGTGTGATGGCGCCCTGGTGCAGACACCGGAGGTCGAGTGGTCTCGACCATCCGCACCATAAGCCCCCAAGCGGCGTTTGCCAGCTGCCCGTCGCCAGACGGCCTCGAACCCTCTCCTCGCCCGACGGCCTCAGACCAGCTCGACGACCTAGGACCTACTCCCCACTCGACGGCCTCGGACCCACCCATCGTTCCCACCCCTGCACCCGCCCCCAGACGGCCTCCGACTCTCGCCACCCCTCTCCCCGCCCAACGGCCACAGACCCTCTCCCCGTTCGACGGCTTCAGACCCTCTCCCCGCTCAACGGCTTCACAACCACCCACTGCTCCCACCCTAGCCCCCAGACGGCCTCCGACACCAGCCCACCGCCCAAACCCC